>JANDEH010000001.1:69238587-69688279 GCA_024610705.1 Tetragnatha versicolor | reverse complement strand
ACTCTTTAATTTACTAGGAAACATTGCCGAGAACACAGGGAACAGGAAAATTACCGGGAACATCTGGATAGAAAAATTATCGGGAACATCGGGATAGGAAAAGTACCGGGAACATCGGGATAGGAAAATTACCGGGAACACGGATAGGAAAAAGACGTCTGGGATACCGGGATGATTGGTAATTGCTGATTTAAAAATTATAAATATATTTTTTTAAAATTTAATTAAAAAAAAATATATACACTCCACCCGTGCAAGGCCGGGCTTATCCGCTAGACTCATTAATTTACTAGGAAACATTGCCGAGAACATCAGGAAAAGGAAAATTACCGGGAACATCGGGATGGGAAAAAAAAGTACCGGGAATACCGGGACATAAAAATTACCTCGATCAGCGGGATAGGAAAATTATCGGGAACATCGGGATAGCAAAATTACCGGGAACACCGGGATAGGAAAAAGACGTCTGGGATACCGGGATGATTGGTAATTGCTGATTTAAAAATATAAAAAAAATACACTCCACCCGTGCAAGGCCGGGCATATCCGCTAGTCTCTGTATAAATAAAAGGCTAACGGGCGATGTGTGTATGTGGGTATGTATGTATGTGGGTATGTCCGGGGTAATCTCTTGAAATAGGCCACGGACCGAAACCAAACTCGACGTATAGACGTATTCCGAGTCGGGGAGTAACTTGGGATAGTTTTCCAAGCTTTAAAATCGAATAATTAAGAGTAATTAGCGAATTTATAGCCCGAAACGCTTATTTCTCCATTTCTCTACTAGAGTAGATCTGCTCGACTCACTATTGTTAACGAGATGAAAACCTCCAAAAATTAAATATTTTAACAGGAAAAACTCGATAATTGTCCATTTAAAAACTATATCAGTTGTGAAAACGCCAAAATAAATTCAAATAATTAATTTTGAAACGTTATTTTCCCCTATTTTAAGATATTTTCCTTTAAAATTTAAATATTTATGGAAAAGTGTAAATTTTCTTCATTGAAAACGACTTAAAAATAAAACATTGTTTCAAATGAAGCGGTTCACTAGACTTTTCAATTTACTAGATCTTTTATTATTGTTTCAAATTTGTTATTTTTGTTCACTAGACTCATTAATTTACTAGAAAACATTGCCGAGAACACCGGGAAAAGGAAAATTACCGGGAACATCGGGAAAATTACCGGGATTACCGGGACATAAAAATTACCTCGATCAGCGGGATAGGAAAATTATCGGGAACATCGGGATAGGAAAAGTACCGGGAACACCGAGATAGGAAAAAGACGTCTGGGATACCGGGATGATTGGTAATTGCTGATTTAAAAATTATAAATATATTTTGAGAAAATTTAATTTAAAAAAAATATATACACTCCACCCGTGCAAGGCCGGGCATATCCGCTAGTCTAATATAATAAAATTGAATGTGTATGTGTGTGTGTGTGTTTGTCTTCTATACAAATCCACAGTTTACTTCCGATCGGGACCAAACTTGGCATACCTACGTAAAAGAATCACAGAAAAAACATAGGCTATGTTTCGAAAACTAAAATTGACCCCTTGACCCCTTTTTTGTTCTTTTTATGCTCATTTTGCTGAAATAGCTTTATTTCTCCTCCAGAAGAGATCTGTGTTCACCCCATTGTTACAAAAAAAACATAATGCAAAATAACAAGTTTTCAAAAGAAAAGCTATATCTAAAGCTGCTTAAAAATTACATTAATAATCTAAAAATATATTTCAACAAAATTTTAAATTTTAAAACTGGTAAGTATATAGTGCAGAATATTTTTATTTGATAGTTTAATTTTTAAATAAAACGTTTCATGGAATAGCATTGTTGTTAAAATAGTCTCCATGGAAACGAGGATGAAAAATCAAATGAAGATCATATTGTTGCTTTTAATAAAGTTGGTTAACAAATAAAAAACTAGAGTAATATTCAAAACCTTTCAAGTGGACCAAAGATATAATAAAATCATGAAAATACGATTAATTAAGGGCTCTAATTGAGAATTTTAAGTGATTTTTGGAAGAATACTTTTCTAATATTTTGTTGTTTTTATGGGAATCATGATGGTAAATGCAGAAATCGTTCAGAATTTAAAATGCTTGATTCGACACCTTTCACTCATTAAAATATAGGCGCGGTTCCAGCACGGTCCAAGAGGGGGGCACTTTTCCACACAAAATCCCCGTTGGTACCATTGAGTATGGGGGTCCTCCCCAGAAAATTTTTTTAAATTTGACGTGTAAACGTAGGGTTTAAACATATTTTTAGAAACGTTTTGAGTCTAAGGGGGGCACTTTTCAACACTATTACCTTTACTTTTTCACCCAAAATATCAAAACATTGGGGATTTCCTAAAAATTATATCTGAAGATCCCCTGGTGGCACTAATGGGAGGTATGAGGGTTTTCCCCCAGAAAAAAAATTGGAAAGTAGACCGGTAAAAGTAGGGTTTTGCTCATTTTGACAACCTTTTTGGGTTCCAAAGGGGGGGGCTGCTGACCAGAGCTGACCAGACCCCTTGGATCCGCGCCTGGAAGGTAGGAAATGAATTCAAAATTTTAAGGAAAAAACCTCCATCTCCACCCGTGCAAGGCCGGGCATACCAGCTAGTAATTTATAAAGAAAAATCAGTCCTTCATTCTCTTTTTCCCATTTTCCCTGCTTTTTTTCACTTATTTTTCCGTGTTTGAAAACCTGTTTTTCCAGTCATGCAAGCCAATAATAGGACACTTTAGTAGTACCAGTGTTGTAGTTACTAGGAAATTTTATTAATCTCTATATAAATAAAAACGTTTGTGGATGTGTGTGTAATGTAGGTGTGTTCCGCATATCCTTTTAAACCACGCCGAAGGCGTGGACATTTCCTCCATTTCAAGATTTTTTCCCTTTGAAATAAATATATTTACTGAAAATAAATTTTTTTCATGGAAAACGAGTTAAAAATAAAACATTGTTTCAAACACTGAGCTATAAAACGAACTATTTTTGTTTTATAGCTCAGTGGTTTCAAATGAGACAGATCACTAGACTTTTTCATTTACTAGACTTTTTAATATAGTTTCAAATTTGTTATTTTATAAAGGCACCAAGATATTTAACATTATCAGGAACATCGGGATTGTAAAAAGTGACAAGAACACCGGGAATGGAAAATTAGCAGGAACATCGGGATAGGAAAAATTACCGGGTTATAAAAATTACTGAGAACACCGGGATAGGAAATTTATCATAAAGCACAGAATACAGAAATATTAAAATTACTGGAAACACCGAGATAGGAAATTTACCAGGAACGCCGGGATTAGAAAAATTACCGGGACCATCGGGATAGGAAAGATTACCGAGAACACCGGGATTAGAAAATTACCGGGAACACCGGGATAGGAAAGAGGTGCCTGGGATACCGGGATGATTTGTAATATTGCTAATTTACAAAATTATAAATGTATTTTAAGAGAACTTAAAAAAATAAATTTATACACCCCACCCGTGCAAGGCCGGGTATAACAGCTAGTATAAAATAACGTTTAATACACAATGGTAACGGGGGCAAAAAGTCATAATTTTATCTCTGCCATTATTGTATCATAAAAATATCTCTTTCAGGCAAACTCGAGGTCTACCCTGAACTATTATGCTTTTTATTAAGCAACACCTTGACAACTATTCTAGGTAGCAACTTAAGTTCAACCTATTACATCACTAACAAACAAAGTAGTTCCCATCGCCGTGTCTGAATTTCGAGTGAAACAAAGAACGCTAATTTTAAAATAGGATTATTTCGTTAAACCCATGTATAAATAGTGTCTTTTTATCACAATTCGCGTATCGAAATTCTGGGTACCGTACTGGGTTCAGGAAACGTTGCTGTGAAGTATAGTCACTCCTCCTTTTTAATGCTGACGAAGGTATTAAGTACACTGGTAAACAAGGTTTATAACCCAAAATACTTTTATAGTGTTTTTAAGTTAACCTTTTACGCTGATTTCAAATCTGAAATCATAATTTTCCCATCATTCACAGTTTTTGCACGATTCAATAAAAATCCCATTTTTTATGTTGTAATCCAAAATTCATGATGTTAATTTTACACATTTGTGTTTTTATAAAAATTTAAAGTAGCTCCTTTGACAAATGAAATTAAATTACTGAACATTCTTGTACTTTAAACATAGTTTAAGTTAGGAGAAAATGAGGATGGTTAAAGGTTACTTTAAAGGCTAACAGTTTCTTGATAACATTTTTCTAATCTAAATATGCCCAAAAAGGTAACCCGTGTATTGCTTTAATGACAGTGCTGATTTCTTCTAAAATTTCACAGAGACGGAATTTTTAAACATTTTTTAAAGAGGAGGTTTTTAGATTGTATTTATGATCCTAAAAAAGTGAGGGTATTTAACTTTAGTATAGTAACTGATAATCTAAGGCTTTTTTACAGAGACGTATATAATTTCTAATCGTGAGAAAGTAAATTTATTTATACTTTTATAAATAAATAAAATAAATAATAAATAAAGAATAAATTTTATTAAACAAACAAGAACAGAACAGAAAAAATACAAAGTGATCCAGTACATGAATATCCCAAAGGAGCTACCGCTCGTCCATGGGGTCACAGAATATCTTTGTTAAAAGTAAGATAAAAAAATCGATTTGGTTTATAGAGGAATAAGTTGTTTTGTAAATACAAGAACAAAAAAAATAAGAAAAGGAAAACAAAATGGCTTGGCTGGCAATTTCTAAGTTTATAGAGAAAAAACGAATAAATGGTGATATTTAAACCTGACAAAATTAGAATAAGGACTCAATGCTATTTAGATTCAAAATATATGCAATGCACAATTTCTTAAAGTATTTAATGTTAGTTTGAGATTGAATTTCTCTTGGAAGTTTATTAAAAAAAGTGACAGAATTAAAAAAAAGTGACAGAAGACAAAGTTTTGAATCTTTTTGATAAAAAGATACAAAAACATATATTTCCTTAAAAATTTTCACATGAAGAAGCTGTTTTTTGTCCATTAAGTAAATAATTATTTTAGAAATAGCACTCGCATATTCATATATTTAGAAGACTTTCTTGTAATCGATAAGTTGTTTTATCTTCCATCTTTCAGTTTTTTGCATTAAATAAGTATCGTTTCTTTTAACTTAAAGACACAGAATGCGTTTCCATTGTTATTACATGCTTTTGAACAAGATACTCCAACGAAAAATCAGAGTTCCTTAATTAAAATTATAGTATCTACATATCTCCCTTATACTCCTTTGAACTAAAATACTCCAAATGCAACATTCTTTTGCTACAAAATAACTCACAAGAAACCCACCAAACTAATTAACTTCTACCTTCTGAAATATTTTTTCCTTCTTTTCCTAGATATCCAATTGCTGTGTGCATTTCTTTCCCAACAAACTCATAAATCACTTTTGAGCTTCCTAACTTTCCCTCGAGTTTTTCAGAAACCGCAGCAGTAGTGACAGCTGATGGCCAATAACTCATATCCTCTTTTATGAAAGTAAGATGAATGTTTACCCTTATTAATTTCACTTCGTGTTGAAATTGCGATCATTTGTCAATAGGACAAATACCACCTTGGTCGAAACACTAATTACTATGTCAAGTGGCCTGTTTCCTTTTCGCACGTAGCGCAAATGCATATTTCAATATGTTTTGAAAATTTTCTGGAATTTGCTTAAATTGATTTTCTCGGAATATTGAACTAACAAAGAGTTTATTAATAAATTTCTAATGGTAAATTTATATTGATACACCAATAGTAATGAGTTTTCGTATGTGTTTCAAATATCCTTTTATTGAAGAATGATAATGCATTCTTTTATTGAATTTGTTTTCTTAACAACAATGTATTATTTGGGTCCAATGTTCAAAGATGAAATTTTGAAATAAACTTCTAAAGGTCAAAGATTTTTGCAAGGGATTTCAATAAATTTAACTTCAAATTACAACAACTATAAAGTTTGGTTTAGCAGATTAGACTAATGTTTTAAACACCATTGGAAATCAAATGCAGAAATGCTATATTCACGTTGTGTCTAAACACTTCTTTTTTCCAATGAGTGATTTTTATTAACCTTTTAAACGCCGCAATTGAAATTTCGAATTAAAGGTTCTGATTTTTGGCATAAATGGCTTGTTTTATCATTACTAAAACCATTCTAGTCATTTTTTGGCCGAAAAAAAATCCTAAGTATGATTTTGAGGATGTTCCCATTTGGGAACATCGGCGTTTGGGGTGAAGTTTTTAGAGGGATTTCCAAAAGGCACATATTTTACAATTAATTCAAATAAAATGATTGAAATAGGTTTCTACTAAATAATTATGAACATTTTTATAATAGCGAACGGTTTTTTTCATTTTTATTATCCATACTTGGACAATTGAGTAACATTTTATAGATTTTTATAAGAAAAAATTTACATGTTTATTACGTACGCGAAGCTTTTAAGTAAATTTTTCCTGCACTATGGGTAATATTTTAGTATACAAAATACATAAGAGTGTTCCCATGCACTTCAAAGCTAAACTAGTTACTTTTCTGTAAGAACAATTTGTTTTAATTACGGTTCTGTACGAATATCTAGCAAAAAATCAACTAATAGCATTAAAATCTAATTAGCTTTCAAAAATAATAATCATAATTATCTCCATTGATTCATTAAAGATGTGTTTCTCATGGAATATTCCGAACTGAACCACATAACGCTTACATCCAACTTACGTTGGAAGAGTGTTTTTAGATGTACACACTTTTCCTTATTTTCAAAATTCTTCAATTTTATTCCTAAAATTTTAATGTAAAAAAAAGTACTTGAACAAAATATATACGCAAATCCTCAGAAGAACTCCAAATATGCTCTTTGCATAACTCCTAATGATAATTACTGAAAATTAATCGATCGGGGAGTTAGAAAAATATAAAAGTGTAAGAATCTGCTATAAAGATTTGGCATGTATTTCTCCATAAATCAGGTGAAAAAATAAAAATTACAGATTTTTGAATTTAAAACATCATTCTTAACCTGTTTAGATCCTTTGATACAAAAAAAAGTTCAAAAAAATTAAGGAAAATAGGAAATAACTTGAATTTTTGCATGTTATAAAAATCCCCTCAAATACTATACCCCAAACGCCGATGTTCCCATTTGGGAACATATACGTTGTATTGGTAATTACTCTCCAAAAATGGAATATAAAGCTATTCTGTCAAGCCAAATGGGAAGATGTGTACTTAAGCTACCTAAACACAGCAAAATTATTTAAAACTAAATTTATTTAAAATTTTCACAAATTGAAACTTGTGCAACTTTTGGAAGAGACAAAAATCTCTAATTTTGATGTAAATTCTACAAAAAAGATTAAATTGCACGTGAAAAACTTTTACATGTAAAATAACTTCATATCTTTGAGTTGCTTTCTACCAAGTATCAAATTTCTGCTTGAAAAATTAAATGGTAAAAAAATTCCTTAAAACGATGTTCCCATTTGGGAACATCGGCAGGTAAAAGGTTAATACTACGAATTAAAGGAAGTACTTGTTAAGTTGCTTTAACAAGTGTACTCTCTTTAACAAGTAACCTCTTTTAAGCTTTTAACATTTTCAATTGGTTATACAAATAAAATATTTAAAAATTAATTTTTTATCCGTTGCCTCTAACTCATTATGATCTTACTTCAAATTTCAATCAAATCTTGAGAAATGGCAATCATATGAAACTAGTTTTGTTCAACGCATCTAGTAGCAGTCTAGGAAAATTTATGCGTTTTTATTATTATGCAGTTCTTTAAATTTTGAAATGAAAAATACAAATAAATGAAGACAACAGTGGCATCCTTTTATTCAAGCCTGATTAGAAAAGTTTCATTATATCGGAAGGGACCGGATTTTACCTGTGCTCATTCATTCATAAGTAACAATGCATTTTAAAACTAACATTGCAAGTACATCTTCTAAAAAAAAACCAACTTCCTTAAAAATAATTAGAATTTACATACTAAATTTGTTACATATTAGAATCCTTAATCAAGATGAATCATTTATAATGATGAACAATTCTCTAGAATACTCCTAAATTACGAAACGTTACTGAAACATGAAATAAAAGATAGCCAATAATGGTCTTCGTTTCCTAATTAGTACGAATACCATTCCCTTAAAAAACACAGAGAAACTAACTATCAACTACTAGTTACGAAACATAGAAACAGATAATTGATTCCAGATCCTCTTGTAAATTAATTTGCCGCTCTGAAATGGACGCTCGCCAATTTAATCTGAGACCGGCTCAATAGAGCAGCGATTGAGTACAGTTTACCAGCGGCTATGTTATCTGTGTTAGGTGGCTGATTGTAGACACGCTTCACAATACGCTGGGCACTATTGAGAAGATGTGTATACTAAATAGATTGCATGTTTTCTTTTCTCACATAAGTATTGAGTCTTTACATTCAATACTCTTACCATTATATCCTACATTATACTCTGCCAGTTATTATGAATTTTATCTTTCAATATGTTCCATAAGCAGTTAATAGCGGTGTTTCATCAAAAATGAATAATAGTGGATAGTTGTCACAGAAAGAAAACAGTGTTTAAATATTTCGAAATAACCACTTTTACAAACACTAGCACATTGAGAAATCTTCACAAACAAACGAACAAACACAAGGGTATTTATTTCTAATTAATACTTATAGGAAATTTATTAGGTAGTTGCTCTTTTTGTACTCCTTTATGCTACTCTTTGCTAGAATCAATCAAGTTTCTTGCAAATGGCGTTCCTTTACTTTCACTAACACTCTGCCTCTATTGAAGAAATGAATAGGTAGCAGATTACCCCTACAAGATTACCCCGAGCTAATTTTCTACGAAACAAAAGCTAACAAATTACTTTGAGGAAGGCTGACAAATAAAAAAAATATAATGGAGTAAAGAAACCGGAAAGAAAATCCCGTTAATTAATTAAATTTCATTTCCGTAAATACGCTTAGCATACCTTTACTCCGTCATGATTATTTATTAGTCCCGAAAGATATCTTTTTAATTACCAGCCTTCAATTAAGTATTAGGGTTTCCGTGATGCAACTGCAGTGAATTCGCGAGTTTTAATTTAAACTCAGTGCGAATTGTGGAGGGTAATAAAGTATCAACTGAAGCCAAGCATTCTTTTAATTAGAGATTAAAAATTATTTTTAATTTGATGGCATCACGTTAGTGCAAGAGAATGAAGAGCCTAATTAAAGTAGAATTAAACAAGGTTTTTATTCTTTATATTGGATTAATGATATGCTTCAAAGATTTAAAAGTAATGAAGCCACGTGGCTGCCTTAGATACAATTAGTTAGATATTTTAACGCATCTAAACGAAAATTTAAAATTGAGAGTCTGATCATGGCTAACTTTCCACCCACTTTATATTTAACTTTTATACAGTCCCTACATTAATGCTAAGCGCGCACTAGATACTTTTGTGACGGCGACTGAGAAAAAATTATCACCCTGGCTATTGCAAGAAGCTAGAGCGCGCGCATTAGGCGACGAGACACTTGGCTCATTGCCAAGAATCTCACCATTGAAATACATAGCTCTCGAGTGACAGTTATGTTACTAATTATCCTAGTCGCCGTGACAAAAGTCTCTAGTGCCCGCTTAGCCTTATGAATAATTAATATTGCGATTCTTTCTTAAAAGTGAGAAATTATATTACCATGAAACACGATATGAAGTATCAAGCAAACAATGTATGTACAATTCGCTACTTAGAAAATGAGTTTAAAAATGTAGCTGGAACTTACCAGTTTATGTACTAAATCATTTATTCTAAAGGCACCACCCAAATATTCTAGGGTGAAAGCCAAAATGAGTGAAGCAAGTAATCAAGTAGACATGCATTTCGCGTATTTTATGGTGCATAATGAACAACCCTAGACCATATAATCTCTAATATGGTCAAGGGTAAATATATACTGATTATATAGTATTATGTTTATTCTAGCGTTTATTGCAACTATTATTTACACCATGTTCTAGATTTTAGGATAAATATCCTAACAGCGCAGCTAATACCAAATGTGTCAAGTTTACGTAACAACTATTAAAACTAAACTAAATTTGGCCATGCATGAAAAAATTGGGCAATTCTTGAACGTTTTTCCTACTTGGGTACTTAAATAAAAAACTGACTGTCATTTTAGGCTGTTTTTGACAAAATTATTGGTCAATGTAACCAGCCTGTTAAAGTAGCTGTGAAAATCACAGTGTCTTTTTAAAAATTATTTCGTAGATTTTATCATCAGTGTTAGTCTATAGTGAATTGTTCGCATTGTATTAAATAAATAAAAATGTGTAAGCTTTTTATAAAATCGCTGAAAATTAAATATATTTAGGAAAAACCTATCTTTGTTTCATTTCGCTGTGGATTTTTTTCAGAGATAAATCATTTGAGGTATTCATGCGATAGTAAGTTACTGAGTGTTGGTTATTTTAAGGAACACTTATTAAAACTTTTAAAAAAGTCTTTAATTTATATTTAAGACATTCCTTACCATAAAAGCATTTATTTACTATATTTTGATTTAAAATGTTTTTGATAACGTTTTTTAAGATATATTTTCCAGGAATTTGAAACTAAATATCGAAGTAATAAAATAAACAAACGTAAAATTGAACATTTTGTATGTCTGGAAGAAAATTAAAAACTAAACCAAAATATATCCCTTAATAAACCCCCTCAAATAATTTTCCTCATTATTTATTTATATTTAATGATCTATAGGCTACATTAAGTGTTCAGCGGCGTTCATGCGATATTATTTTTGCACTTTTCAATTAAAACTGTTGTTATCGAGCATTATAAAACGTTTATTATTTTAAATTAATCAAATTTAGAACTCAACAAAACATGACACCTTTCATCTTTTATCCTAAATTTTAAATTAAAGGGTTTTACGCTGTCAATAAAACTCTACTATTTTCATCAAGTGAATAAAATAGCAATGCCAACACCATGATTACACATACAGGGTGTATCTGAAATGGTGCAACAAACTTTCAGGGATGATAGTACTCATCAAGATGAACAAGAATCGGTATAGAAAGGGGGTCCCAGATCAAATCCCAGGGAGTTAAAAATGGAGCGACACCCCAAAAAATCATTGAAAAATTCAATTTGTAGAAGAACTACTATTGGTAAAAACTTAATTATGGTCTCAAAAATTGTGGTTTAATATGATCTTTAAAATTACCTCAAAAGTCTTCACTTTAAAATTTGTTTTATTATGAAAAAAGTTAAAAACAAAAAAATGTAAAAAAATTCCCAAAACCTCATTTTGTATTTCGAAATCCTTTCATTTGATTTGATAACCTGAAAGATCATAGTTGAAAACCCTTAAGTCCAAAGTTTCACGTAAATACAATCAATATTAAACGCTTGAGATACTTTTAAAGTTTGTTTTTTGGGTGCGCAAGCAGTTTTTTAGAGCTGTTTCCAGAACAGCTGTTAGCGCACGCAAAAAACCAACTTTAACAGGATCTCAAGTGTTTGATATTGATTGTATTTACGTGAAACTTTGGACTTAAGGGTTTTCAACTATGATCTTTCAGATTATCAAATCAAAAGAAAGGATTTCGAAATACAAAATAAGGTTTTGGCATAGTTTTCACATTTTTTGTGTTTTTTAACTTTTTTTCATAATAAAACAAATTTTAAAGTGAAGACTTTTGAAGTAATTTTAAAGATCATATTAAACCACAATTTTTGAGACCATAATTAAGTTTTTACCAATAGTAGTTCTTCTACAAATTGAATTTTTCAATGATTTTTTTGGGGTGTCGCTCCATTTTTAACTCCCTGGGATTTGGTCTGGGACCCCCTTTCTATACCGATTCTTGTTCGTCTTGATGAGTACTATCATCCCTGAAAGTTTGTTGCACCATTTCAGATACACCCTGTATAATGCAAGCCATATTTTCATTTCACTAATAGACTCATTCCTCTAATGCCTCGCTATAGTTCAAAGTTAGAAACTAGGAAAAGTATAATACCCCTACTGCGAGAAAATTAAGAAGCCAGTCACCATACCCACATTATCAGAACCCCGATAGAAGGTCTCTAGTGTCTTCATCATAATCAGGAACCTAGAAGGCATTTACTTAATATCCGAAAGCTCTAACGACATAGTTATGAAAAGATGTATTTCAACAATTTATCTAAGAATAACATTGTCGAACATATTCTATAGATTGGAGGATTCTTGTAAGGTCTAAGGACAAATCTAAGCGAAGAAAAATGTCTTAAAAGCAATTCCGAGGCTGCATCCTCTCGTAAAGAACAAGCATTTTAGAAAATGAGAGGAGGATAAAGATGGAAGGCTGAAAATTCTACAGGGAGAAGCCCGATCATAAATTCTTTTACTCGTTCTGTTCCCCAACACCTAATAAAACATAATAACGAGTTCAATTCCAAGGAATGGGAGTTAAGCTTAATGATAAAAAGTAAAGAAACGAGGGACGATAACAATACAAAAAAAAGCACAACACCAAAAGTAAAACTCTAATAATGGAAATTGGTTTTCGCCGGCTGATCTGTTTTATTGCTTCAATCTTTCGATCCAAGATTTGGTTCAATAAGAATAAAGAAAGATAATAAGCGATTTGATTTGAAAAGAGGGGAATTCATGAGGAATAATATAAAAAAACTGCGTCCGCTTTTAAGAATTCAAGGAATTGGAAGAATTTGAATCTCGAATAACAAATCTTTACTGAAATTAAAAGATACATAAGTTGGGATAGGAAGAAATATTTTTGGTGCATACCTGGCTGATAAATTTTTCTTTTACGGTGATTCATTTGGAAAGAAGTTTTGACGGAAAAATATTTAGCTAAGTAGATTTAATCTCGAAGAAGTAGGGGAAGTGTAATAATTCAATTCAAGTTAGGTTTGTAAGTTTTATTTTTTTTCGGAAGGACTCGGTCCTGAACAGATCAGATGAAATAAGGAATTTATTTTCATTTTCATATAATAATCGCAGAAAAGTAAATATAAATCTATTGATAATATAATAAATCAATATAGTAAAAATATTGATTTTGAATTATCAGCTTTACTCTTTTAAATTAATTATTCATGGTATATTTAGTTGTTATATAAATTAATTGAAATGTATAAAGTTAATTCATATTTTACTGTACAAAATTGAGTGAAATAATTAAAAGATAAGAGAGATAAGCTAGTTATTAATCTATATACTACCTACTATTTTTTCAAGAAAATTTACAAGCGTACTGGATTATATTCCACTGTTTCTACTTTTCAAATTTTACACTTAATGAAGCTAAAAAGTTTTGACAACTGGGGCCCTACTACGCACTACGACGAATCATTCGTCGCGACGAATGAAGCTGGTCACGTGATCATTTTGGCGGAATCTTTAAAAACGCTACCACGCACTTCGACTTTTCATTCGTCGCGACGAATGATTCGTCTTTTTTTACTTTTTTGGGAGAAATCATTTCACCACCTAATTCGGCGGTGAAATCAATTCCGCCATTTTAATTTTATCACAACATTTGGCCCTTGCTGCATTCCAAGAGAGAACAAGAATCCATAGAAACAAAGGTAAGTCTCGTTCTTTTACTTTGATGAAACTTAATTTTATTGATATTAGTAAAGAAAATAGTTTTAAAATTATATTATGTACTATTACTGTCTATATTTAATGTCCTATATCGATTACATCATGCTTTTGTAAACATCAACAAATATACGAATGCAACTTCTTATAAGAATAATAAATCCTGATAAAACTTGATTTTATTGATATTAGTAAAGGAAATACTAGTCTTTAAATTATATTATGTAGGATCATTATCGATATTTAATGATAATAAGTTTTGGAAAGAAGATAATGCATCCTTTTCAAGTCAGTCGCATATTTAACATTGTTTTATTAATTTGCTAAAATCCATGTTGTTTTAATATAAAAATGCTTCTGTTGCAGAATATTGAGATCGACGTTCGATTCTTTCATTGATTAAGAATATTAGGGGAGAGGAGGGAGGAATGGGACAGTGGGAGGAGTGGGACAGTTGAAATTCTGGAAAAATAAATCAGTTTATTTTATTTCCAATTTAGTCATTAGATGGCCTTCTTATAGCTTCTTGTTATTTCCTTCATTTAGTTTATCAAGCAGCAAGTTTCTGTTTATAGTTGTAAAAATTTGATTTTCCCACTTCCAAAGTTAATATCCAGTCTATCTTGAGTTTTATTTCATTTCTCATGTAATTTGTAGAACAAACATTATATAATGCCACTGTAATCTAAAAGATATAATTTATGCTAATCTGCAATTTCATAAAGCCTAACACCAGCATAGTTTATGTGACAAGTTATATTTTAAAAGCAATGTGTGGAGGGAGGAATGGGACACTCTGAAAAATGTAAACAAAATCTGCAAAAATGTAAACAAAATTTGAAAATATTAATTTCTGATAGCTTTCTATTACTTCAATTGAAATGCTTTTCTTTTCTTGAATAAACAATTCCAAGTATTACATTGTATTTCAATTTTTGATTCTTAACACCATGGGAAAGAGTTCAAGTGTACTAAATATTTTTTAAAAATTATTCTATAATAGATATAAAATTGAAAGCTGTTTAAAAATGTGGGCAAAGGTTAAAAGAATAGTAGGTAAAATACTAGGCCCTTTCTCATTATTACATTTTGCTAATTTTCTTTACTTTTCAAAAGTGTCCCATTCCTCCCATACTCATGTCCCACTCCTCCCACCCATGAGGGAGGAATGGGACAAAATTCTTGTTAATTTAAATGATCAAAAGTGATAAAATTAAACAACATTTAAGAACTGTACATTTTTATAAAATTAAGTTAAAACATGTAAGTTTATTATCCAACCATTTGCATCTATGAATAAGCAGGGGATAATGAATAAAAAAATGTTTAGTGAAAATTGTCCCATTCCTCCCTCCTCTCCCCTACTCTTTCGTTAAATATTTTTGCTTTAATTTGAACTACCAGAATTTTAGTCTCTTTTTTCGTGTTGTTTTTTATAATAATGTTTTTTCTTTTAGTTACTGTTGATAGTTGAATTATATAAACATTAGCGTCCATTTACGATGAATTCTAATAAGAGGCTTCCAGAATAAAGATTTTTGTTGTTTAAAGGATAAATTGAAAGCGGGAACTGATTTTTAAATAATTTTAAAATCAATGTTTGTTTTCAAAAACAATTGGAGGTATAATATTTAGAATCTTTGTTCTTAAATTGGAAAAACCGAAATATTAAAATATATTGCTATTAATTAAAATTTGCCCAGTATCAAATGAAAAAAAGTAAACAAAATAAATATTCCTTTGAAATGGAATGGAAGTGATCTAGAATTGAAAATGCATACACAGGGTGCTTATTTTTTGATAAAATATCGTCTTGCAATACTATTTTAATAATGACTATATTATTTAATGTTAAAAATGTGTTCTGTTTGTTCAATTTATTTCTTGCGTTTTTATTAGTATACAAACTTTATTAATTTTTTAAAGAGCTTTCCAATATTTGCAAGTACGTTTCAATGTTATTCTTACCTCTTAATGGTTCATTATTACTAACTTTATTTGTGAAAATATTAAATGTTGAGATATATATATATATTAATTATTAAATTAGAACTATGCCTATCTTGTAATTACTGTTGACTTGTAAATCGAGTCTGTATCCCTTTCCCTTATTGTATTTCCTAGAGTTTATTGATTAATTTTTAAATGATGCTATGATGAACTTTTTTGAAGTTTTTAAGAATTCAAATTACCTTTCTCAAGTAATAAAATATAAATGAATTTGAAAATATTAAATTGAAATATACCTATATTTTAACTAAACCTGTTCTTAAGCATGGTTTCGAAATGCATGTAGTCTCTATAAAATACTTAATGTTTTTGAATAAATTCTTCAATTTTCAGGAGCTTTTGTATCTGTGTTGGTTGCATATTCAAAGCCATCAACAATGGCTTTATTACCATTAGTGGATGGTTAATGTATTCCTCTGCACTGTCAAAATTGTAGTGCTTTTTGTATTACTGTTTTAAAACTAATTTTTATATATACTAAAAATTATTTATTTTTATGCATAAGAGTTTTTAACCTTAGTTGACTATTGTGTGTTGTAAAGCAAAATGTATTTGAGTCAGGTAATAAATTCAACAATAATCTGTGTAAACATTTTTAAAGATTTTCTTCTATGTTTAATTCTATTGTGAAATATTATAATGTTGACAAAATTAATCAAGGAATTCAAGGCATCTAATTTCAACGTCTAAATCATTGAAAATTGATGATAATTTTTTAAAAGGAAAAATGTTTCCTTTTTGTAAATCAAACCTAGATATCCCTAAAGCTTGCTTAATGTGGCTGGTTTTTCTTATTCAAATTTTGTAATATTGTAACTGGGAACCTTAGTTGTTATTTTTTTTAAAATTTGTCTTATATTTTTGTATACATCCCTTCTACTGATTCTTGGGATACTAGAAATACTGTTTGTAAAATTTGTCTTAATTTGTGTAAATATCTGTTCAATAAACTGTTTTTGTTTTACTATTTGGATTTAATGTGTGTAAATAAATATTAGGTAAGGAAAATTTTCCTGTGTTTCTTCCAATCTTTTCACCTAAGAAAAATTATTTTTTTCCTTTTTTGAATTTTTAATCTTTTTGAAAAAATATTTAATGTTAAAGATAATTTATTGATGGTACTTTTCCAATTTATGTAGAAAAACTTAATATCATTTTGAAAATAGAATTGTTTTATTAATGGTGTTTGTCCTTAGAGAGTATAAGAAATTGCTCACAGTAATAGAAAACAACCTTTCAAAAAAGAATTGTATTATAGATTTTTTTAAATATTTATTCTCAATTGAATAATATTTTATGTTCTAGGTACTGGTTATTTATAAATAATGTTTAAATATGTGCTAACTTGATTCAATGATTTGACAAAATATATCTATCAAATTGATCATTTAAATTAAGTTAGCATATTTTAAACATTGTTTATTTTGTTCTGTGACATTCACGTATCACAGAAACTTAGAATGACGAGAGTTTTGTCTAAGGTAGAACGTTTGGAAAACTACTATTTTAAATTCTGCAAATTATAAACATGTTATTAGTAAAAGGTGATAATTTGAAATTAGATAGGTAATTTATAATAAAAAAAACTTAATATATGGTATCGATCTCCTATATTTGCCACCGTTTGACTCTACTAAAGGCAGAAAGTTTAGAATTTCTGCTTCCACAAACAGTATATTAAAACTTGAATATTTTTTCTGCCCCTCTCACTCTCCCTGATCGCAGGCTCCAGAAACCTACCATGAAGTTTCGTATTGCAAAATGTATAAAGGGGAAATTAGCCTGTGCTCCTACAGGAGGAAATATAAGTTACAACTTAAAAGTTAAGAATTTTTCTTTATTTTTTCTACACTTTTTCGGCCTTATTTGAAGTATAAGAACCGTTCGAAAATGGGTTTTTGCACTTTTCCCATCTTTGCTGTCAATAAACAGAACATTCATCCGCAGTTGGTGCATAAAACTGCTGATTTTCGTGCCTTTTTCTTGCCTCTCTCACTAGTGACTAGTGAGCCCTGCCAGATTTCTACTATCGCAATTCCTTTTCGCCTGAGAATAAGGAAAAGAATGGATCCTTTCATTATGTTAATTTACGACTTTAAACACGAACCTCAAAGAAAATAATCAAATTTTCACATTCGACTCCATTCTTCCACCCCTTCGCCAAGTGAATGGATTCTTTCCTCACTCTAAGTTCTATTAGTCCTCCCTCACTTCTCTTGTATTATGGAGCATTTGAGCAAATTAAAAAAATAAAAAGAACAAATAATTTACTCCAAATAACACAAAATTGAAATCCGTTGATTTTCTTCTTCTGCGCCTCTCACCATCCCCAATAGCAGACCCGAAATGTCCAACATCGCGATTCGAAAACTACAGAGTCTAAGGAACAAAATGGCTATTTTCATTAAGCATCTTCACGAAAAAGCAGACGAAGTCCATTTTTTGTAGTTATTAGAAAACTGACTATTTCGATATCTACATCCTCCCCAAGAATCGGAAATGTTATTTTTTTACCCATTGATAACCTCTGAAATTACTCCAAATTCCCTCTCTCCAAAATTTCAATATCCTGCTTGCTTTGTATATAACTCTCAGACGCCAACCGAAGTCTTAGCGCTCTTTTAAAAAAATGTTAATTTTCAAAACTAAAAACAAGAAAGACGGCGGTAAACAGAAAACCAGTCACGTTGAGGCCGAAATCGCTGCGATTGGTTAAGAGATTTCACAAAAACTGCGTCATTTAACCTCCAACCCAAAATGCCTCTATTTCATTCCGCCACATAATTTCGCACAATGCGTGGTTGTCCTAAATTTTTTGGTGGAATTGAATTGGACGAATCTCCAGATTCGTCGTGACGAATTATTTTTGGTGAAATGATTCGTCGCAGTGCGTAGTAGGGCCCCTGAGAAGAATATCAAAAATGTTAATAATTGAAATCTCTAAGTAAAATTTATACAGACAAGACCCTCTACATTACATTTTTTTTAAGTTGAAATAATTTTTGCACTTCTAAAAAATGTCTCTCTCTCTCTCTCTCTCTCTCTCTCTCTCTCTCTCTCTCTCTCTCTCTCTCCCTCACTCTCTCACTCTCTCACTCTCAATTAAATGAATCGAATGACGTTTTTTCTTGATATCTATAAATGGTAAATTTTAATTACGGATAAGGCAGAGTAAGTAATTTTCTTCCAATGAGTACTTTTCAATAAGAAATGGTATTACATTACTAAGTTTGTTACATTACCTATTGATATAGAATAAAGCAGCTTACACATGATGTAACAAAATAGAGAAAATATAAAAATGTTGTTGATAGATGCTAGAGGGAATATAATGGACACAGTATCTCTTCCCTGACAACTCCAGCTTACCGAAGCACTAAGGATATGCGAATTGGTATTGACCCAGCACTCAGGAATCAGACGGCCGTATTGAGTAAAAAGGAATTCCCTATCCTCTCAAGTGAAGTAATCAGCATATGTTTTCACTCAGTGGATGACTCATCAACGCTAAGTAGCAGTGATTACTTAAGATGTCCATTCATATAACGGTTCCCAAATAGGATCTTGAATCAGATATGCATTTATAATACAACGTTTTAAAAATTATTGCAATGAAACGTTAACAATTCTCTAACAATGTTTTCATTTTAAACAAGTACAAAAAGTCATCCTTTAAAAAATCAAATTTTCCTATAAAAAAGGTTTAAAATAATCAAATGTACGAAATTTTGACAATTATCAGGACACATTTTTCAGTTTGTGATTTTTGATCACGTTTATCCTCTAATACCCACTAGCAGAAAAAACTATGGCAAAATTATTTTTTTCCTATATTCATGTATAGTTTATAGGGCCAAATAAAATAAAAATGCCAACATTTTTTAAATACATATTTTTAAATTTTTAATTCACAATTTAAACAATGAAATTGGGGACTGAACCTAAACTTTATAAATTATAGCACATGAAGGTACAATTATTGCTGCAATAGTTTAAAAACATGCTGAAAATTGAATCTAAACTTATGGTAGCATATTTGCTGCTGCGGAGAGTGGTAACTATAGGATTGCACAAATTTTTTGTTCTAATGACAGAGCACAACACACACTAACCGAGGCCATTATCCTAACATGCCGAAATCAGTACTTACCCATTGGGCGCCTATGAACCGAAGCCCCGGAGGTGAAGTTCTGTTGCCAACGCCACGCACACATTCACTCGCACACCCCTTTTTACAGGGAGGCACACCTCACACAGCCCCCTCCACAATTTTGTCATGTCTCTGAAGGGGAGGGAGTCTCAAGATACCTGTACCCGTGGTAAACTGCACCAAGAGCAACCACAGGACTTTCGGACCCACATATTTAACGAGCACGTACTCCTCATATACTCGGTGGGTTTTTGGTGGTGTCGGGAATCGAACCCGGGATTAGGATTGCACACTGAACTAATTAAATAACAAGACGAATAGTGATCATTTTTTAAAAGAAAAATTCTTGTCACAGCTGCACCCATAATGTTTAGTAGCAATTACATATGTATGAACGGTATATATGTTACGAGTTATGTGATAATATAAATTCTTGAATTGTTTTAATAATAGCTGTGAATTTAGGGCAAAGTGATAAATACTCATATGTTTGTCATTAAATTTATCACGTTGTCCGCTTCACTTCGGGCATTATTACTAGTGCCTGGTTGATCACTTTTCCCGCAACATAAATTTATATATAACATAAATTTCAGGTGAGTGTTCCTTAGGGAAGGTAAATTTGGTACTCCATCTGATATTTTCAAACTAATGCCCTGTTTTATACACATTATTTTCCTATATTAAGGATTAAAAACGGCATGTTGTATTTACAAGAATTAAAAAAACTATTTACAAATATTATACCTTTATAACATCCTTGTTCATATCTTTCGATAATAATTATTCTTTGTAAAATGGTTGCTAAAAATATTTAGACTAATTTTAGGCAGAAAATTATACAATTGTTTACTTGGTACTTATCGAAATTTGTATTATTTTTTTAGAGAATGTAAATTTATATATACACTAAAATAATAATAGGGATTAATACCTTACAAACATGTTTTTGTAGGTAAAATCTACATTCGGGGATCTTTTTGAGGATAAACATGACGTATATTCTCTATTTAAGCCTTATCAAAGAAATCATGCATGAGGGTTTTCTAATTCCTCTTTAAATATATTGTATTCCTTTATAAACATTAAAGCCTCTTTTATACTAGCCCTAATACAAGAGTCCAATTACTTAAAATGAATTCAAAATGCGTAAGCTTTTCTATTCAATAGGGTAGAGAAAAAATCATATAATAAGTTATCATCGATTTAGCTGAATCTATAAAAATGGGTTTTGCCACAAGTCTATATTTTTAGTATTTTCCTCAATTTGATTTTAGTATTCCCAATAAAACTAACTAATATTAACAATCGTTCTCTATACCTCCTTTTGCAAAACTGAGTAAAGTGTATCCTACTGTCCAACTTCTAAATACTATCAAACCTTTTGAAAAAATTCGCCATTCGTAGTTTATTATTTTTTCAATACCATAACTCGGGATAGCAGCTGAGTGATATACAAATAACATGTTTTAAATTATAAAATAAATAACTATTTATCAATTAATACAAAAAATATTTCATAAAAATAAACACCATACTCTGCTGCTGTCATCGATACACGCCCCAGCGTATTTTAAATAGTGTCTCCACAGAATTTTCTAGTTTGCACTAACGGCCGTATTCACTGTCAACCTTAACGGGGTTAATCGGCAATAATATTTAGGATTGGTAGTTAAAGAATCAAAACTAGTTTTCCACCAATCAGAAGTTAGAATACCAGTTAACCGCCGGTCATGCTGTGTGAATATGGCCGTCGTAATACATAGCAGTTACTTCTACCTGAGAACCCACAAACTGGAGACTCTGATAAAACCAACGGGGTTCATTAATCTACCTTTGTAACTTAAGCATCCGATAACCATTAAGTTGGAAAATTTACGTTCACAATTCCCTTTATCAGTAGTATCTAACAACCATTCACAATCATCAATTAACGCATTGCTATGAATCACGCCGTGTGTTTTCTGTAACTATCTTCCAGTTTATTTGACCGGAAAACTGCCATAATCTATTAATTAAACCGTTACTGCTGCGTTCCGAACGTTCCTCGAAGTGTTTCCATCGCTTAATCCCCCCCATTGCCACGAAATTGCATGGTTTGGGATACGCGACGCCTCCGATCGTCACATAAAATTTCTTATCGATGATGACGTAAGCAGCTACTACGTAGTAAGTAGCTCCCAAGAACCAATAGAAAGAACCAGATTCTTCAACCGCTCACCTGGTTTAAAAAATTGACCAAGTAACACATACGTTCAAGATTTATCCAATTTTAGTTTACTTCTAGCTGTAGTTACGTAAACTTGTTTCGTATGAGCTGTGCTACTAAGATGATTTTCCTCAGAATTTGAACCTTCATGAAGCACCCTATTTTTACTAAGTCCTTCATCCTCCCAAAATTACGAGATGAAAATGCATCTTCCCCGATTGGGAAGTAAACACCTATTGAAATCAATGATTTTGACTATTGTATATCTTCACAAAGGCTCTAAATAACCAGTATTTAATTTTTTCAGAATTTTTAAAAACATTAATTAATTTGCAATCCTCATTTTAAAGTTCCAAAGAAGAAAAACCGGGTACTCTAAATGCTCCAACCAATCGACTGCTAAGGAAAACCCTCCTGCTTCCGAAAGATGACGTGTTCCGCAGCCCTGACGTAATGCGTCGAGCTACTGCGCATGTAGTTTTTATTTATTTAAAAATTAACTAATGACCGAACTTGAAAAACTTCTTCACCAAGTATCTCCTTTTATGAAAATCTGTTAGGAAAAATTAATTTTGAAAAAGTGTTTACTAGCCAGTTATGAGAGTCGATTTATGTGATGCTCTTGAATATGACTTTTTTAAAGAAAAAATTAATCCATCTAACACGGTTTAAAAGTTTTTTCTGTTAGGATATCCTAATTAAATAATCAGAACCCATAAATATCCCCTCTTCATTAGTGAGTAAACGCAAAGCCTGTTGGGTTGATAGGAGGAATTTCGATACGCGAATTGTGATAAAAAGACACTATTTAAACATAGGTTTAACGAAATAATTTAATTTTAAAATTGACGTTCTTTGTTTCACTCGAAATTCAGACACCACGATGGGAACTACTTTGTTTGTTAGTGACGTAGTAGTTCAACAGTTGCTGTCAAGTATAGTGGCGGAAACGTAAACTTGACATTTTTGGTGCAAGCTGTGCTAACTAAGGACTGGTTTTTGAAGGATATGGAATTTTCTTCGTAGTTCTACGATCGCGTCGCTTTTTCATAGCCTTATAAACGCGCCCTTCCACGTCTCGGACGGCATTAGAGGGGACTTTATAAGCTTTTAAACAGAAAGAGTTATGGAAATTACATCAATGATTAAGTTAAGCACGAACTTTATTTCCCGCCGCGATCTCCGGGAAAACCATTTGCGTAATGAGCAAATGTGAAATCAATAGCGGCGTTAGCTGGGAAAATGAATTATTTTCTTTCGAGGGGCTTATAGAACCTATATGCGTGCACGAGCGTCCGATGGCCTTTATGGTGTAAAAATGATGGATGGTAATAATCATGGCTTTTTAATGGGTGGGTCCTCAAAATCAAAAGTTCCCCTCAGAAATTCCTATTTGTGACCCGGTATGACTTTTAAAATGATGTTAATAGCGATATGGTTTTAGCCTTTAACAGGAAATAAAATGGTCGAGTAGTGTTCGGCTGGAACAAAAAAAAAGTTTGAATGTTGGGTGTGTTAAGGTTGCAAGAATATTCGAGGACTCTTCTTGTTTTGAAATAGAAGGAATAACTAATTATATTTTAAGTTGATAGTACATTCTACAATTTGGAAAAGTAGTTTTGAATCTTCCGTTGGGCCTTCACAATAATAAATAATTTTAGTCCATTTCAGAAACATACATTTTTACAGATAACATTTCTTGCAATATTTAAAAGAACCATTTGCATATTTCATATCTTTAACTAAAGAAATACGATATCGTAAACTGATAATGTAATTTTCAGAATAAATAACCATGCAGAAAAAAAATACTTAGTTCCAATAAATTCAAAATTGAATAAGTATTTCTTACAAACAGCCAACACCAAACTCAAAAAAGACTATTTCTTTCTAAAAAATGTAATCGAGACTGAATAGAGCCCGGACAAGTAGATGGGCGAAGAAAAAACGCATGCAAAAAAGTGGTCTCTCAGATAGTATACAAAGAGGCTACTTTTTTTGTAAAAATTTTTAATCAGCACATACAGTTTAATGTAATTTATATCAGATAATATTTAAAAATATCTCTTAAAAAATAAACTTTATTTCAGTTCTCTATAGCAAAATTAATAAGATATTGAAATAAAATAGTGTTGTTTATAAGTGTACTGAATATTATTTTAATTCTGAATTTCTTATAATTTTCTGAGGTTCCATAACGTTCAAAAATATTAAATTTAAGTAAGTATTAATAATGTTATTAAAATATATAGTCCAAGAAAGTTAAGGGTTGAGGTGGAACAAATTGTAAAAGAAAGTTTGATGGGTGATTCTTATAGGAAATTTTCCGTAGAAAACAATGGTGAAACGTATACCAAAATTAACCTCGTCCTTTAGCCAATATGGCGGATTTTCCAAAATGGCGAACAATCGTTTCTAACTTATAATTTCCTAAAAAATGTTAATCTAATATAATAAAATTGAATGTGTGTATATATGTTTGTCTTTTATACAAATCCACAGTTTTCTTCCGATCTGCACCAAACTTGGTATACATACGTAAAAAAACTCAGAAAAAAACATAGGCTATGTTTCAAAGTTCTAGAACGACCCCTTGACCCTCTTTTAACCGAATTTATAGCCGAAAACGCTTATTTCTCCATTTCTCTACCAGAGCAGATCTGCTCGACTCACTATTGTTAAGGAGATGAAAACCTTCAAAATTAAATATTTTAACAGGAAAAACTCGATAATTGTCCATTTAAAAACTATATAAGATGTAAAAACACCAAATTAAATTCAAATAATTAATTTTGAAACGTTAGTTTCCCCTATTTTAAGATATGTTCCTGAAAAATTTAAATATTTATGGAAAAGTGTAAATTTTTTTTCATGGAAAACGACTTAAAAATAAAACATTGTTTCAAATGAAGCGGTTCACTAGACTTTTCAATTTACTAGATCTTTTATTATTGTTTCAAATTTGTTATTTTAGTTCACTAGACTCATTAATTTACTAGGAAACATTGCCGAGAACACCGTGAAAAGAAAAATTACCTGGAACATCGGGATAGGAAAAAATACCGGGATTACCGGGACATAAAAATAACCTCCAACATCGGGATAGGAAAATTATCGGGAACATCGGGATAGGAAAATTACCCGGAAAACCGGGAAAAAGGAAAATTACCGGGAACACTGGGGAAGTGGAAAAATATCGGGATCATCGGGATAGAGAAAAATTACCGGAAACACCGGGATAGAGAAAAATTACCGGGAACACCGGGAAAGGGTAAAAATTCCTGGAACACCGGGATAGAAAAGATTTCCGGGAACCCCAGGATAGGAAAAATGACCCGGAACATCGGGATAGGATTAATTACCGGGAAAACCGGGATTTGAAAACTACTGGGAACACCGGGATAGGAAAGAGGTGCCTGGGATACCAGGTTGATATGTAATATATTGCTTCTTTACAAATTTATAAATGTATTTTAAGAAAACTTAAAAAAATAAACTTATACACTCCACCCGTGCAAGGCCGGGCATACCAGCTAGTCTAATATAATAAAGTAAAGTGTGGGTATGTTTGTCTTTTATACAAATCCACAGTTTACTTCCGATCTGCACCAAACTTGGTATACCTACGTAAAAAAACTCAGAAAAAAACATAGGCTATGTTTCGAAAACTTTAACTGACCCCTTGACCCTCTTTTGACCCTTTTTATGGTCATTTTGCTGAAATAGCTTTATTTCTCCTCAACAAGAGATCTGCTCACCCCATTGTTACAAAAAATAAATAATGCAAAATAACAAGTTTTTAAAAGAAAGACTAGATATGAGTATATTTAAAAATCATAAAAATAATCTAAAAAAAAATTAAATGAAATTTAAAATTTAAACACTGGTAATTAAGTATATTTTAAAACATTTTTATTTGAAAGTTCATCTAGCTTTTAAATAAAAAGTTTCATGGAATGACATTGTTGTTAAAATAGTCTCCATGGAAACGAAAATGCAAATAAAAAACAATCATTTGATTTTTTCATAAATTGCAAAATGGAATACGCTTTTGTTGTTGGATAATTTCACAGAAAAAGTTAATTATAATCCTGTATGATTAATCAAGGGTTATAAATGGGCATATTTTAAGTAATTCCGGGAGATTTGTTTTTTTTTTAATTTTTTTAATGGGGATCATGAGGTTAAATGTAAAAATCGTTCAAGTATTATAATGCTTGACAACTGGATGGATTTTAATACCTTTCACCTGGTAAAATAAGGTATAAAATTGCAAATTTAAAAAAGAAATCCTAAAGCTATAACTCCACCCGTGCAAGGCCGGGCATATCAGCTAGTAAAATTATAAATTTTTCAGTAAATGATTAGAATTTAGTAGCAAAAACAATGGGACACTGTTTTTTTCTCTTACGATTTGTCATTTATCCAATATGGCGTCCACTAATGTTTATAATAAAAAAAATTATGATGATAAATTCGTAATTTTTTCAGGATATGGTAAGAATTAAGTCATAATAATATTAATATCAATTTCCTTTCCTCAATGTATCAAATATGGCGGATTTTTCAAAATGGCGGACAATCGTGTTTTACTAATATGCTAAAATTCGTTAATAAAATAAAACTTTTGCTGTAAATTATTAAAATTTAGTAGCAAAAATAATGTGGAACTGTTTTTTGTCTCTTACGATTAGTCATTGATCCAATACGGCGGATTTTCCAAAATAGCGTCCACCTAATGTTTAAAATAAATAAATTATGATAATTAATTCGTAATTTTTACAGGATATGGTAAACATTAAGTCATAATAATATTCATATCAGTTTACTCCCCCTCAATGTATCAAATATGGCGGATTTTTCCAAAATGGCGGCCACTTATTTAGATCCTTTTAAATTTTTAATTTTTTTTCTTAATAATTAGAAATATTAAATGTTATTTGGTAAAAAATAAGCAGAATACTTATATTTTACTAAAATTTACTGGTAAATAATGTTTAACCCGCGAGGACGCGCGCGGGGTCTGCGAGACCCCAACGCTTAAATAAACCTTCATAAAAACTCTAATTTTTAATGAAAATATATGAAACTCCGTGTAGCTGCCTAAAAGGTTTCCACCTATCACCTCATGAAGTTTAAATAAAGTAGGTATGTTATTTTCCGAGTTAGGTTGTTGTTTTTAAGGAAAATGCTTCCAAAACTGTGATGATTGGTGCGAGTTAAATAGCCAAAGAGGTTTCCAAAAGTAAGGAAGAGGTAACTATAATCCATAATTTTTCTTGCAAAAAAAGAAATTAGAAAATAAAGGATTTTAGAAAATAAACATCGGATCCACAGTTTAGCCAAAGAAATTCGTTAGCTCCGCTCACATTCCATTGCATTTCCTGTTTTCCTAGTCTTATATTATATCTTAATAAAAAGCAGTCAACTAATAATGCACATTAAACAATTAAATTATATATTTAAACTATCCGTGATAAAAATTTTGCATGCACTGAACGTTTAGAACGGAAAACGGTTTGTGGGGTCTGAGAGACCCCGCGCGCCTTCCCGTGTAACAGAAAGTAGCGCGCGTCCTCCCGGGTTAAGGTAGGTAGAAATTCAAAAATTACCATTTACCACTAAGATTGAAATATGGGGCAGTCTTTTTGGAAATTATTTCTATGTATCGCAAAATCTTGGTTAATATACTATTTTATAGGTAATTTAATATATAAATACTTATGTTATGCCAAAATAAAATTTATTTATATGTAAAAACGTTAAAAATAAAAAGGCTCTAAATATGTGGCCACCATTTTGGAAAATCCGCCATATTTTATACATTGAGGGGGAGGAAACTAATATGAATATTATTATGACTTAATTCTAACCATATCCTGTAAAAATTACGAATTAATTATCATAATTTATTTATTTTAAACATTAGGTGGACGCCATTTTGGAAAATCCGCCATATTGGATAAATGACTTATCGTAAGAGACAAAAACAGTTCCACATTATTTTTGCTACTAAATTCTAATAATTTACAGCAAAAGTTTTATTTTATTAACGAATTTTAGCATATTAGTAAAACACGATTGTCCGCCATTTTGAAAAATCCGCCATATTTGATACATTGAGGAAAGGAAATTGATATTAATATTATTATGACTTAATTCTTACCATATCCTGAAAAAATTACGAATTTATCGTCATAATTTTTTTATTATAAACATTAGTGGACGCCATTTTGGAAAATCCCCCATATTGGATAAATGACAAATCGTAAGAGAAAAAAACAGTGTCCCATTGTTTTTGCTACTAAATTCTAATCATTTACTGCAAAATTTATAATTTTATTAACATTTTTTAGGAAATTATAAGTTAAAAACGATTGTTCGCCATTTTGGAAAATCCGCCATATTGGCTAAAGGACGAGGTTAATTTTGGTATACGTTTCACCATCGTTTTCTACGTAAAATTTCCTATAAGAATCACCCATCAAACTTTCTTTTACAATTTGTTCCACCTCAATCCCTTTTTTGAGCTAACTTTCTTGGACTAATACTCTAATTTCAAATTTTTTAAAAATTTCTGTTAAATTATTTTCATTATGTTATTTTTAAAATGAAATAGCATATTTTATTTTAAAATATCAAGTTACCAAATTCTTCTTTAATCGACGAAAACGTTTGATAAATATAGACCCCCTCTACTCACTAAACAAAAAATAATCCTATTGAGTTTGCAATAAAGAACTGTAATAAAAATTTATATTTAAAGAAAGATCTTTAAATTTTACATAAAAAATTTCAATAACTTATTTATACTAATTGTATTACATTGTATGTTTTGATTAAACTTTTTTGCAAAAAAGTGGCCTTTCTGTGGATAACCAGAGAGGCCACTTTTTTGCATGCGTTTTTTTCCTCCCTTCCGCTATTTGTGTCCGGCATCTAACGACGTTCGATTTTTCTTCTCTCCACCTTTCTCACTATTTCAGTCTTCTCAGTGAATTCTCGTAATCGATTAACACTCAACTAACAATCGATTAAATGCCGAACACTAAATCCGTCGATTCTCGTCATCGTCAGGCACTTTTTTCCTTCTTGCTTTTGTTTCTCTTATCCGCTGTCCAGGCTCTATTTGTGTCCGGCATCTAACGGCATTCGATTTTTCACCTTTCTAACTTTTTCAGTCTTCTCGGTGAATTCTCGACTGCAATTGGATACCGAACACTCTTTGCCAGGGGTCCAGTTCGCTCCAGCCTTTGATAAAAGCCAGCGGAACCCTTGAGGATGTAGTCGGACTTCAACGCCGACTACATTGCTTTTCCCCAGTTTCGAGTTTATATTCATATACACTCAGATTTTGTCAGTATCCTATTTTCAAGGAAAGATGTTACCCAAGCAGAAAACAGCACAAACATTCAATACACGTCTTGAATGGCCAAATTTCGTTTACTTCTAATAGCAGTTACAGAAACTTGACATATTTGCTATTAGTTGTGCTGCTAGGGTATGGTTTTAATACAGAAAAAAGAGATAAAACTCTTATCCCCCACTTCATTACTCTGACTATTCAGGGGATCGCAATCTCGGATGCGTATAGGCATATTGTACTTTGATAGAGCCCCTTTTAAGTTTGGAGCGTTCGTACAGTATGCCTATATGCATCCGGATTCTGCCGTCGACTCAATAGTGTTTACCCTTTCCTTTTCCATGCTAGTTTTTCGAACTTGGTAATTTTCTAATAATAGATTGCAGCACACCGTTTCTCTAACCTTCTATTCAAGAAAGTAGCTACCTAAAAAGTGTCCAATCCAGGTTTCTTCTCCAAAAAACACTTCCAATCTCCCTCAGAAAACCCATTCCCTTCTATCCAACTCCCTCCAATCCACGGAGTAGCCCTCCTATCAGATCTCTGCCGCCCCAAATCATGCCGTTTCCGAAGCCATAACACACCTGATGGCGGCCATAAATAAGCAACAGGACAGTCGAGATAACGCAAAACGCTTCCAAGTTTGCCACTTAATCAGCTCTAAATCCTCCCGATCTACATTATTATTCCGGAGCTGCCGTAATGTAAACGGCAGCTCTCTCTATAAAACGCTCTTGGAAATTCCTTTTCGAGAAATTTACTCCGGACATAATCTTAGGGGCGCTATCGGATCATCTCTACAGCGTAGTCCGTGTAGTGTAAAGGTCTTATGCACAGAGAGTGGTTTGAACACCTGCTGTTATGGTAAAGATGGTGGAAAATCATCTCGACAAATGTTACTTGGAGGAAGGCAATGCTTCCTGTCTCTGTCAAGAAGGGGGATCAAGATATGGATGTGGAGTTTTTTCCTCTGACCTGTAGAGAGTCCAGAAACAAAACCCTAGTAAAAAAATTTTTGAGACAAGTTATAGAGCTTTATTTAAAGACCTGGGGACCAGCCAAAACCAGTAAAAATCTGCAACAACTGAGATAGCAATATTCTTGTTTCAGAAACGAATACAAATATCACTCTCCAAAACAGAGTATCAAAATACTTTTGGTAGTATGCCCATTGCCCAGTAAGGTCAAAAATGCAATCGCGGCAAGTAGAAGTCAATCACTTTTAATCTAATCATGTATTTTTTTCATTTAATGCATCGCACCTTAGTGTCCCGTTCATTATAGTAGGGTAATGCATGTACAATTGGTAAATGGATGCCACCATACAGTGGCGGCTCGTAGGTAGTTCAAATGGAGGTTCAATAATTATAAATACTGAAAATAAAACTAAGTAAAAAGCTCATGTTAAGAACAGAATGGGGATGAAAGCTCATCCTGAATAATATTAAAGTTTGAATAAAATTTTCTTTGGTTTCTATACTAGACAGCCTCTTAAGTTGAACCTACTGCGTCACGAACAAACAAAGTAGTTCCCATCGCTGTGTCCGAATTTCGAGTGAAACAAAGAACGTCAATTTTAAAATAGGATTATTTAGTTAAACCCATGTATAAATAGTGCCTTTTTATCACAATTTGCGTATCAAAATTCCTCCTATCAACCCAACATGCTTCGTGTTTACACACGTTCTCATTCCGCGTAGTGACGTACTGGGTTCAGGAAACGTTGCTGTGAAGTATAATTATTTTATTATTGATTTGTGTTTCATTTTAATTGGGGGTTCACGTGCTCATATGCTCCTATGAACGAGCCGCCACTGCCATCATATAAATAAAAACAACTTTTATGGAGAATTTTTTTTACTGAGAGATTCCTTATAAATTTCTCCCTATCAGAAAAATGTTTATCCCTAATCAAGGCCTGTATTCTCGGAGCTATATGTCCACTCTTCAATCCACCCGTCTATGGGCCTTATTCATCGCGACATGACTAAACTATCGGTCAAAGAAAGATTCAACCAATCAGAGTCGGCGAAAAGCTCATTTTCACTCTTTAGCTGCTGGTTATCCGCTGGTTAAGTGACTGGGAATAACTCCATAAGAGGTCTTTCACACGCTTAATTTTATCTTCCACCATACCGACTCGCAGGGTTAACATGCCAACATTCCAACTACGTATTACAACTCTACGGCGCTGACCGAACATCCAGTGAGAAAATCCCACTATCGACCCAGGGTGTATCGGAATGGGATGCTGCAAGAGAGTCGGTTTCCACCTGAATTCTTCGATACAGAGTCGGGGGTCGATTATTCTCTGCTTATCCGGTTCATGATTTATTTAAGCGGTTGCAGATAAAACCGCTTCTTCAGTTCCATGGCAATTTGTTTTTATGGAGGAGCAGTACAAAATTTTGCCTTTGGAGGGATTTACGGCCCTATATTTAAATCTTCTTACGGGGAGTCATAAATATTTAATGAGGATTATTTATTCTGTTCTCTATTTATCCTGGAAATGATACGGGGACTAGGGAGTATTTTTTTTGTACGATAAGTCGTGTAAATATTGAATATATTATAAAAATATGTATAGTTCATGTTAAAATCTTCTTGCTCCTGTCTATGGGCTTATTATTTTGAAGATTAGATACTACTCACATTAACTGAGACACATGTGTGTCTTAAATCTTAAGGGGACTTATTTGTTTGAAAATCTCATGTTTATAAACATGGAATAATGATATGCATCTTATAATGACACAACATAAAAATTTCGAGTGGGTAGCTTAAAAGTAATTACAAATTATAAGAATCTATTAAATTTGAAAAACACATTTTTATTGAAACAAAGTGTTTTTAATAAAAAAAACATGTATAATCTTATCTTAATAACAACAACATAACATTTTTATGAACGAAAATTAATTAGAAAACGCATAACTTTTTTTTTCGCTAATGATCAAAAGTTTTTATCATTTTAAGTGTTGTGTTACAATATCTTATAGTTAAAAATCACAACGATTTATAAACATAGAATATCGATATTAAGAGGAGAAATTTATAGTGCCTACTTATTATTTTGACGATTAAAATACTACTCAATAACCGAAACACAACACCATTTTTTCTAAATTCTACCTCATATTTATATAAACAAGCAGTAATAATACGCTTCTTATATTGACACAAATTGAAATGTTTGTGTAGGTAGGGAGAATGGGGTCAATTGTAAAAGTATTTACAATTTGATCTAAAAAGCCATTTTTTATGTTTGAGTTATGAAATTTTTATGAAAATAGGTTTATACACATCCCAAATACAATTTTTTATTAAAACTTTCCTGCCGACATGCATTAAAGTATAGTAAATAAAACATATGTCAGTGGATAGTGTCACAATTGACCCTTGAAGCGGCGTCAATCGTAACGTAACACATATTCATAAAAAGACAGAAAATTATACAAATTTATCAACAATATATATTTTTCACTGAGGCGATTGTCGTAGAAAGTGTCCATTTAAACAACACGCAATATGACAATCTGCACGACATTTTGAGGCCATAAATGAAACAAACAAATCCGTTAGAAATAAAGTTTTAAATTCTTATGTAGAGTTTTACAATATAATTTCAAACAAATGTACTTATGATTGTGTTACTGAACTTAATTGAAGAATCTTATACTATAGTGTGGATTTTAAACTCGGACTGTTTTCTTAATAAGGTGGTCATTGGTCAAAAGTCTAACTTTTCTTTGTTTTCCAAATGTAGGTAAGTGTCACAAATATAAATCAGAACATATCAGAACACATCAAACCTAAAAAATATGTTACATTAAATTTTCAGTTTTTGCAATTTTATCCACAACGAACTGCAAAATTATCACTCATCGTTTCCAATTCCTCTCTCAGCTTCCCCGCCGATTAAGCATATCTAAAGAATTTCATCAACTAATTTTTCATAATCCATCAGCAGAATTTCCATTATTCAGAAGAGATATCCCTAGATTAATTGCGGATTAGGTAGAATCATAATACTCCGGAAGAAATTCCTTTCCGATCACATCGATAATACCTTCCCACGAAAGGTATATGAATGATGACGGAACGCCTTAATTGAAATCATTATTTAGCAAAGAAGATTAGTGGCAAACCCATTGAATATCAATTATGAAAGAATTCTCTTTCTGTCATTCTTCTTAAAAGGGAGCTTAATGCATCCCCCAAATAACCACCCGAATTCAAATCAATCAATATTTCATTTTCCAAGTATCCTGAAATTTCCCTTGAGACATAGATCAATAGAGACTAGGTTAGAAATTACTTTGCAGGGGATCGAATCTGCTGCTGTCGATATTAAATTCTGCTGCCCCTAATCAGGTGGTACCGGAGTTGCAGGTGAAGTAATTGAAGTAGGGTCTTCTTTCTCTCTGAGCAACACTTTAGATGAAAGAGGATCCGAATTTTTCAATTGCTTTGCCAAACGACAATCAATAAAAGAGTACTAGAAACTTTGGGGTATTTGCTGCAACTTACGCACTGGTTTCCATGCATAATGCTCAATATTTTTAATATTCCTTGTTTAAAGTCTAGACGAGAGTTATCTTGTATTTTATTTTTCTATAAAGTTTGTAATAATCATATTGATTGCAATGAAATACTAAGTGGCATAAATTTTTCGGTGCCCAATAGATTTTTAAGGAATCATCATTTATTTAAAAATAATCTCAGCAAACGTAATTATATTGATAATTTCTGTCTTTTTAAATTTTATAGAATATACAATTGTATTGGTTTTAACTTGGATATTTTTAATATGTCTCTTCTTACTTTTAAAAATGAATGTTCTGTTCTTTTAAATTGTTAGTGTACATTTCTTTTTAGTACTTTGTAGTGCATGGTTTTTTTTTACTTTCTCTCCGCACTGTAATTGGGTCGCTGTAAAGCCCTGGATCCTCTACCTTAAGTAGCGACATCACGCTCAATCGGCCGCCATTGTGGGGAGAACTCACTACTAGTCTGGATAGTCTTGCTTATCGTCACTAGTAGTGAGTTCTCCCTACAATGGCGGCCGATTGAGCGTGATGTCGCTACTTAAGGTAGAGGATCTAGGGCTTTAGGTCGCTGACCTGTTGTGTGTGCTTAATAATCTATATCTATCTATATATAACTAAAAACGTTTGTGGCTATGTGTGTGGGTATGTATGTAACGCATCTCCTCTCAAACCACGCCGTAGGCGTGGACAAAATTCGGTATATAGACGTATCTCGAGGCGAGGACGATCACTGTCAAGTTTTCCAAGCTCGAAAATCGAATAATTACGAGTAATTAGCGAATTTATAGCCGAAAACGCTTATTTCTCCATTTCTCTACGAGGGTAGATCTGCTCGACTCACTATTGTTAACGAGATTAAAAAAACCTCGAAAATTTAATATTTTAACAGGAAAAACTCTATAATTGTCCGTTTAAAAACTCTATCAGCTATGAATACATCAAAATAAATTCAAATAACTTATTCTCAAACGTTATTTTCCTTTATTTCAAGATTTTTTCCTTTAAAATTTAAAAATTTATGGAAAAGTGTAAATTTTTTTTCATGGAAAACGACTTAAAAATAAAACATTGTTTCAAATGAAGTGGTTCACTAGACATTTAAATTTACTAGATATTTTATTATAGTTTCAAATTTGTTACTTTGTTCACTAGATTTATTAATTTACTAGAGCGGGAACACTGTGATTTCAAAATTACTGGGAACACTGGGAGAGGAAAACGTACCGGGAACACCGGGATAGGAAAATTACTGGGAACATCGGGAGAGGAAAAATTACCGGGAACATCGGGATAAGAAAAACTACCGGGATAAAAAAAATTACCGGGAACACCGGGATAGGAAAAATTACCAAGAACACCATGATTTGAAAATTACCGGGAACACTGGGATAGGAAAGAGGCGCCTGGGATACCGGGAAGATTGGTTATTGCTAATTTACATAACTATAAATGTATTTTAAGAAAACTCAAAATAAAAATATTTATAAATATTTTTATACACTCCACCCGTGCAAGGCCGGGCATATCCGCTAGTCTATCTATTAAATATATAAAAACGTTTGTGGCTATGTGACTGGGTGGAGGACACATCTCCTCCTAAACCACGCCGAAGGCGTGGTCAAAACCCGGTACATAGACGTATCTCGAGGTGTCGATTGTCACTGTCAAGTTTTCCAAGCTCGAAAATCGAACAATTACGAGCAATTAGCGAATTTATAGCCAAAAACGCTTATTTCTCCATTTCTCTACCAGAGTAGATCTGCTCGACTCACTATTGTTAACGAGATGAAAACCTTCAAAAATTAAATATTTTAACTTGAAAATTTCTATAATTGTCCATTTAAAAAGGATATAAGCTATGAAAACACCAAAATAAATTCGATTACTTTATTTACAAACATTATTTTCTTTTATTTTAAGATATTTTCCATTAAAATATAAATATTTATGGAAAATTGTAAATTATTTTTTCATGGAACCAGAGTTTTAAAAATAAAACATTGTTTCAAATGAGACGGTTCACTAGACTTTTCAATTTACAAGATTTTTTTATTGTAGTTTCAAATTTGATATTTTGTTCACTAGGCTTATCAATTAACTAGACTTTTTATAATCCTTTAAATTTGAAACAGAAAAATAAACAGGAACACCGGGATGCGTATTCCCAAAAGTGCCCCCGAGTTGGGACTGCTTGGCAATATTTGGGGAGAGCGGCTGGCGGCGTATGATTTTCTGGCAACCACGCGGAGAGCGACGCTCTTTCGCGTTTTTTTCATTCCTAATATTCTAGATTCTAGTTTTAAAATTAAAGTTTAAATTTAAGTTTTCTGGAAGGCGGAAAAAAACTGGTCTTTACCGGAAAAATTGGAAAAGGTTTTTGTATACATATTTTTTGGAAACTAAATAATCATTCATGGTATAATAAATTAATCATTAGTAAAATAAAAATATTATAAGTTAAAATATAAATTTATCATTAAAAATTATTTTATTATTTTACTTCCAAAATAAAATTTCAATTTTTCAAGTAAAAATAAACCCATTTCATAAAAACGTGGGTTATATTATATGGTTCAAATTTTATTTTTAAAGTAGTGGATTTAATAATTGTTTATAAAATTATCAAATTTATCCGAAAAGGGTCATTCCATGAATAATGAAACCAAAGTACCAATTTTTTAAAGTTTATAAAACCTATGATGTAATACATCACTTTAAAGCTTGAGTTGAATTTTTCTAAAACATCCTTAAAATATCAAAAACTAAGTTATAAATAAGATTTTTAGGCCAAAATAGTGGAACATTACAAAATTGAAAATACTCCACATAATGTTAGTAAAGTTTGATTAGGCTTGCTGATATAAAAAATTACCTGTAGAAATTTAATTGGGGCTAGTTTTTATCTCTGACAATTCTACTTATAGGTAAGATAGTAAAATTTTAAGATATATTAATATAATAATATTCCCAGCTATTCCCATCTCTACAATTTACGCAGTGTATTCATGTTCAGTTTGGACTTTGAGACTCCTAATGTATTCCTTTTTTCTTGAAAATGTAATGTACTGATTCAAAAAGTTCCATTTAAAATTAAACAAGCATTCGAACCCAGAGAGCAAATAAAATTTCTATTTATGGATTCAATTTACATGTAAATTACCATATACCAAGAGCTTTTTGCATATCAGATGTTTTTCAATCAAAATAATTTTCTGGGTTCTAATTTAAAGGGACAAATAACACTTGATTACTTCTTTAAAAGCAAATTCTTAACTATTTTTCTTAAGTAGAAAAATATTTTTTAAATAGAGAAAAAGTTCTTCTGAAATACTGCACTGAAGAATTTCTCGGGTATTTATTTTTATTTAAAACAAGAATTCCAAAACCCCATAGACGAGTAGAGCCTATCAACTAACACTACTAACTACACTTGACAACTAACACTTGATTACTTCTTTAAAAGCAAATTCTTAATTATATTTCTTTAGTAGAAAATCTTTTTTAACTGGAGAAAAAGGTCTTCTTTTGAAATACTGCACTGAAGAATTTCTCGGGTATTTATTTTTATTTAAAACAAGAATTCCAAAACCCCATGGACAAGTAGAGCCTCCTTTAAGAAGAATGTTTATAACCTTATTTTCATTTATTTATTTTGTCTTTGTGCATGTTCTCTATTATTTGTTTAATAAATTTGAAATATTGCTCTGCGACTAAAAAAGTTAAGGAACCAAGGGCCTTCTCAATTTATAAAATATCCTGTGTGGTTTTCAACTGTTGCATACCATTGGCGCAGCAACTCAAATAATTATGTAGTCAGTTATTAAGTGTTCAAATGTTATTTACAATGAAATTCTCTGTAACAACAACTCAACTAACTGATGTAGGGGATAATTTCCTAAATTTTGGTTGAAGTACTTTTTATATTACATCCAAGATTATACTAGGTTTTACCCAAAAATTTTATAACATTCGGTTGCTATATTTGCAGTTCTCTTAAAAGACATAGTAATTGAATGATTTGTATTTGAAAAAAAGTGTAAATAAAAACAAAAATTAGTGTAAAAATTTTTCTTTGTAGGTATAATCATTAAAAATTAATGTCCTTAACAAAATTTCATTGTTTTATCCTGTCTACAATAAAAACTCTTAAAACTAAAAATTGTTCAGAGTGGTTGGCGGCAGCGCGAGAAGCTTTGGCAACCTAGTTGTCTTGCACTGGTCGTAATCATAATTTCAAACCATAGTAGTTTTTATGATCCAATTTGTTAAACAGCTTTGTTTCAAACTTGAATTTTTACTAGGGTAATTTAGAACTAAAAATTGAATTCAAAATAAAGGATTTAAATTAGGTTTAATCACTGAAAACACCTATGCAATTGCTTAGTATGTGTGATCTATGCAATTTAAACTTCATGATAACTTCTTTTCACCAAATATAGACATGGTAAAGAAAAGTGGTAAATAAATATTTTACTTACCCATTGTGACTAGGAACTTACTAAAGGGTATGTTTAACTAATGAAAAAGACAGATTTGCTGCACTGTCATTACACCATAAACCATCTGTATTATTATACTCTGTGTAAATAGAATAGGCGGATGGACGTCACAGCTTAAAAATCGTTGCCTTGGTAACAACAAAGAAAGTATAATCAAGCACCTTTTCTTTTTACACACCGGTTGAGGCAGAGTATGAAATTTCCGCTCGCCAACTTGAAATTGGCGAGTAAATTTAGTCACTTAATTTGTTTGCTGTAAGCAACTTTCTCTCAATTATAGATTTATTTATTTTCACCAAATACTTCTTAAGGGTTAATGATCTTAAAATCTGCTATAACGATCTTTAGTCTGTTATGACAATCTTTAAGATCTGCTATATTATAATTAATCTGATTAAAAATTTATGAGTTGGATCAATTTTGTTTCAGCTCCCATAGAAATATAAAAGTTTAAATCAAAATAGTTTTTTATTATAGACTATAATTTTCAATTTTATATTTTTGAATTCATGAATCAATTAATAATAATCAATATAATTTAATAGACATTATTTCAACAACGAAAACAAATGTACTTAAGATTTATAAATCTAAAGATCACAAGAAATTATTGTTATGTTAGACAAATGATTTTATGATCATCAAATCAACGTCTTATTTCTCACTTTGATTCCTTCTGAAGCGTTCTGACTTGGCGCAACACATTGTGGGAAAAAATTTAGATTTTCCGAAACCATGGTAACGTAGTGGGGAAGGTGCGGTGGGTAGGAAAATCACGTGACATTTCAACCGCCGATTTAAATTACACAGACTATAATTTAGTTTTTATCTGCTTTTATTTTTTAGCCAATTTTAAGAGAGAATATACGAAATTTAGAAAGTATTATAAAAGTAAACTGTAGTAGGGCAATTTAAAATTTTAATCAACAAGGTAACTGACTGACATAAATGTTTCACAAATGTCAGTAAGTTACCATGTTGTTTAAAATTTTTAAAAAATCAATAAAAACATATTTTGAAAATTTAATTGTGTAATTAGATTAAGCTAACAAGAAAGCAATAAACTGGGTGGAAAGTATATTATTATCATTTATTTTTGGGAAGAAAATAACAAAATACTAAGCGTTTTTCTTAAAAAATGTCAGTCAGTTACCCGTGGAATTGCCCAGTAACTAATGATTTTATTTCCATACAGTTGTATTATGTGATTATTAATGGGCTCTGTACACTTGTGTAGTATATATCCTTAAAATTTTAGTTTTTGTTACATAAACTCAGAATGTGAGAATAACGATAGTTAGAATATTAATACAAAAATAAGTTAATGTTTTTAAATTCTTACTTGTGTGAAATAAATTAATAAATTAAACAACATGATGGCAAGTTGCCCAAGTCCCAGAACATATCGTTGGTACAATGACAAAACTGTAAATATGCAAATTTTCTATTTTGAGTAAACGTTTGGAATAACCCACATCTAGCTTAATGTAGAGAAAAGGGGTTTCCAAAAAAATTGCATTACATCCAAGAAACTGTCATTGCTACCATTCGTGCAACAACAAAAACCCAAAAGTGAAAACTCGACAAATTTACATTTTTGTCTTTGTTGAAATTGCTCATTCATCACATTCATGAAGGAAGGGGTTTACTAAATAATTTTTCCATTAAATAATGCAATACCAGGAACATCCGAATAGGAAAAATTACTGGGTTATAAAAATATATCGAGAACGCCGGGATAGGAAAATTACCATAAAGACACCGGGAATACCGGAATATAAAAAATTGCCGGAAACATCAGGATTTGAAAATACCAGGAACACCGGGAAAGGAAAAATTAACGGGAACATCGAGAGGTAAAAAATTACAGGGAACACCGGGATATTAAAATTACCGGGAAGATTGGGATAGGAAAATTACCGGGAACATCGGAATAGGCAAACTTACCGAGAACACCGGGATTTGAAAATTACCGGGAACATTGGGATAGGAAAAAGGGACCTGGGGTACTAGGATGATTGGTAATTTTGCTTATTTACAAATTTATAATTATATTTTAAGAAAACTTAAAAAAATAAATTATACACTCCACCCGTGCAAGGCCGGGCATATCCGCTAGTAAATAAATAAATAAATAAATAAATAAATGAGATATTGAATGTACTGTTTTGTTTTTTAAATAATATTTTGTAAGTTTAGAGTGTTTCTTGAATTTATTTTGTCTGTTTTGAATTTTCATGCAGGGTTTTTGTTTTGAACAAACAATAAGTTTTTTTTTCTTAGAAAATATTATAAGGCTAATTTGCTGCAGATAGATAAAAAGAGTGTTTTTTTATATTTCCAAGATAATTTAAAGTTTTGAATAGCATATTTTGTTGATTCTTGTTCAGCGTTATATTTTAATTTGGTGAAGTTTTCAGAATAAAACAAAGCGAAAGTATTTCCCCCAAAGATATAAGAATCATCTGGTTAAGTATTTTCATCATTAAACACAGTTGAGATTTTAAATTTAAAAAATTACCACATATTATAAAATAGTTTTAAAATTATTTTTATGGGAACTTTCAATGATGTCTCAATCTGAAATAATAAATTTTAAAAACTTTTTTTTAGATTTAGACAATTTTATATCATTCATTGATTAGTCTCATAAAATAAACAATAATCATTAAACATTAGTTATAACTTATTTTAAATGATGAATTTCATAATTTCGATATTTTGAGAAAAAGTGATTTAGATCTTGAAAAGCAAAATTTGGTATTTTAAGAGTGGAAACAGACCATAAGTGTAATAAAATAACATAGTTTATTAGATCATTGTAACTAATAGCCTATCATTGTAGCATATCTTGCTGTACATTACCTTTATAAAATGATTGGAAATTTGCCCTTCAAAATTACAATATCGGTCATCCGTTGAAGATTACCTCTCCAGAAAATGAAAACCCTATCTTTCTAGATCAAGTCCGGAACCTCATATCTCGACTGTCTATCACACTCAATACATGATTGGAACCCCGAAAGAGATTTCCATAGAACTCCTTTTCAGATCGGACAGAATCAAAATACACTCCAATATCACCGAGAGGGAATCCCACCATTCAGATCCATCTCACTAAGGATCTACCCACACTGTAGCGAAAAGAGTCGCAGAAACCATTAAGATCCTTGTCAAGCGGAACGGAGAATGAAGGGGACTCTCTAGATCAGTGGTTCCCAACAGGTGGTCCGCGGACCACTGGTGGTCCGTGAGGCCATTGGAGGTGGTCCGTGAGAAGGTTTTTAAACTTATCCAAAAAATGTGTAAATTTAAAAAAATAGCTTTGAATTGTTGAATTTAGTTAGAGCTTGATAATAATAGTTAAATAATGTCTTTAATAAAAGGTATTATCTTTAATAATTGGATACAAAATAAAAGAAATGTTAATTTTTCTTTAGTTGAATTTAATTTTCATTTTCATTAAGAAATCTATAGTAGGTATTTAAGACTCGATTTCCCTTACTTAAGAAACAATTAAAATGTCAGACCCTCTGTGAGGAATGAATGCATTGAAAAAAGGTTAAAATTTTAAAAGTAAAGTTTGGGATGGGAATGGTCCGCAAGAGGTTCAAATTGAGTTGAAGTGGTCCACAGACATATTTGAGTTGGGAACCACTGCTCTAGATGCTGGGAGATGCAATAGATGCAGTTGGAAGTGGCAAGGATGACACCCGTTTTCCTCCGCTACAGAGGTAGTCTAGTGCATCTAACCTCGACTGCCCTTCTTTCTACCCTCCGCTTGATAAGGTTCTTACGCCTTTTATCTACTGACGGTACTTACAAGTACCGCCAACTATAAATTACATAGAATAACCATCCTTACGAATATATTTACGATACTTTGCAGGAACACTCTTTTAGTTTTACTCTTCCAGGATAAAAAAAAGCAGCAAAGGTTCTGTGAGGCGTATTTCAGCCGGAAATGCGAATAGATTTTACTGAAGTTTTGCTTTCAGCTGCCCTTTGATTGATTATGCATAATTGTCATTTTCGTTCCCGCAAAAAAGTAGTTTAAGTCAAAAGGAAAGTGTATTATTTTTTAAGACTTAAAACTGCGATAAAAAAATCATGGTTATTTTTTGTATTGTGAAAACGTTTTAGCACTCCGTGTACTGACAGAACTCAAAAGTATCAACTTAATTAATTGGCTCTATCGGATAAAGTTTTCCAAAGATGATTATTTTCTTTATATATACTTATTCCTTAATTTTCAATTTAGTGTGACTCACAAAAAAATGTATTTGCTCGAAAAATAAATGCAGAAAATCATAATGCAGTAGATAAAGGGTTAAGGGTTTCCGCGACTTTGGTCGCTCCAGGGTAGACAGACCCGAAGACATTCGCGGAGTATGCTTTCCCGCTGATTTGTCCTGAATCTGAGAGATGGATTTTCCATTCTTCTGAAGATCCACCATTTCTAAGGAGATAAAGATGAGTCGGGAATGAAAAATAAAGCGGTCGGAACAAGGAATAAAAATGCCGGCCAAATTACCTTGATATCGGCAGCTCTTTATCTCAATTTTCCGATTGGTCTTCGGGAGCCGTTCTCTCTGGAGAGGGATGTAGAGAGATTTCTTTTTTTCTCTCTTTTATTTTGGCAATCAGAAACGGTGAATGGAAAGTCGTTGTTTATGTCTGCCCCGGGCGCATCGTCCATCACTCACGGATTCGGGTTCTGGAAATTGCAGATTCAGGGATGGTTGATGCGGGGTAGAAAAACCTAAGGAGGGAGAATTTTTGCTTTTGAGATTGAAATGGGGGTTTATATTGAATGGGGATTTTTTCAAATTTTGAGTATAAATCTGCGCTTTTAAAACTAAACCACTTAAACATTTCCTATTTTTATATCTACGAAGTGAAATTAAAAGAGTTTCCTGTTGAACCACTGAGTTATTGTATGGAATATGGATGTTTTAATTTTATTTACCTGTTGAGCAAATATTTTACCCAATTACCCTTTAGCTACTGACCCCACCAACTTTAAAATTACCATCCATACGAATATACTGAGGATACTTTTCAGGAGAACACTCTTTCAGTTTTACGCTTCCAGGATATAAAGCGGCACGGGTTCTATGATGATGATTTTAGCGGGAAATGCGAATAGATTAAATTGAAGTTGTGCTTTCAGCTGCTATATTTTGATCGGATTCCCATGATTGTCATTTTTTTCCCTCAAAAGTAGTTTGTCAGTCAAAAGGAAAGTGTATTATTTTTTAAGGCTTAAAACTGCGATAAAAAGTTATGTTTTTTTTGTATTGTGAGAATATTTTAGCACTCCGTGTACTGACAGTACTCAAAAGTATTTAATTAATGGCAATTAATTTTCCGAAGATGAATATTTTATTTATGTCATTATGAAGATTTTACATCCCTTAATTTTCAATTTAGTGACTTAAAAATATTTGCACGAAAAAAATTGAAGAAAATCATAATGCCGTAGAGCAAAGATAAAGGGTTAATTAACGCTTTCAATCCTTAAAGCCACTCCAGATTGCTTTTAAATCCTAAGAAAAATTTGTGGTGACTGAGTGAAAGGGTTATAAGAATTTTCGAAATATGTCAAATATAAATTTGTATAATGACATGAAATATTATTTGTAAAGAAAAAAAGGAAAAGTAACTTTTCTCTCTATTCTAAAAAAAAGTTTTTGGTGAACGGTTTCCAGAGAAAGGCTTTTTAATTACTGATCCGTATAACACATATTTGGTATCAAACTGTCCGGATTCTTTTGAGGATGTGCAAAGTGCCTTTAGAATTTCTAAAAAAAATCTCAATTTTAAAATATTTCCATTTTTTTAGATTTCGGATAAGGTCGCAGTAACAAAGCAAGAAACTATGAATTTTAAAACAATTGAAAACATATTTCACTGGTTTTTTAATATTCAAATAGATTAAATAATCATCTTTCTATTTATAACATGAATTTAAAAAATATATTTTGTGTTATTTTTAACAATATTTATATTTTTGTTGTTCAAAGGGTTTAATTGTTGTTCAAACGGTTTTCATTATATTTTAAACTTATAGATAATTAATTTATTTTTTAAATAACAAATTAATATTTTTATATTTATCTTTGTAGTTGTGGCAACCTAATCATTACTATATTTACAATAAAATATACACTCGCTTTCGGAAATTTTGAATTTTGCATTTATTTTTTATATCCTTTTGCAAGTATGTTTTTTAAGGTAGTAAAATGTAACTCTTTATTTCATAATGACAAAACGCAAACAACTAAATAACACGGGTGAATGTTTTAGAAATAAGGATGAAAATGTTGGAAGTCTTGACATTCGGTGTCGTTGCAATGAAAATGACACAACTTCGAAGTTTGTTTCTCATGAAGATAAAATTCTAAATTTTCGCGATGTTTAAGATAATTACTACATTTTTAACAGTCAATCATTACAAATTTTAAGAAAGTTAAATTTATTCCTGAGATATTTCAATGATTCCCTTAATGTATCTGTGAAAAAACATTACCTTAGGGAAATGGGTAAAAGAATGTTTACATTGCTTTGTTTTTAATTTTCTTGGGGTTCAATTCCGTTATAGTTCCCGCTAAATATCGTCAATCTCTTTCGAACGCTCAATATTCAAATGTAAACCAGTTTTTCTAATTTTTAATGATAAACTGAATAGTTATAGATCTAATTAAAAAATTTAATCTATGAATTTGAAACAATTTAGCAATATTTATACTTTATAGTGTCCAAAAGAGATTAGTGATATTTAGCGGGAACTATAACGGAATTCAACCCCAAGAAAATTAACAACAGAGCAATGTAAACATTTTTTTACCCATTTCCCTAAGGTAATGTGTTTTTCACAGATACATTAAGGAAAGCACTGAAACATTAAGGGAAGGTTCATATTTAGCGGGAACTATATATGAACCTTTCTTGGAATTATAAAGCGATCCGCCAATTCATGTTACCATAAAGGAAATGATAAAATTCCACCACTGAATAAATATTCGCCATTTTTGAAAGAATACCACGGAGAAGTACTACCCCTGTGTTAAGAATGTTTTATAAAGTGAGGAAGTGCAGTGAGCTGGGTTTTGTGGGGAATTGTGAAGCGGTCCAAAAGTTACTGCGTCAGCAGTTAACGGGGGTTGGCGAGCGATAGCGAGCAGGGGGCGGTAGCCCCCTAGTTTTTCTATAAATAAGTTTTTTTGCATGATGAACTAGCTTTTAAGGTACTTATTATAATCTCATAATCTGTAACATATGTAAAAAAATTAAAAACAAAAATGCAATTACAATATTACAATTGAAGTGCAATCATAAAACTTAGTGTTTGCAAAATGTATTTTTCATCATACGGAATCGACATTAAGACGCGTATTATTTCTTGCTGCATGTCCTTTTCCCCTTCTACTTCGTTGTTAATTTTTAAAATATAATCTTAAAAATAATATTTAAATAGTTTTATTTAAGTTCAATATATTTTCTGAAAACAATAATTTCAGAGGGGTCTCAAATTACTAAATTACTCAAATTATTAAATTACTTACAAATAATTCGGAAGAATGTCAAATTATTTGTAAGTAATTTGACATTCTTCCGAATTATTTTAGCTCGACCTTAGTCATTGACAGAAGATAATTTCACATGTTTACTTATACTGCAACCATCTTCAAAAGTTTTAAATTTATCTCATGATATATAAAGATAGTATAAAAAATACCGAAATACTAAAGGAGACAATTCCTTAATTAGTTATTCTTTTAATAGTTCTTCTTATTTTCAAAAGATGGCGCTTTGCGAACCAAATGAATTAGCTCTCTTTTACTTAGAGCAGCCATCAGGGGTAATTAGCCTTAAAAGAAATTGATAAATTACTTTTGGAGATCTTAATTGTACTTTTTTACGTTTTAGTAATTCAAAGGTAATGCTAGAAATCCAAATTTTATGATAACTAAAATGCAATTTTTAAAACTCTTAAAACGAGAAAATATTTGACATTTGCAACAAAATATATAGGACGCGTCAGAAAATTTTCAAAATGGTCAGATTTTTCTCGTCCATAAAATACACGCGAATTAACAATGCAAATTAAGAAGTAGAAAACTATTGGAAATATAGGACAGGGGTCAAAAATATAAAACTACAGGTCTACAGGGCAACTCTGATCCCTGGGACAATGCGTTTTTGAATTTGAAATAAAGTTAAAAACACACCGTTTACCTTCTCTAATTTTTCTATTAAACAAACATTCCATTCTATCTTTATTCAATTCGTGATTTTTATTTAATGTTTCAACATCAGTTGTGGGGAAACAGATGAGACGATTTTGAGTTACCCATTAGTCGTGAATTACAGTAAAGTCACATAAAGTTAATTCGAACAAATTTAAAACTCACATCACCACCTAACTTCTTTTCGATATATAAACCCCAAAATCCCTATTTCATCTCCCCATCACCACCACTTCTTTCACCCAATCAAACCCCTCATTTATTCTAAGCATCAACTCATCAAATACAGCACCACACGAATCCCCAGTATATACCAATCTACAGCAAAAGCTACTACAACCATTGTCACAATTATCCCCCTCTCCTACATTATCTACGAATCCCCAGTACCAATCTACGGCAAAAGCAGAGCAGAAATAGGTACAGCCATTGTCGCAATTATCCCCTCTACATTATCTCTAAAATCCTTCTCGTTTCCGATGGTCGAAACGAATTCTTGCAAAAGTTCGGGAGATCAATGAATCAAAAGAAGTACGCAAATTGTGCATTAGGCGAAATTGGCAAAGGGGGAATTTGAAATGAAGTTCGAGTTCTGGAGAAGGGAAGTTATTAGTTCTAGGGAATTTCCCAATCGTCCTGCAATTTAGCCCCCCTTTGCCATTAAGGGAACGATGGTTCTTGGAAGAGAAGAAGACGAACTGACTCTAAATGGAACTAACTCTTGATGGGAACAGATAGAGAGGACGCTATTCTTCGAGGGTGCTGAGAAAGAAATAAGGTCGTGAGATACTTATGCTTCGGATGTGAGAGGACTGTGAAGAATTAGTCGTGGGGGAGAAAGAAGTTGACTTAACTTGTTTAATGCTATTTGTTGCTATTGTGATGCAGAACTTGTATTTAAAGTCATCCTCTTATTTTGCTGTTTTAAGTTTATTAAAAATAGGCCTAGAGACATTTTAAACAAAATGTTTGATATTAAAGAAAAACTAAAATAGTTTGTGCATATTTTTAAAAAATATAAATTTCCCTTGCAAAAATAAAGATAAAGTAATTTAATTGTGATTCTTTAAGTCAATTGCTATACTTTTTACTCATTTATTTTATGTTTGCTGTTATACTTTTAGTGTCGTATTGATATTATGAATATTCTTATTCATATTTGATATGACTTTAGTGTTGAAACTGAAATTTTTAGTTGCAACTGAAAAGTGTATGTATATTAGCTTTACCACATCAAATATAATTTTCATTTTATTATAATGCAGGAGAGAGACCAATATTATAAAGTTAGTGTTTATCGGCCCTTAAATTTTGCGATAAAGATAAATTAGCGGGATTTAAGGTAAAATCTTGGATTATATATATTTTTTAAAGTTGCATTTTTTAATTGGTATTGAATACCACTTCTCTACACACTGTATGAAAGCTGCGTATGAAATGAAACATAAAATGAACTTTAATTTAAGTAGTTTTCTCTTTTATTACATATCCCATGAGGAATTACTTAACTATTTACAGGATGTGTAGTAAAATTTTACTTTGAGGTTCTGCTTATAAGACTTTTACATCAGAATCACTCTAAAGACGATGCCTTAAAAATAAAAGCAAACGGTATTTGCTGCTACGCTAGAACGAATTTCCCCAACACAGAAGCTTTCAACTAATCCCATTTCCGCGAAAGCCGAACGAAAATATCTCGAGAGCATCGGAAACTCCGTACAGCTTTCTACAAGCAAATTATGACTTAAAACTGCATTCCAAAGTTCTCAAAAGAATGGGAAATTATCCATCAAAGAACCGATATTTCCACTTAATGATCTAGTTAAACTCACTGAGAGAAAGGTTTCTCTTCAATGTAATAGCCCAAGACGGAAACTAGGCGAAAAGAGCACTCCCAAAACTATCATCCCCGGAGATAGAGGGAAAGGGTTTTGAGAATGAATTTCTGTGTTGAAAAGAATTCAGAGGTACATTTTTATTGGTTTCTCTGTAGTGGAGGGGAGCGATATTTCTTGGAGATTCTCGAGGTTTGAATTTTCGGAATTATCTGTTATACGAACGAGTAAAAATAGTACCGCCGCCGCCGGTTTGAATTGTTACTGTCGGGTCTGTTAAAGAAGCTTTGCCGTCTTCATGGTCACGGTTGTCATGATGGAGGTATTTCGGGAAACCTTTGTTTGTAAAGAAAGCAACATTTTTTGGAAAAAGTATGCTGTAAGATTCAAGTTATTAATATTTGGATACTTATACGTTGTAAAGGGAGATAGGTACTTGGCGATTTGGTAACAGTGGTGAAATTGAAATTCAGCAGTGTCCTACAACTGAATTAAGTACAGTAAAAATGTTGAAGTTGTAAAGAAACTGGACGAAAAAAAGATTTGTACTTTATTTCCAATCCAACTAATAAAAGTATCTAGAGAACTACCATGTTAAAATAGTTCTTAATTTCACAGGTAACAAATTTCTTTGAATAGAAGTTTTCATTCTTAATTTTTCCTACTACATTAAAGAATATGTTTATTAAGTTTAATATTTATAATTTTTCCCGTAACTGGACTTAAAGTATTTAATTTATTTTAATAATAATAGATTGCCCAGATCATGATTTAAAGAAATTGAACAGCATAAAATAAGACTACTATTTGAATTCACCCCCAATAGTAAAATCAACGTTCGAGTTATAAGCTCAACTTGATGTCAACTCGTCTTCCCATACTTCAAATTTTATGCGTAAAAATAATAAATGCGTACGTCTCGTCTGCTTAAAAATTAAATGCATTCTTGTCGAAATTTACGTTATTCTTTCAGACTATCAACTTGGTTTATAACAGTTTAAAACCTGGTTGGGGTTTTTACACCCAATTTGTACACATCGAACCAAAAATGATTAAATAAACAGTTTTTAAAGTTTGAGCAATGTTGGCAATTATTTAAAAATTTAAGTTGGTGATTCTTATTTGTTAATCAGCGTTATTTTCTGATGGAGCTATGCACACCATGACTCTGATGTTAATGATTTTCAGCTATGGTTTTTCAATCATTAATTTTCTTACACTGTAAAAAATATTGGGTTCCAAAACACCAAAAAAGGTGGCAACCGGGTGTCCACCCCTCTAAGGGTATTAGAACACCAGCATAAACTGAGGTTTCATTATACCAAAATTACGCTACCACTGGTAGCTTTATAACCACTGGTAGCAAAATTATGCTACCAGTGGCATTAATGAAACCTCAGTTTATGTTGGTGTTCTAATACCCCTCTAGAGGGGTTGAAACCTGGTTGCCACCTTTCTTGGTGTTTTGGCTGATGTTTTGGTAACTGGTAGTTTTGGTGTTTTGGCCACTGGTAGCATAATAACCACCGGTAGCAAAATTGTGCTACCAGTGGTAGCATAATTTTGGTGTAATGAAACCTCAGTTTACGTTTGTGTTCTAATACCCCTAGAGGGGTGGAAACCTGGTTGCCACCTTTTTTGGTGTTTTGGCACCCAATATTTTTTACAGTATACTGGCGACATGATTGTAAACACTGCACGTAGACAGACATGTTGGCTACCAATTTGAGGTAGCTACTTTAAGAGTAGATAAATTATCTGTACAATTTTAAAGGAAAAAAACAGCATCACAATAAAACATATCAATTATCGTGATTTCAATAGGCGTGTTTAATAAACAGAATAAAACCTTCCACACTAAGTTAAGTACCTCAGCACATCAAAAGTTTGAGGGCAATTTTAAACTCGAAACTACATCCCCCTCGAAGAATTAGTCACCCTCATTTCCTTTCAATCGAAATCAACAAACCCTTCCCTTAACAACAGCCGATTTTCTCCCAATCGAAATCGTTTGACTCGGCATCAAAAATGAACCCTCCCGATTACCGAGCCACCCTTTCGAGAAAGAGGGGAAGGGAAGCGAAAACACATTCAACCCTCCCCCCATCACTTCCTTGCAAACGCCGCCAGCACTTTAATCTACTCCTCAAGCAGTCCAACAAAGCAAGTTGTTACGAAATTATCCTCTTTCCAGAGAGACTGTCGACTAAGCAATTCCGAGTCTTTTCGTGACTTTCCTTCCCACTCTGGGTCTCAGGGGAGCGTCGTAAGGGGGGGGGAGGAAGGAAACGTTTGCATTGTTGTACCTAATTGCGAGATGGGTTATAGATGAGCCCTGGTCCTGCAAACAGAAGAGTGAATTTTTGATGTGTGTATGTATACTGCTTTCGATGCACGTGGTCTTTGCATTTGGCTGGAATCAGTGTGATTAATTGGATGAATAAGTAAAGATTAGTGCTGTAATACAAAACTACGTGTAGTAGTTTTCATACAATATTTTATCATTTCTGATATTTCATATTTTTCGTTTCTAATCCAGTGGATGAAAAAATTAAACATGATGAAACAACCTCGACCATGTCTCCGAAAAAATATTCAAAAATATCAAATTTCATTATTAGGTAAATAGTCGGACTTAATTTTAAAAATTTTACAATTTTATCTCCATCGACTGCCGATATTCTTCATCGTCGAATTATCAGACATCTAAATTATTCATACGTGAGAAGAAATGGTAAATGATTGGAAAATTCTTCAAAATTATAAGTTGATCTCCACGGAATAAATTAACAGCTCTTTTTAACTCCAACTCCTAAAAGAAAGCAACGATTTGTAAATGTGGAGGAAAAAATAATTGATTATTTAAAACTAAATTATAAATTTTGAAAATAATTAGGTCGTAAAAATTTGTTTTCAAGAGTTTTGTAGTTATGCAGAGGGTTGCTAAATTCATAGTGTAAAATTAAAGCTGATTATAAATGCTGTTTGCCGCTACTAATTTCCTGTTTGATATTGTATCGTATTTATACTATTTTCGTTTTGTTTTCATGTAATGTTCATTTTTGCTTATAATATTTATGTTTATATATATATATATATATTTTTTGTAATTTATTGTGTAACAAATGTAATTCCTTGTAAATATTTGTTCACCTACATGGATTGTTATACAATCCCAGGGGATATATCTTCTTCACTTTGTTTGTAATTAAAAAAGATAATAAAAAAAATTCAAAATGTTAAAAAAAAATAGTACAGCCCATTTCAATTAAAAATTCCTTAGAAAAAAGTAAAGATGTACTCTTTTTGTGTTGGGAGTACTAGCGAGAAATTGAGGTGTTTGCTATCAAAACCAGCTCATTCCATTTTTGGAAATTTTATAGGAGAGACAAAAAACTCTTCTTACGTCCACAAAGCTAAATTTCTTTTTGAAATTTTTAACTGTAGGTTATAACAGCCTAGAATTTGATTAGTGTTTCATTTTCCTTCCAGGGGCATTATCTTGGGCGTAATTACACTAATTAGTTTGGAATGAGCTGATTTTGATGCAAAAACACGATTTTCATGCTTTTTTCAGTTTCTTTGTTCAATTTAAATTGTGTAAAATTGGTTTTTTCCAGTTTACCAGTTAAAATTTGTGTCTTTGCGAGTTTTAAATAAGTGACATCCACTTAACTTTTTCAAATGATCTGAAATTTCACAGTTGAGATAACAGTGTTCACCTTTTTTCTAATTTTGGGTTGGAATGAGCTAGATTTTAGCTATATCCCTTCGTCAGGTTATGAAGGACCCTCTAAATTTACAAAATATGCAAAAAAGTGGATTTCAGAAAAATATGGAATGAGCTGGTTTTGATAGCAAACACCTCAATTATAAACCTTTCCATAGTTTTAGGATACACCTTAAATCATAAAAATTATCACGCATATTCTGGACAATACGTTTGAATCCAATAGTATCTCTTTCTTTACTTCTAGAATTTTTCTACACTCAATTCCCTAAAGAAATTATTTGTACGCGCAAACTTTTCATTGTAAAGTTTTCGAATTGGTCTAAGTGGTTCTAACTATTTGAAATTACCCTAATATATTGATTATAACATTATGTATATTTAAGTATTGCAACATTATGTCTATTTAAGTATTGCAACATTATGTCTATTTAAGCATTTTACTGTTTCTAAAATACTATTTCCTCGTCGTACTTGTTTCCTCAAAGATTTTTACTCACGCGTCTTCTTTTTCGGGATAAAACTTTATTTTGTTTATACTTAAGCGTTTTCCTCATTTCAAATTGTTTTGATTCCAAAGCAATTTCTATGTCTATATAATTTTCAGAATTTATTCTATTTTTTAAAACGAAAATAGAACATTTAAGGAGTACAAAACGTAAGAAAACTTCAAAGTATGTCTGATGGAAACTGAGAATATCCATGCCCAAGCAAAAAAACTTTCAAGATTCGTACAAATTTTGTCATGTTTGGCAAAGTTTAGTTTATTTCTAGTTGCATTTACTGATACTCGACATGTTTTATTATGAACTGTGATATACTAGAAATGGGTATAAATGAATTCAACAAAGCTTTATACTATGATTCCAGTAATAATTTTTAGTTGTCGGTGTTATTATAGATAAAATCATTGGTGCATAAAAGTGAAATAAATATAAATTTATGTGATGTAAATAGTACATTTGAAAAATACATTAATTAACAATACTCCAGGGTTACTAAACTAAGTAAAATGGGTTTTAAAACAATGTAGGTTTGTAAATTATCGGAGGCTAAAGGTCTCTAGACAATCTCTAGAACGTATTACTATGTTGCCTTTAAATAGAACTTTATTTTTTTAGGTAAAACATACAATTAACTATGTGGGTTTAAAACTAAGGGTATTAAGACTATGTAGGTTTGTAAATGATCTTAGGCTAAAGGCCTAAGCAATCTCTAGAAGGTATTATCATGTAGCCTTTAAATAAAACTTTAATATTAGGAAAAACATACATACATTTAATTTTAAACAGCTTTGTAATAGAAAAAAAACTTGAAAGTTTATAAAAAAGGCACTCTTAAAATCAATAATACATAGCTCTTTTTACTTAGTGTGTAAAAAATAACCTTTTAGAGTGAAGATATATCTTCACTTCTAAAGTATTTGGAAACGAAGGAAAAGAAACCCCTCTAATTCCTGGACAAGAAAAATTCCACAAAAAAGAAGGGTAGGATTTTTAAAAGAACTTCTTCTATCGACGATTTAAAGTAACTTATATTTTATCATTGATATAAAAACATCCAGTTGTGTGTAAAATATTGCTTAAAGGTTTTCTTTCTTTAATTTCTTCGTAAAATTATTATTTTTTTTGCCCGAACCATTACTCTGAAAATGTCTGAGTTCTCATAAGTTCAGGAAAGTTTTTCGATAGCTGAAAAGTTTTTTTTTCTTCCAAAAAAGGGAGCAAACATTTCTGGCACTTTTAGGTTTCTGGGCTATTTAGATTTAAGAAACATCATAATGAAATTGAAAGTAAATATTTAAGAAGACTGCATAAAATGTTTCTAGAAAATATCATTTTACAAGTTTCTTTTTAGCTTTGATTAAAAGTACCCATATTTACCAAAATAATTACAAAGTAGTAAGCTTTGTTTATTATAAAATTAACCAAAAAATATTTCTTCACCTCTATAATCTCGCGAAAAGGTATTACTGAGGGTAAGGCTGATATACCCGCCGTCGCTCGGGGGAAAAGGCTTTTCCAGGGAGTCATTTAGGGGCATTATGGTCAACTGCCTTCCCGCTGAGGTTCTTCTTTGATGCTATACTTCCTTAAGATATAAAAACTTTAAAATTACCACCTGTTTCGAATTAATGTGTGAAATCCTCATTTTTAAGACTGATATTTTCAAATTGGAAAAAAAGTTGGTGGGAGACTCTCTTAACCCTCTTATTTGAAGGAGGTATATCTTTGTTCTCTTCAATATCCTTTGTTCACTCCATCCATTTATCCAATTGGTAATGCCTTGTGGCGAATACCTCCGCCTTCACTTCAAAATAAAAGTAAATGTCTATTATTGAACAGCAATTTCTACTGACTTAATATTTATTTCCTCCCCCCTTCTTCATCCTGCTGTTTTTATAAAATTCAAAGCAAATAAAAAATAAATATTTTCCAATCTAAAACAAAACAAAAAATTTTTTTCAAATTAAAGTGTTAACCGGTTTTTAAAATTAAAATTAAAAAAAGGTCAGATGGAAACCTCCTGAACCCCCTTTGTTGATTTATTACCAACTCATTCATTAAAGAAATCGCCTTCAAACATGAAATAAAAGTAGACATCATTTGAATTATTGACATCAACTATCTAAAATGCTTCTGTTGAAATATTGTTATTTTAAATTTTTATTGAACAGAAAAAAAATTTAAAATTTTCGGTTAAATAGTTTTAATTTATTGTAAAAAATTTATTTTATCACAAATTATTTCTTTATCAGATTTAAAAAAATTCTACTCGCTATAAAATATTTTTAAATAAATATTTCTAACAATAGTGGTTTTACATCACTTGGAAGGAGCAATAACCTTTATCAATTTAACAATGAAGCTACGCATAAGAATGTAGAAAAGGGCAAAAAAAACAACTTAAAATGTTTTGATTTCAAAAAAATCTCTTTTGAAAAAAGGCTCGAAACTTGATGTGGTGGAAGACCTTACGGTGTATACGCTCACTAAGAAGGGATTTTTCGAAAATCCTTTTTTCTGACCCACAGGGGTGCTTGGAGTGTTTTCTACGTTTTCGAGCCTAGCACCGTCCCAAATGACCCCAGATCTTCGTAATTTCGCAGGAAGGTACAGTCGCAGAAAAAAAAGTGAGACAGTTCGCATTGTGAGCGAACTACAGGGGTTAGGATGATAATTTTTGTGTCATTTTTCATGATTTAACTTCTTCTTGAAAATAAAATATAGTTTATGTCCTTAGGGGGCCGTCTACATATTAAACGAAGCACCAACTTTTGTTTTACCTATGGGCGACATCAAAGATTATTCCAGATTCTGAAAGAGCACCTCTTAAAACCCCCCAAAACCAATTTTCATTTCATTTGGTCCCCAAATAAAGCCAGGAGTTGGGGTTGAAGTTCGTCGAATTTACGTTGAAATATCGTTCTTTACGTTGAATTCTCGTGCGGGGTTGATGGTTGTAAGGATCAAAATCGAGAATTCAACATAAAAAACGAGATTTCAACTTAAATTCTACGAACTTCAACCCCTACTCATGGCTTTATTTGGGGACCAAATGACATGAAAATTGGTTTTGGGGGGTTTTAGGGGGTGCTCTTTCAGAATCGGGAATAATCTTTGATGTCACCCATAGATAAAAAAAGAACTTTGGTGCTTCGTTTAATATGTAGACGGCCCCCTAAGGACATAAACTATATTTCATTTTCAAGAAGAAGTTAAATCATGAAAAATGACACAAAAATTATCATCCTAACCCCAGTAGTTTGCTCACAATGCGAACTGTCTCACTTTTTTTTCTGCGACTGTACCTATCCACAATACCTAGAAAGGCATTTTTCAAATTTTCGATATTTGAATTTTAAGGGGTCTTAAAACCAGATTTTACTGAGCATAAACAAAGTCTTACGTTTTCGAAGAAAAAAATACTAATAATTTAATATTTCGAAGCAACCTGTTGGTAATATCTTCTTAAGAATATTTAAAAGAAAGTAATTTCTGGTTTTTTCGATATTCCAACGTGGAGGGGGTGCACGGGGGTTGGAATATTTACCCCCGTTTTTAGTTTTTGCATTCTAGCACCCACATTATTAATGCGATTGGTATGCAATTTTAGCATGTTGTTCCTCACACAATCGGGAAGGTTTTCAAAAAAGAATTTTTGAAATCAAAACATTCTAAGCTGTCTCTTTTGGCCCTTTTCTAAGTTCTGATGCGTAGCTTTAATGTTAAATTGATAATGGTTATTGCTTCTTCTAGGTGACGCAAAACCTCTATTGTTTGAAATATTTATTAAAAAATATTTTATAGCAAGTGGAATTTTTTTAAAATCTGATAACGAAATAATTTATGATGATAAACTAATTTTTTAGAATAACCAAAAACTATTTTACCAAAAATTAAAATTTTTTTTCCAATTAAGGTGCTATCCTACCCCTAATATCGTCATTTTGGGTCAAAATATCGATTTTTCAAATCTGGTGTTAAATTAAAGATTAAGGTATGTTTTCTTAGCTTTCTGAAACCATATCATTATGTAGACTATTATCCATTATTATTATTTGGATTTATGGGTAAGATTGCATTTTTTATTTTGTTTTTTGCTTTTTCTCAAAACACATTTATAACATTTTACTCTACCGCAGAACCTCATAACTCAATAAGTGATGGTTCAAATGACTTGAAATTTTGTACCAATATTTAAATACGTTTAATATAGGAGGTGGACCATTTCTGTGTATAAAAAGTAATTACATTTTTTATGATTAAATTAAGAAGTTTTTATAAAATTTGGCGATTTTGATTTGTTGTTAGTTTAAAACAGTGCTCTAATATTATAAATTCAGTGACACTTTTGAGAGTGGTCCAACTCCTAAAAAAGGTTTTAATCTATGTAATAAAATTTACAGATTGAGGATATCTTCATTCAAAGTGGAGATTTGATGTTTTGCGTAATAACCTATTTATTTAATTATTCTGAAGAAATGGGTTAAAAATAATATATATATATATTTTTAATAATTTTGGTTTAAATTTTACATTTATCCTAGTTTTTAGATGCATTTAAAACGCTACTTTTAAAACATGTTTTTAATTATTTAAAGAAGATCCTCCAGGGGTAGGATAGCACCTTAATAGAATTTAAATGACAATAGTATTTCATCAGAAGCAATTTAGATGGTTTGGGTCAGTTCAAATGATGCTTTTTATTTCATGTTTGAAGGCGATTTCTTTTAGCGAATGAGTTGGTAATAAATCAACAAAGGGGGTTCGGGGGTTCTCCCCCTGACCTTTTTTTTAATTTCAATTTTAAAAACCGCTTTTTAACACTTTATTTCCAATTTTTTTTAGGTTTTGTTTTACATCTTAGAAAAGTATATTTATTTTTTATTTGCTTTGAATTTTATGAAAACGGAGGGATAAAGTGGGGGAATAAATATTAAGTCAAATAGAAATTGCTGTTCAATAATTGACCTCTACCTTTCTTTTGAAGCGAAGGTGGAAGATTTTGTAACAACTATGCATTACTAATTGGAGAAATAGATGGAGGGAACAAAGGATATTGGAGAGAACAAAGATATAACACCTTCAAATAAGAGGGTTAAGAGAGTCTCCCACCAAATTTTTTCTAATTTGAAAATATCAGTCTTATAAATGACGATTTCAAACATTAATTCTTAAGAAGTGGTGTTTTAAAAGTTTTTTTATATCTTATTAGGAAGTATAGTATCAAACAAGAATCCTAGAGGGAAGGCGGCTCACCCTATTTCCCCTAAAAATTATGCCCTGGAAAGGAATATAGTGAAGAAAATAATTATTATTTATTTTACCACTCAGTTTGAAAAGCCTTTTCCCCCCGAGTGACGGCGGGTATATCAGCTAGCAGAATAATAAAAGCTTTTTGAAGTACGTTCTGTTAATTACAGTTCTATTTATTTCCTTTAAAATGAGCTAAACAAATCAATTATTTTAAAGTAAAATATGCGTATTAAATAATTTCGCGCCCATTATAAAGAAGGAAACTATTAATGAAAGTCTTAAAAAAACATAAAATGAAGTTTTGCAACGTAGAAATTTTATGCGCAAGCATTCTTAAAACTATCCTATTTATGAAATAAATCACTATTTATGTACAAATTTTATTACGGAACTCAGCAGGGAAAAGTAAAGTATACTTCATTTTGTGGGCCTATTTATTTCAAAGGTTACATAAGGCACTCCAAAAAATGAACATCCATTTCATTTAATAATCCACCACCTAACTTAATAACCTTTCAGATATTTCGAATAGATGAATATGGCTACACAAACACACCTAGTAAAAAGGACAGAAAATTACGGTTATTGTTGTATCACACCTTACTCAAAACAGTACCCCCTTACACTCTTTAACAGTCATAAACATTCCCGCTTTCCTTTAAAAGATACCCAGAGAAAACGTTTATTATGCAAATGCCTTACCATCATGAAAGGAAAACGTCTTTATTGAGTAAAACGCAATGAAGGAGTGCCAGGCAACATGCCGTTGGTGCTAAGGCAGAACAAAAAGACTTAATGGTTCCCCACTGTAAGAAGAAATCGCTAAGAGAGGAGAAAAAAAATGGCTTTTAGATTTTATTTTCCCAGTCACCTTAATGGAAAAGGGTAATGAAAACTCCTGGTGCCCCTGCATGTTCCTCGATGCTCTTTTATAAGAAAGTTGTGGCTTGAATGGCAACAGAAAATAAAAGGTCTACATTGTTGTTCGTTGCTGCATGTGATAGGGGCGTGAATTGAAATTGTATGTTCATTCAAGAACTAAAGGCAGTTTTTACTAAAGTTGGCATGCGTTTACGCCTTTAGGCAGGAAAAACAAGTTTTAGGAATGATTGTAAAGTCATAATTTGTTGCAGTGTGAGGCAAATTGCTACAAAGTGCTCGTAAATTAAACTATACTGTCCGGAAAATATCTATGTCAGAGTTGAACAATTATATTTGATGTTTTTAAAAGCTTTAAAGATTGGCAAAATAATATTTAGGACATTAAGTAAGATTAAAATATACAGATAAAATCCGTACCTATATTTTTATCACAAAGCGACATTTTACATTTTCTTTCCAAAAAAACTTTTTACTTATAGTTATGTAAAAAAAAACTTGTTATTTTTAAAACTTTATTCTAAAAATAACATCTAAAAACATAAGTTCTATTAAACAATATTATTAAATGAATAGAATAGAAATTATCTTTGTATCGAGATTTAAAGAACCGTGTTATTTAAAATAGACATATACTATACATCCCTATATTCAAGGAAAGTACCGGTGAACGTATTGAGTTATCAATGCCTAAACACGAAAGAAGAATTTCCTTAAGGAAGATAGTTTTGTATTGACGTAAATACTAAATAATTCCTTTGACAGAAAACACCTTTCTCTTAATGGAGGCCTTCGAACAAATGTACGAATCGAATAAACCGACGAATAATAATACGAGAATTTAAGTCATTCTCTATTAATTAAATCACTAAACAGGTTGTGTTACACTTTGTTCTAACTTTTAATGACTTCTCTGGGGGAGATAACATCATAATTAATTATTTCAATAGTTAATGATTTGTTGGATAATAATAATAGTTAGATAAATTTTGTGGCTAGCATTAAATATATGATGGTCCACAAGCAATGTTTATGAGTTGGAAGAGTGTTTTTGCTTTTTCGTTAAAAAGCTGTTCACGCTTTCCAGAAACACCCCGGGTTACATTTTAAGACTAGAACTGGGTCGCCCTTCGATTTCAGTAACTTTGGTTAAATTAATTTTAAAATATTGGATAAAAATACTCAGGTTACCAGACTTAGGATACACAAAAATTTTTTATAATAAACTGTTTTCTAATTCCAAATTCTCTACCAACCCAGTATATAACTGGACTTTATGCATAAAAAATATTCTTGATAATCTTGGGTTTAGTTTTGTTTAGAATGCACAAGGACCCGGCACAGGCCTCATTTTACCTTCCCTCCATACTGAGGACTGTTAAGGATCAATCTACTCAAAAGGATATTTCTAGGACTGAAAAAAAAGCACTCACTTCCCTCATTATAAATTTTTTAAAAACTCCTCCTATTTTGAAGATTATGTTGATTCAGAGTCTGATATTGCCATAAAGAGAATCATCTTCCAGTTACGATTAAATCAATCCCGGATATATTATAAAGGTGAAATCTTCGAAATTTTTAATACTGACCTTTGCTCTTTTTGTAACTTGGAAGAGAATGAGACTTGGCAACACATATTTAACTCTTGTCCTTTGTATAACCACCATAGACTAACTCATTTACAAAATTTAAAACCGTTTCCTCATATTCTAAAGCAGAAAAACAAAAACAATAATTTAATTTTCCTTTATACTATATCTGTTTTAAAACTTCGCCGCAATATATTACTTGAATCAACATAAATCAAATCAAAATTTATTTTTACTAATATATATACATAGTTAAGGTCAAAACAAAAAAATATAAGGGAAAATGACAAAAATACACGTATGAGACACCAAGGAGTCAAATTGACTCTTACAGGTTGACTCTTATACATCAATGGGTTTTCAAGAAAAAGAAAAGATAGAAAGAAAGGAAGAAAAGAAGTTTAGATGAATAATTAATAAAATACGGGTAATCTCAAGGCATAAATCTAATTGTGATTATAAATGATGGTGAGGTGCTGTAGGGTGAGCTTCAGATTATCTTACTTAGTGAGCATATGTTTTAAAAATATTGTTCAATGTCAACTATTGAGTATAAAAATAATTTTAAAAGCTTTTTAAATTTTTGAGGAGATTTTTCTGATTTAATGTGATTAGGCAAGCCATTGAATAGTTTTGGGGATAAATAGGTGAAGTGTTTTCTAAAGATTTCTTTTCTAGCTTTAGGAATTAAATAAGGGCTATTAGAACGTAAGCTATAGTTTAAGTTTCTGATTTCGGCAGTGTTATGAGAGAAAAAATATACTATAGTTTTGAAGAAAAACAGGTATCTGATGGGGAAAATATTAAGATGTTGAAAGGAAATTAAATTAGACGTGTGATTACTGCTTAGAAATTTAACAAAACTCGAATAATAATAAGTCTAATAGTCATACTTTGAATATTTTGTTAAAAAAATGCAATAAAACCTGTGAGTGTATGCTAAAAATATGTTTATATGTGTTAATTTATCTGTTAAAATATTAATGTCAATTTATCTGTGTTAAATTTGTTATTTGTAAAAATGTTTCTTTTTTTAATTTATTTCATAGTCTCCTACTGTTACTTTTTATGTTTCATTTTGTAAACGGGCAGTGCCCATTACAATAAAAAGTTTCTTCTTCTTCTTCTATATGAGCGAGGGAAATACTAAAGAATATCAAGTTGTTTTTATAGCAATTTCTAACTACTTATAAACCTATGCTTAGACTTAAATGACCCAAAATGGCTACATGTACTTAGGATTGGCATTCCGATTCCCCAACTCAGGATGGTGTGATGATGATTATGAGGTTATTGAGTAGAGCTGATTCGGCCCGAGCCTTAATGAAGCTTGTATAGCGAAAATTGACCTGGCTTCGTGTTCCGCCGTTTTTTCCTGGTTCTTCTGATAGTTTTTATTTGCTGTATGTTTGCCATTCCTAACAAGTTAGTGAGCTACTACTCCCATGTTCTTCTCACTGAAGTTGAGGGATATTTCTGTGGATATAATTCAGTTTAGTTGACCTAAGTACAACAAAGTACGATAATTCTAACTCAGTTTCTCGAAGAAGATATATCGCGGAACTCTATGTTGTGTTGTACTTGGTATATTTAACGTGTGCTACAGTGGCTAGAAGGGGATAGTGTCTTTATCGCCATTGAACGTGTAAATATTACTTTTTCCGAAAAGGATATAATTCAGTTTAGTTGACCTAAGTACGGAATTTTTTATTTACTCCACTAAAAGAATCTTTTTGTGCAGAATTTGGGCAGATTTTATATTTTAAAGCAGAGCTTTAAAGTAGATTAAAAGCAAGCTTTTCAATAAATCAATAAGTACTTTAAATTAAACAAGGAATGTCTCAAACATGAGACTATTTCCCATGACTATATGAAACTTATTAAGGTTATCTCTGAACTCCCGATGGCAAATGGACATCGGTCACTTCGTGCTTCTCCCTCATTATCCCGAAATCCCCATTGAAATTTCCCCTCGCTCCCGGCCTTATCTCGAATTACGATGCTGTCGCGATAGAATCAAATTTTCAAGAGTCCATAAACTACACTCCATCATATTGGAATATATCATAATGTGGAGAGACTGGGAGGAGTAGCAGTAGTTTGCCTTTATTTAGATAAACATATTAGTTGGAGAAGTATCCCTAGTTATCAACACTAAGAATTTTCTTCTATATCGGTTTTTTTACCCATCATAATAGATGTTTCAAAGTTTAGTTCTAAAATTACCTAAATCAACATTTTATCTTACTTTAAAATAGCACTAAATGTAAAGGCTATAAATATAAATTTCAACATAAAGAGTATTTAAGATTTATCTAAATTTCATTATAAAAAACCATTGTACGTACTGTTCGCCCTACGATAGTAAAAGGGTCCCGTGATTTTTACAGACTTTGCACGGCCGATAGTTGGGTAACCGGTGATAGTTAGGGTCTTGCTTCTATATACAAGCAAATGTATCTTCCTCTTTCAAACAACTGCCCCTCAACTTCCCCATGTCTCCCCTCCGAAATACTAGTTCCAGCGTTGTCAAAATCACGTGACCCTTTTACTATCGTTGGTTTATCAGTACAAGTTCATTTTTTTATTCATATTCAAAGGTTTGTAAATATAGGGGAATATAGCACACAATAAAGGGCATAACTGGAAACAAATTGCAACAAAATGTTTTTCAAGAGATCTCGGCTCTACTATACTAGATAGCACCCTAAGACGTCAATAACAAAGTCGTCACTTTCGCGGTGTCTGAATGATATATTGAAATAATGATTTATTTTTTTTGTGCCTGAATTATTTATAGCAATACATAGTTCAATTCCGTTAACGTTCCCGCTAAATACCGTATGATCTTTTGGACACCAGAAAATAGAAAACCTGCCAAATAATTTCAAAGTTATATCTTGAAATGTTTAATGAGATCAATAACTGTTCAGTTTATTATTAAAAAATTGAAATTTTTGTTTTTCGATATTTAAATACATGGAAATCAAAAAAAAAAGATTGACGAAATTTAGCAGCCTTTACATATCTATGTCTAAAATTGCAAAGTAGGATTTACTGAATTTATTAATATTAATTATTTGTTAAAGTAAGGATATAAGGTTTAATCGCGATACAAAAAAAAGGTTTGGACCATAAAAATGCTAATTTTATTTCTAAAATATCTATTTCAAGTAGCAACATTCTGTTTAGACAAGACATCTTGGGGAAATAAAAAAATGAAAAGAAAAGAAAATGCATTTACTTAAAATGATTGAAATTTTTTTAAACCATGTAATATTGTAACGTTAAAGCATGATACATTAAACTTAATGGCACCACGTAAACATCATTTAAAAAAATCACTTCCAATCCCCCCAAAAACCTTTTATATCATCATGAAATCATCATTATTTTTTTACGAAATCATATCGTTCTATAAAATTACCTTAAATGATCCAAAAGTAAATGCTTGAGAACGCTTTTGCTTTTATAATGACCTGGATTTTTAACTTCTCACGCATGATATTAAAGTCATTCAAGTGTTGGAGTCAAGAAGCCTATTACTTCTGGATCACGTGGTTCAGTTACATTAATTCTTTTGCGAATCTATTATTCTCTGCAAATTCCAATACTTATGAAGTGTATGAACTTTTTTGGTTAATTTTCTGAAACGTTTTTCTTTACTTTGATTTTAATATCTGAAGTATGTAATAATCAGAAAAGTTATGGAGTGATATTATAGATTGGGAGTAAATGTTTGAACGGGCCCCAACTTTGTTCTGTAAAATAAGGAATTAGTAAACCATAAAGTTATCGGCATTAAAATTTAGTTAACCTTTTTATAAAAACAAGTGTATCGACATTTGATTCTGAGAAATTTTTAAATCCAAGTACCTAAATCGTTGTTACTTTCATCCAGAGTTGCTCTTTATCCATTCCAGTTCACAAAACACATTTTTGTATCTAGACATAATAACAAGTTGTCGACCAACTGATGTTTTGTGGAAAGAACCAGGTATCTCCACATTCACAGTGGTAACAGCATTCATTTGTGTTAAAATACGTATATCTCAGTGAGTTTTGAGTAAATTGAGATAGGATTTTTTGTGTCTTATTCAGAACATAATAAATAAGAAAACCAATTTGATCATTGGTAATTTTAAACTACGAGGGCTGCATAAAAATTTATCTCTTCTCAACTAAATTTTTACCTCTTAAAGTGAAAATTTGCAATTGGAAGTCGGTGTCTAGGGGGAAATATATTCGGAAATAGCCTATTGTTAAACTCTATTTCAATATCTGTACATGAAAAATAACAGTTATTGGTGAACATTGTCTAGTTGATTTTTTACAAAACAGTTTTACAGTGGAAAACTATACGTATACACACAACTTATACCCGAAACTAATCTTATTTCTTTCCAGAAACAAACTTCCAACCGCATAAAAACGGCGTTATCGACTCGTAGATCACAATTCCTTGAAAGCTTCATAATTCTTTAGGCTCCAAGAAAACACAACGCACGCCTCTCTATCATTTCCAATACTAAACGCGAGGTATTTATCGAAGTCGTATATCAAAGGCACGCGATAAACAACGGAAACACGGGGCAAGTGCACAATAAAAAGCCGGATTTTCTTATTTCCCCAGTGCCCCCTACGCCGGGTGTAGGGAATCCGTAAATATAGCACCCACCGTACATAAGTATTAAATGGAGCAGAGAAAACGAGGCGATTTCTACAGTTTCGAGGTCGTAAATATGAGTTTGTGAGTTTCTCAATGGAACAAGCTGTTGGCAGTAGGCTGTTTTGGAAGAATAAATTCATGTTTTCCAAGCTTCTCAATTGGTTATACGTGTTAAATATCTTCGGTAAGATTAAACTCTAATAGGGACTGTTCAAAAATTACGTAAGAACTAAGGGGTTACCGCACCCTGCTCACTATCGCTCACCAACCCCCATTAACTGCTTACGTAGGAAGTTCGAATATTTATTTACACTGACATCAATAATTTAATCAAAATGTTTTCCTTAAATATTCAGCACGTCTTCTAATGACTACTGTTAATCAACATTCCGGAAAAAATGTGCACCCAAGAATCTTTAAAATTCATTATTGTACCTAGTAACCCGTTAGTATACCTAGTGTTTTATCATTCATATTTTCGTTGCAACTCAGGCTTGTTAAACAATACCTTTTAAGCTATTGAAAATAATAAGAGGAAAAACCATCATGACACTCAATGTTTACAATTAATTTAGAATATGAGACAGACTAAAAATTACAACTTTCTGACAAAATGTATGACATTTTAGAATAAAATAGCATATCTGGAAGTTTTTAGAATATTTTATCAGTCTTTGAATGATACTTAATTTGGCAAATATTTTAAAGTACATTTTTAAACGTGAAAAAAAACTTGTTTCATCATAAAATATGGCGCCAAACAAAGTTCCTGAGAGACTGTGTTGAGTTGTATCCCGCCTACTTACCTCTAGTACTCAGACAATTTTTCCGTCGTTTTCATTGGCTGCTGCAACATGGCATGGCGTTTGATTTTTAGGTATAGTTAGATGGTATTTGCTGATTTTTAACTCCTCCACCAAGATATGCAAAACGGTAAAAAAACTTCTTATTGTTCAAAGCAACCAATAATCACAACCGCCTTCTTTTTTATTGCACAAAACATTAAGTAATGATCTAGTATTTACATTTTTATTTTTAAAGAAAAACTAATTTGCTTTATTTAATTCATTTTTATATTAAACTTTCTAAATTTAATTACATCTGAGAATTACTAGAATTTTTCGAATATATGATTTGTTATTGTATTACGTAGAGGCACTGAGCTATAAAACAAACTAGAGTGTCAACCTCCGATACCGATACTCTAACAAGAAGCGATTGATCATGCCAGCGCGGAAGGTCACAATGCCCGGATTGCTCTCAGCAATCCGGGCAAGCTTGAAGCAAAGTTGGAAGAGCATTTCCCCCTTTAATCCGCCCGTGTCTGTTTTTCAAAATATTATGAGCAAAATTTAGAATGGTCGTTTCAATCTGTGCATACAACTGTGATACCAGATGGAGAAATTTAAAAGAAGATGGAAATCCTTTCCGCGGTGTGATGCGGTTTCAGCACGCTAACTAGTCACTCCAGTTTGTTATATAGCTCAGTGCGTAGAGGTAGTACTAGGTACTACTGTACTACTAATATAGGTTTTACCTTGTGTCAGAAAAAATAAGAAACTAGCAAACTTTCGCCCCCATAGGTATATATCCCCCTACAGTTCTTGCTATATTTGAAACAACATAAATGCGTATTTGGGCAAAACCAAGAAACTATAAAATGAAAATTTAAAGTCAAACGCATAAAAAATAATTGTCTTATATCATTTTCCATTGCCATGATCAAGGCTGAACTAGATCAACAACAACAGTTAACTGTGTCTCTCAGGCTTGTTCACTACGGCAAAATCCAGGGGAAACTTCCTTACACCGTTAGCAGCGCCCTCTGTAAACAATGCAGAGAAATAATGGCACGCTTTAAGGTTTTGCAGTTCAGTTGGTTTTGCTTGTAAAAGAAGGGATTTTTTGAGGCAACGAGGAGCTTCAATGTTACTGAAAATGTAAAAAAGTTTAAATAATTAAAATCTCTATTTTTTTCTGGTGGGAGGTTAATTTATTACAAATATATTTATATTCAAATATAGATTCTGAAAGAAAATAAAAATATGTTACCAAGATTAATTATAGACCTATGTAAGAGTCAAGTACAAGATTTTTTTTGTTACATAGTCAGCAGACTTTTAAGAATTTTTTTAGAGGGTTTATCAACGCTAATTAGTGAATTTAATCATGTACAAAATCTCCGACTCAAATCTCTACAATTATCAAAAGTTTTTCATTAGCTATGTGTTCTGGTTAAAATTTGCTGTGTGTACATAAACTTATTTTTTTATTCCATACAAATACAGTTTTTCAGGGAATAATTTTTCTCATATATTCTTTCAACTGGGTCTTGTCACATATATTCACATATATTATATTAGTGAATTCTCAAATGCTGCCAAGCAAATGTTTATAATTAAAAAACCTTATTAATTACAGTTCCATTAATATCACCCAATTACATTAATTTTATTACGTTATGAGAATTTTCCTGAAATTGAAATTTTCCTGAATGAGAAAATTGAAAGAACTAGATTCGTTTTAAACTGTTTCTTTAAGAATTCTTTTTAAGAATTTTTTTTAAAGAATTCTTTAAGAATTTCTTTACTTGAAGTAAAGAAATTCTTTTGATTAACACCTAACAAAAACAAAAGTTTTGATACAAATATATTATCTTATACATTATTATAACAACTGATAAGTTATTTCCAATTTTTATTAATTAGTGCTAAAAAAGATACACAAAAACTTATTTTACTTTTCATTTATAGATTGTTAATAAAGATTACCATAGTTATAAAATATTAATTCTCAGTATTAAATGTTTATGAGTGTTCTTAATTGATTCTCCTGGAAAGGCTGAATTAGATCAACAACAGTTAACTATAAATAATCAAATAATAAATAATCAAAAATAGGTAATCCAATTTATAAATATGTATGGGAACTAAAATAAAACTTCCCCTTTCAAGTATAATTTATATTTTTGAAATAGTACTACAAGATCAAGGAAATAGTTTAAGTGAAATTCTGTCTAAAAATTTAAAATTCTGACTCACTTAAATTAATAATTTAAGTATGTAGAAATATAGATTCAATAATTTCGTCCTAGAAATTTTACGGTGATAAAAATCTGAAGGTTTGATAATGCTAGTTATGCTATTCTTCAAGATCAAAATGCTTAATTAATCTAGACAGTAAATTTATATTCTAAATTGACAATCTTTTTAAAGAAATTTATAATAAATTTCACTCAAAAGACAATTGACAATAACCGAAAATTACTACAACATTGAGTAGGACATATTTTACAGATATTACTTTTTATTTCACTATTTTAGACTTACCTGGAGTGTATTTGCCTTGTAAAAATTTAAAAGTATATATTCAATAAATAGTTTAAAGAATAAAATAAAATATAAATTGAAATTTTAAATGAATCAACAAAATTCTTAACAATAAAGCAAAAGAGAAACTTCTTTTTCAAATAACTCTATAAAATATTACCACATCTGTTCAATATGTTAACATACAAAACCTTTTAACTTCTATACATTAATAGTTGTCAGTATATACAATCACTTTTTTTAAGAATTGTTTTCTTAAAACTTGATACAAATCAAGTTGAACTCAAATCATACAAATCATTCATCATTTTTCCACCAGAATGTTTTTTTTTCACTAATAGAAGAAAACAACTTGACAATTTTAGTGGAAGTTAAAACGATGGACACATTGCACAATATTATGCTTTTATTCTGTAAACATCATGTCGGCACTGAAGTTGTGTCTCCATAATTCAATTAATTTTCAATATTTCTTTTATGTAATCTCAAGGAACAGCATTCTATTTAAAATAAAAAGAAACATGCATTAGTGATCACAATGGATTGTGATTACAAAATCGAGAAATAAAACCAAGCAAAAATTAAAAAGTGATTAAGATTACAATATTTATATACGAGGGTTGTTTTTTAATTAACTTCTGTTTTGCTCCTAAAAAAAGTAGTAGGAATTTCGAAATAATTTTGCTACTGCAGAGGTACATTCTTGAGGATCAATTTCCTACTTTTTTACAGGAGCAAAACGGAAGGTAATTAAAAAAAACCTAGTTATAAACATTATATATGCATTGACATTATTATAAATATAAATTCAAAATAAATACAAGAATTTAATAAATATCTACATATAAAATTAAAAGAATATAATTTTTATAAATTCCATTTAAGTCAACTAAACAAAACGTCTATTTTGTTTCATGCAGAAGAAATTAATTTACAGAAATCGCCGAGAGGAGAATAAGAATTTAAAATATTGATTTTAATAGAAATTAATGCAATAGTACTTTAAAAAAGAACAATTATTAAAGATTAATATAAAAGAAAACAAAACAATTCAAATAAATATTATTTCTGAAAGAAAGCTTTCATTGAATCTTTAAATTAATATTGAGTGTATTTACCTTTTCGATTCCGAAGTCCCAGGCAGAAAACCAGAATTATTTCATACAATCGGAATCCTGTATCTTCTTTTTCAATCAAAAAAATAAGAACAATGATTCATTGGGAAATTATTGAAATAACTTTAACTTGAGTTAGTAAAATGAAATCTGTGGTTACTTTTCGATGGTGAATTGGATTTTCAGAGTAAAACGACTTTTTCTTCGGTTATCAACTCAAGTTTGGGTTAGAGTTTATGGTGAATACGGCTGTTAATCTTCTTTTAATCTTTCTTAATTTCTTAGTACGTTAAAAGTAAGACGTACAATAAGGCACACAGCAATTCGCCATCTTTTCTTTATCGAATTACGATATTTTAACTATTAAACCTTTAAAACTTCGACAAACGCAAATGCATACAATGTAATCCTATGGAAAACAAACACTTTTCTTACACCGTATAGGGCGCCCCCGTACGGCCGGAGATGGAAACTTGCAATCACTTCGGCTCTTTTGATCTTTTTCGTAATGACGCAGCCTGTACTACCACGGTTACGATCAAGTTCAGCCTTGCCATGATTCAACGGATTGAACTTCTCAATTTGAACTACTAGTCCTAGAAAAATTTCGTTTTCAGGAATAAATCTAGTGAGCCGTAACTTGGTTTAAATGATTTTTAAATCACGTGAATTTATCATAAATACAATTTGTTGTTTCGGAAAGTTTTGTTTTTCTAATGATTTCCTTAAAATTAAATCCTAAAATTATCTTAAAATTATCCTATCTGATCTTAAAGAAGTTTTAAATTGAAAATAGACGAGTTAAAATTCAGCTGTAAACTGTAAGTACTTTTTTGTGGTTAGTTAAAAATGCATATGAACTTAAAAAGTTAGTATTTATTGGTTGCTGGTAAAAATTTAATTTTGATTGTTTTATTTTTGAAGATCTTGATCATATATTATAACTAAGAAATCTAATACTTCTCTTGGTTAACTAAAATAATTTGGTTGAGATATAAAGTTGATGCATACGTTAAAAATAAAACATTTGTAGGGCATACTATGTGATAAAAAGTTTCACTAGCAATAATTTATACAGGGGAGAGTGGGAATAGTTTAGTATAGGAGATACTTGATCTCCCACTATTTTCTCTACTGCACCATAATTTTTCATTCTAAAACCAGTGCCATGTGATCATTTTTACAGTTTTGCACATGTGATAAGAAATCGCATACGGTACCATTTTGAAAGTAGTGACCAATATTTGCTTTCTACCAATATGAAGCAAATATTTAGAAGTATGTTTTAAATTTTTTGGTAATAAAAATTGTGCTTTATTTTATAACAACATAGATAGAATTATTTTTTCTAACATCAGGTTTAGTTTGAATCTTAAGTCCATTAAAAATATGCATGCATTTATTTAGTAAAAGCCCCTTAAATAAGATAGGTGGTGGTGTGGATACTTAGACTGAGGTTGTAAACCCATATCATAACTTTTAAGAATTAAATGCAAATTAAAAGTAACTTGCTTTATTGTACAAGGCTAATTACTTGTCATTTTACTATTTAAAATATTTGTGTGCATATCTAGCCTTTTTCTAGGGGAAAGTGGAGGCTAATTAAACAAAGGAATTTTTTTCCATATTACAAATACTTTAATAGATTAGTCCCCAAAGTAAGGGGGCTAATTATAGTACACTAGTATTAAATTAAAAAAATTGATATAATACGTATATGAATAATTTTTTTTCACTTTTAATGAATATTTTAATGGGCAAAAATGTTAAATCGTATAAAATTGCTAATAACTGAATTTATGCTTTTATGTGAGTACTCTTCCAGAATCCCAGCACAAGCGATAAAGTCGCCAATAATGATGCAACCAGCGCCGAACGGAATATCTGTTTCGCAAGGTCATGTGTGAGCTGTCGCCAAAAAATATGCTAGGCGAGATTTGCGCCGGGATTCTGGAAGAGTACCCTTTTATACTATCATTTTTTCAAAAGTGTCCCATTAGCCCCCATTTCCCCCTGTACTATTTTTTTGCATAATAAAGTAAGTCACTTTGCAACTTAAAGTTAATTAAGTTGCATGCAATTTTTACCACTAATTATGCTATGGCTTAAGTATATCTAATCTAATACTACATTCACACATGAAAAGTTAATCTAGTTTAAGTGCTAATCTAGCTTAAATATAGCATTGTGGCAATGTGGTATAATGGGCTTAAGTAGGCTTCTGGATGGCCCGAGGGATGCCTGCTACATTAAGTCCAAGCACATCAACTCTGCATGTCTCCAAGAGGTCCCCTATACTAGTACTCTCTGTAACTATACTCTGTTCATTTAGAATTGGCGCCTGAGACGTAATGTATTAGAAGCAGTTACTATCATCGAAAAAATTTTCTTGTGCAATAACAAGGCAACCGAAACAGAAGTAGTTAAAATACAGTAAACAAATCAGTCCCTGAAGTTATGTGATGAGCGTTATTAGGCGTTTTTGATCCTGTTTCAGGCACCAGTTCTAAATGAACAGACTATAAGAAAGTCTGAACATGAACTCGGTTTGCTGACGTCACGAAGAGCAGGCTGGCGCTCACCCCGCCATTGACCATTACCCACCCGCTCAGGCTTTATTATCTACAGAGGGTATTGCCTCTACCCTCCCTATCATATTTCCCATAGAGTTTTGCAACTTCCTGTATGATTTAATTTTAATACTTTTTTTCAAGGCAATCAAAAATGGGTAAAAGGCGTTTGCCTAAACGAAACTCGAGTATCTACGACGACCCTTCAGAAAACATAAGAGTGAATGAAAATAACAGATTGTTCGACTCATTCACCAGAGAAGACGTGGCCGTGCATCGACAAATCAACCAGTTCACAATTGAGGCGGATCCAAACTCGGAGCTTCCTGAATCCAAGCGTCAGGTATTGGAAAGGTTTGTCTCCATGCCTAGAAAGATAATAACAAGAAGCATGCTCACGTTCATTAATTCTTCGTCGGATTCAGGCACGACTTCCAAATCTTTGAACATACGACCGATTCCTACCCAGTCCTCCTTAATTCACTCAAAGGAACCAGAAGAAATAGATCCCCGAAGCAGAGGAGAGGCTATGCAAGTGAAATCCAATGCCTCGATTCAAGGTTATTCGAGTAACACGTTTTTTAAGGACCGAAGAGAGGCTCCATCTTCCCCAGTACCACCCCCTTTTCTAGATCCCGAACCTGTGTCAATAGATCGCCGAAGTTTCGGAGAGGCATTTATGGTGCAGAGAAACGCAGGGATCATCTCAAAGCCCGATACCTGGAACATGTCTTCTATTACTCAAGTTCTTAGTGGATTTGAAGTGTCGAGTAGCATTTCAACCAGGGTCAAAAGTAGTCAGGCTTTCGGAAGATCGACCTTCACTATGACGGGTAACCCTAATTTGTCCAGACTGAACCGATCGAAAATCCCGGAATTGCCCCAAGTGGCGAGTAAAAAGCCTTCCCTGTTCCGTACAGCCACCGAATCGCCTCCGACGTTTCGTCCTTTAGTCACCGAATCGCCTCCGACGTTTCGTGCTTCAGTCACCGAATCGCCTCTGACATTTCGTGCTTCAGTCACCGAATCGCCTCCGACGTTTTGTCCTTTAGCCACCGAATCGCCTCCAACGTTTTGTCCTTCAGTTACCGAATCGCCTCCGACGTTCCGTCCTCCAACCACCGAAACTGTCCCACCGTCCCAGCAGAGTGTCCAACCAAGTCCGCCGAAGCCACCAAGCGACCTGGTCGACTCTACGGATTGTGTAGCGTCTCCGTCGACTGGTATGATTAATATGAATTTCCCTCTTCTGTCTATGTAAGTCGTAGTGTTCGTTGTCGGGCCTGGTTGACAAAAACTGGCGCATTTAATTATTTCTTTGGGGTTGAAAGGCTTAACTCTTTCAGCCCTAGATGCCCCAGAGTTTCCATTGGAACCAAGGGTAAACTTGGTTGGCTTAGGAATGAAAGGCTTTTATAGCGAATTGATGAGAACATTGAAGGGTTGCCATACATTTCATACCGTGTACGTAAAATATTTCTATTCATTGCCAGTATTAGAATTTAAACTGGAAGTTGGCTAACCAGCCCCAGCTACAGAATATGTCCACCGTAAATTATCATTATTTTTATCAATTAGAGACAATATTTCGTCCGTTCTTAAAACAATAGATACTAAATACTAACAAAGTAAGTGTTGGTTAGAAAATCATAATTTAATAAATTATTGTTAAGTATCAGGTTAAAATTGGTATTAGGTTGATACATAATCATAGTTTAATTTTTTTAGAGTTTATCTTCTCCGTTTTTAAGTTCCTTTATTTCCTCGAACTTGGAAAACTTTAGGGATAAGGAGGGTTGATGATTTTGGGCTATAAAAACGAATAACTTAAGCAGCAGCCTTAAAAATTTACTGAACTTTAGTAAATTTCCTAAGTTGTCCTATAAAAATTTCTAAGGAAGTGAAATACAGTTGATATTATGTTCAAGATGGTCTTAAGTTCAGAAAAAAAAATTGTGTTATGTTGGTAGTAATTTCTATCTTTTCTAACTAAGAGAAATAGAAATCATAGAAGGTAATAAGATGCATTTGCACAATGAAAACTTTTCTATACTCAAACGATTTCATGCTTATATACGTATATAAGGAAGGTTTAATTTACCATTTGGCTGCTATTAGGCAAGGGATTAATATAAAAGTATTTGGTGTAATCAGAGATAGTTATCTTGAGGATAAAGTATTTTCGAATTCATTGACATGTTAACATTAAATGTTTTAAAAAATTATTGAACCTCACACAAAAAGTATTATAAAAATTTTTTACCGTCTATTTCAATAATAAAGATTCAGTTTTTATAGAACTCGCATTTTATTACATCACATATGAATGCTAATTTATCATTAAATAAAGTATAGAAAAATACAAAACTTTAAATTTTCGAACAAAAATATGTCGCGGAAAGGGGGTGTTATTAATTAAATCAATATACAGTGAAATCTTCAAAGCGTTTTAAAATAACTACGGACAAAGAAAATTCTTTAAGTGTCTACTTCCTTCTTTTGAAGCTTCCATCAAGCAGTGCATTGTTTCATAATTAATCCCAACAAATCTGCGCCTGAAAAGAGTGGTTTGGCCTTTTAATAAAAAAATACTTAAATTTCAGAAGTAAATACTTCTTTTTACAAAGGAGCAAATAAAAAGATGCCGGAAGACAATCCGATATCTGTTCACCAAAGCGAAAAATTGAACTCATAAGCTTTTAAAGAAGAATGAGTTTAGCTATTATTTTGGTCAAAGTATAGTATTATTCTTTTTATTCAGGGAAACCTTAAAACACTTTTCTGAAGATAAAAATCATTTAGAGGTAGGGAATTAGCTTTATCACTTATGCGCAAACAAAAAATATTTCTTGAGGGAACTGATCGTAACATTTTTTAAAATGCATTCTTTAAGAATTATTCATGAAATTTCGTCTGATATACTTGAACTGTTTTATACCGGAGAGCCGGTGTATATTGCTATAATTAAAAACCCTAATAAGAAAAAATATTGAAAATTTTCAAAGAAAAAAACATACCTATTAGATTTTGTAGCTGTTACGAAACTGCGCTTATTATGATTTGTTATTTTTCTTATCTTTAAAGGAAGCATTTTTAATACAGGCGTATTTAAACATCTTATTTTTCATTTAGGTCTGCCTCTTGAGCAAGGGTCTTTTGAATCTACTTATACTGGAATGTTTTGGGATCTCATAAACCGTGGTTGGATGTATTTGAGAGATTCATTCAACTTGATATGGGAGAGCCTAAGTAAATGAAGAGATTGCAATGATCGCGTTTACTAAAACTGCACTAACTGTTGTTTTAATAAAAGAATTTTCGAAGAAATTGAAACTTTCAATTATTTTTAAAAGCAAGCATATTGTAATTTACTAAGTTTTTTAAGCCCTTTTCATGCCTCCAGATATGAAACAACGTTTTATAAAGGTAATGAAACTAAATAAATTAAAAAATAATGGGTAGAGAATTAACTATATATTTAGGAAATATGTTCAATATCACAAATAATAGTTGACAGAATTTTGATGTATTTAAAATTCTTGGGTTTGGTAATTTGACCTTCCCAAAGGATGCCTGTCTTGTCTAGTCTATGCATTTTAACAAAAATCTATGGTGTTATTTTAAATGTTTTTAAAAAGTCAAATGACGAATTAAAAAAATCTAAGAAACTTGTAATTTTGTAAATGATCTTTTTTCTCTACGAGATGTCTTGAATCTAAAGATGGAAAACAGACTTAAATCACTATATGTAAATACAGGGTGTCCCATAAATGTTGGGTCACACTTCTAGGGGGAATAGAAAACACCTAGACAAGTCAGAATCACATAGGATTTGGGGGTCCCAGACCAAATCCCAGGGAGTTAAAAATGGAGCGACACCCCCAAAAAAATTATTGAAAAAATCAATTTGTAGAACTATTATTGGTCAAAATTTAATTATGGTCTCAAAAATTGTGGTTTAATGTGATCTTTAAAACTACCTGAAAAGTTTTCAGTTTTAAATTTTTTATTACAAAAAAAGTGTAAAAACCACAAAAATATGTGAAAACTCTGCCAAAACTTTATTTTGTATTTCGAAATCCTTTCTTTTGATTTAATCATCTGAAAGATCATAGTTGAAAATTTTAAGTCCAAAGTGTCACGTAAAAACCATCAATATTAAATGCTTGAGATCCTGTTAAAGCATGGTTTAAGTCCGTTTTTTGTGTCCGCAAACTGCTGTTTTGGAAACGGCTATAGAAAACCAGTTTGCGTACGCAAAAAACGAACTTTAACAGGATCTCAAGCGTTTAATATTGATGGTTTTTACGTGAAACTTTGGACTTAAGGGTTTACAACTATGATTGTTCAGATTATAAAATCAAATAAAAGGATTTCGAAATACAAAATGAGGTTTTCACATTTTTTTGTGGTTTTTTAACTTTTTTCATAATAAAACAAATTTTAAAGTGAAGACTTTTGAGATAATTTTAAAGATCATACTAAACCACAACTTTTGAGACCATAATTTAATTTTACCAATAGTAGTTCTTCTACAAATTGAATTTTTCGATAATTTTTTTGGGGTGTCGCTCCATTTTTAACTCCCTGGGATTTGGTCTGGGACCCCCAATTCCTATGTGATTCTGACTTGTCTAGGTGTTTACTATTCCCCCTAGAAGTGTGACCCAACATCTATGGGACACCCTGTATTTACATATAGTGATTTAAGTCTGTTTTCCATCTTTAGATTCAAGACATCTCGTAGAGAAAAAAGATCATTTACAAAATTACAAGTTTCTTAGATTTTTTTTAACCGTACAGTGCATACTGATGCCATTTGGCAACTAGGTGTCTACTATCCCCCTAGGAGTGTGACCCATTATTTATGGGACACCCTGTATATGTTATTTTTTATGCGCAATTTACTTTCCCAAATTTTTGATGAAACAGATGATTAGATGATTATTTTATTATGAGAGACTAATCGCGTTATATATTAATATCAATAATTCTCAACCTATACTTACCTATCGATCACTTGATGCCTTACTAAATCAATGACGAACTATATACAGTAAATAATAAAACCATTATAGGCTTAGTTTACCCATTACTTATTAAATGGAATAAATAATGGGAAACTCATTATAGGACACATATTTTCTCTTTTTCGGTGTGGGTACACACTTAGAAATTTCGAAAAAATATTGGGTTTCTTCTATATTTTACCACTGATACTTAAGTAGTCAAAGTATTTTGTATATAATAATCCCAAAAGGTAAATATATTGGGGACAGCCTGAAAACGTCTCACGGACCACAGGTTGAGAATTACTGCTCTATATAATAACTCTAACTAATTATTTTATATTCACGGTCAGACAAACGTGACATATTTTGAACTGTCTAACTGATATCATGGTCACGCCGAATTGTTGTAATGCAAAAGATCATACGTGTGGAACCGGTGCATAACTGTATAAAACACTGCTTAGCTTAGATTTACAAGATAATATGCCAAGTTCTACAACTGATTACCCATACGAGCTCAACTGTCACTGTCTTCTCTACTTTACGCTAAGCTGCGTTTGAAAAAATTGGAAGGGGGAAATTATTGATTATTTTATGTCTTTCCAGGAAACTAAAATCAAAGGTAGATAACATATTATATTTTCTACAATAAATAGCATCTAGAAAGAAATGGAAAGTGTAAACCTTTTTAGTGAGATATTTAACTTTTTTTCACATAATCTCCAGTCAGGATAAAACAGATGACTCCAGCAAACATTCCCAGCATATCTTAGAAATTCTAACATTAAAAAACAGAACATTGCCACACTTCTCTCGAAGCTCGAAAACAGTAATAATAAAAGACTCCAAAAATCGTCTGCCAGATCTGTTGAGCGTTCTCTTCAAACCCCAGGGCTTTATGGAAAGTTTCAGAAAGCCCCCATCCCACGTCAATGTGTTTTGAGACTCATTTAAGGCCTCCACAAACTGCTAGAATAAATAGTGAGGGAAGGAATACGTCTCTTCTCACTTTAAACAAACACTTCAGAGACGGTTGAGTTTTGGTTGTTTTGTTCCGCGGGATATCATTCGAAATGACTGCAGGCCTCGGATCATGTTTAAATTCTGCCTCTCGGAGAAAAGTTATTAACTTTTGATGTTTTGCTTCGAAACTTATCACTGGGGATTATTTTGAATGAATCGCCCTGTCTGACATGAGGGAAGTCTTCTTGTTGACGATGGATATTCTTCAAACTTACTTGGACGTAAAATGAATGGTAAATCACAGTGGCAAATATTTACTGTAGTAAACTGTAGTTTAGTAATATATTGGGTAGTTAATGTGTCATTTCTATAATGTAAGTTTTTAGTTTTCCTTTCTTATGATATAAGATTTTCTGCTTGACAAAATAAATTGGTGCTATATTTAACATTTTGCGCACTAATGCAACTTATTTTAATGTTATAAATTTCTTCTACTAAAACGTTTGCTGTTTTGAGCCTTTTCAGACCGAACCTTTTTTTAGTACCTTTTCAGACTGAAAACAATCCATGTAAAATATTTTAATAATCCTTACTTTTGTAAGTTGAAAGATGAAGTGGCATCAACTGAAGTAAAATTTTCAATTTTTTTTTAATAATCAAATTTTGTGTACCTTACCAAAAACATAAAATGTAAGTTTAGAAATTTTCTGAAGGACTATTTCCACTTTTGCGTTTGATACGGCATTCCGAGTAGGATAAATGGCAAAGCCGAGGAGGACAAAACTTATGTCATTTTATCCAGTCAGGAACCAAAACTAATTAAAAAAGAGACATGAATGCATTAGGTACTTATTGGTTCTCACCGATAGGTACTAACCGGATCCATTCATTAAATTGAAATCGCTCCCTAAATATATTCAGTTACGTGTTTACAAATCCATATAGTGTCCGGAAAAGTTATAAAAAACTTTATTAAATATGTAAAATAATCAGTACCTGGATTTCGATAAAAAATTAAGAAGGAAAAGAAATATTTTTTCTGTACAAACCTAATGTTAAGTTTTTTTATTGTTTATTAAAAATGCAGCGTTGGAGGAAATATGATTGTTAAAATCTCTTGAGGATTTACTTTATCCCACCCAACAAGAAATTAAAATCAACTTACATCTTTCATAAATTCCTCACACGATTTTATAAAGTTGGTAGATAGGTCCACTCTCTCTCTCTCTAATTACTAATTCTTTTCTGATAAAGTTAACAGATAGGTCAACGAACTACTAAATATTTTTTTTCAACCACTATAAATCCACCCACAAATCACGATGTTAATTTACATCTTCATCACTGGAGCATACCTACCTTGATTTTGTAACCTTCCGTTCCATGGTCGTAAGGCTAAGCGCGCACTAGAGACTTTCGTCACGGCGACAGAGACAAAATTATCACCCTGGCTATCGCAAGAAGTTAGAGCGCGCGCACAGGCGACGAGACACTTGGCCGATTGCCAAGAATCTCTCCATAGAAATGCATTGCTCTCGAGTGACTATTGTTATAAGTCGCCGTGACAGAAGTCTCTAGTGCGCGCTTAGCCTAAATCCTCACGAATGCGATTTAAAAACCGTAAGACAGGATAATAATAAAAAGGATTGAAAGCAAGCTAATGAAACTTTCTCACAATTACTTATATCCTAACCATTCGACGTGCTTCGAAAATCCACCACTTTCGATGCCCTACTAAACGCCTTGACTAACGATGGATAAACACTCTGTGCCACACGAACGGTTCCGTTTTCCACCACACATTTTCGGACCTTCCTCATTAGCCGAAGAGTTTTGAAGGTGGCGAAGGTTTGTTGTTATTAGTTTCAGCTTTTTTTTAATTAGATGTGAGTTTATTTTTGGTTCGTTCGGTGGAAGGTCTGATGCAAGAGTTTTCTTAATTAAGCCATCGGCGAGGAAGTGTTGGAATTTAATATTGTTGGTAAGTGTTTCAAAGTTTTATGTTTAAAATTTTATGCTATATATTTTGTTATTCCATTACTGATAATTTATGTCGTATAAAGTACGCTGTTTGATGCATACGGAAAATTTTTTCAAGATTATTTGCTTTTAAAATTTTTTTAAACTTTCTATCGGTATTTACTTAGTTAGTTACTTACTCTTCCTATATTTTTGAATTAAAATTCGAACATTTTCAATCAATATTTGAAGATAATAATAAAAAGAAAACTAAAGGCTATGTTTATCTTAAATTACTCATAATCGTTTTATAAATTCAATTATATAATGGGATCAGTGTTATTCTTAGGATTTTTTTGGAGGAGTAAAAATACTCCTTGACGAAATGAAAGTGAAAGAAATGAAAGTTGTTGTATAGTTTTGTTGAAGTTTTATCTCATGTAAACAATTCTCAATTTTGAATTAAATTAACTTTTGGATCTTTTAATGTTTATTAAACTGACGTTTTGTTAACATCCTTTTGTAACATCCGTTTTGTAAACATCCGTCAAACATATGTTTGACGTATCCTTGACGTTTTTAGGAGGCGTGAAATTCATTTATGAGGAGTGAAATACCAGAAATTGCATAAACTATATATATAAAGACACTAATCTTTTATAAAAACGCTTTTTTAATGGACAAATTGAAATCGAAAAAATGAGGATGCTATTTTGGTTTTTAACAATTATAGCATCTGTTAATAAAAGTAGAAAGTATTAAACAAAAAAAATAATTTATTTTACATTAAACATTAAAAATGAAATATTTATTTATTACAAATTTGAGTAGAAAAATTTTTTGATTTCAGTGGGGTGCCATGCATTTTTTAAGCAAAACGTTTATTAAAAATTCAAAGCATGAAAATACGCCTGAATAGTTTTTAAAAGCGTATTTCCCATTTTCAAAGAGTGAAATACGCTCTCAGAGGCGTTAAAATTATCACTGAATGGGATATTATTTTTACAAGTCGTAAAACCAAAAAAAAATTTAGCATGCTTATCACCCTTTCTGATATTGATCTTTATGTATTCTTAACTTAAATCGGAAGTTTCTTGGTCCTCAATATTTATGTCAGTACAGAGGTCAGAATGCCCAACTAACTGGTTCATAGTGCCCAATTGCACTATAAACCAGTCCCACCAATCACATAGATATATCAAAGTTATTACTATTTACTATAGTATGTAATATTAGGGTGGTCACAAGTAACATGGGGAAAAAAATTTTTCGACTTTCTTCAGGTCTCACCCCCCTAAAATGTGCCAATAGGCTAAAAAATGAGATTGGCCAAGTTTCAGCTCAATCCGATAATATTAACCCGTGCCTCATCGAGGTCAAAGTTCAGAAAACAGCGATTTTTAACAAAAATTGGTAGTTTTCGCGCCATAAAACTAGAACCGTTTGTCCAAGAAACCCGGTAAAGGTGTCATTTAATAGGTAATTTAATACACTTTAACTTTGATTTAGTCCGATTTTATTTACTCAAACGGATAGAGCGCTATTTAGCATTTTCATAGTGAAGGTCCTCAAAAGCGAATTTCCTTGCAAGAACCCTATAACATTACGAAGTACAAAAGTGTTAAAGTTGGTTCAAATACATTATTAAAAGTTTAATTAGGTAGAAGATCAATGATAAAGGGGATTAACCTTTCGTTACAACCCCTATAATCTAAGCGAAAGAAGCGCGACTGAGAGGTTTTGCTAAAAAATGCTTTAATATCAATTAAAGTGATAAAAAGATCTAATATAAAAAATTTTTCAGCAAAAACCTAGAGAGATGACAATTGGTGATTTATGTATATGAAATTATAATAATAGCACCCTTACCGACTTTCAATTTTAAGAAACCCTATTTCTACCAAAGTTGCTCGTTTTCAGCTAATTAACCTAAAAGTATGATATTAGAAAAATGCATAAATTGATTTATTTTTAATAAATATACCTCAGGGGTTTCATTTGCCTACCATTCCGAAGAAAATTAATTTTTAATAGGTATGAAAAGGTTTCAAAACATATGTGTTTGATCTATAATCGAATTACTTAATATTTTATTCTTTAGTCACCAATTATATTCACACCTGTGTTGAAGGAGACAAAAATAGCGCGTAAAATAGGAAATATTTAAAATATTTTCATATATTCAGTAAAAATTATTGTTTCCCATAATAAATATTTGATATAAATTGGAAACAAGATTTCTCTGAAAAATACTATGGTTGAGAAACTCCAACAGTATATCACTTTTAAGCTTTCGCTGGATTACTGTAAGTAACATCTAAGTTATAGTCATAATCGTAAAAATGGATAAGCTTAGCAGGGGTTGATCCGGACAAAAATTGGGGCCCTTTTGCTGCCCCTTCACAAAAATTCCCCCTTAAAATCTGCTCCTTTACAAAAACAAGTTTATAAAAACACCCCTTTCATGAAATTCAAATTAGCTTAAGTGATAATTTGCAAGAAAAAATTCACAAAATATTTGAATTTTTCATGATTTTCTTGGTTTGTGAGTCAATTTTACTTTTACGCACTGCTAACTATCACTGCTTCAATTTTTCACAAAAACAATTTCTTTTTCACAAAAAAACATTTCATTTTTCACAAAAAATAATGAAATGGGCCCCAAAATATAAAACCTGGATCTACCCCTGCTTATTTTATAGAAAAACCTTATTGTAATTATCAAACAATTTTGAGACTATTTTTTTGAAAATTACTTTTTTAAAGAAAATTAATTTTCTTTATTCACACTACGCATTTAAGTAGAAATATGAAAACATGTGTGATGTACAGAAAGAAAACTTTTGATGATAATATATATGTTACCGCTAAAGTTGATAATTAGTTATTCTGAAGAATACCTAGGTAAACTTAAGATTAACTGATTTCTGTCGTTAATGTGCGGATTTTTGAGTTTTTCACATTTTACCTAGGGAATCTACACTATAACGGCCTCTTGATAGTTAAAGTTCAAAATAGTTTGTTTCGTTCAATACTTTCTGTTAAAATGTTGAGGTGCTCACTGCGACATGCGCTTACCCCTGCGCAGTTGGGTTTCAATACGTAGTTTGTTGTCATATTTGGTGTTTTGATTTCAAATTTAGTGCGTAGCACTGGTAGTTGTCATGTTGAATGTTAAAACAAAATAATACAAGCAAGTAAGTACTGTAAATTTACATGATTAAGTACAGTATATTACTACTATAACGGGTATTTTGAAACAATTGTGTTGAAGCTCCGACTTCAGAGTGGCAGAGATTTCTTTTAACGAAAGCAAATTTCCCAGCTGTTGAAATATCTTTTCAACAAACGTTAATTCAACAATCGCTGGAACCTGGGCAAGGGTTTAACATATGTAATCGATCGCGAATCCTAGCAATAGTTCAGGGCAGGCTGCCAGCCGATTACACCGCGCTTTCATTAAGATTTGCTAGTTTAAGTGCTCATTGAAATACGCTGTCAAATCGAGATCGAAAACCACAATTGATACAAATCTCAGTTGGTACTTTAATATTCTATTATTATTGTTTTTATATTCTAGTTTTAAAATTGCTATTTCATTAATATTTTTGTGGGATTTGCGTGTTTTGTGTAATATGAAAAAAGTACCGATCCCCCTTTTTTGATTCGTCAGTGTTACTGTTTACCCCCAAAACGAGTTTGGTTATAGTTAGGGCAGGGGGGTTTGGGGGGGCGGCAGCCCCCCCAACCTCCTTAAACTTTTTATAAAATAAAATAAAATTTTGTACTTTAACGGATCACCCTCGTTAATATGTAAAATAACTGATTACAGGTAGTATGCAGATTAACGAGTGTCTAGTCGGTAGGGTGCAGAATACCTAGGTAATTTCAAGATTACCTAGGTAATCTTAGAAATTGAAAAAAAATTCGCTCTTTAACGGATCACCCTCGTTAATCTGCAAATTACCTAGGTTATCTGTAAATTAACTGATTTCCGGACTTTAACTGTAACATATATACTAAATTATGTTATGCATTTAAAAGTGAATTTTCTGGAACGATAGGCAAATGAAAACTGAAGTATATATTACAAATAAGTTGATTTATACATTATTCTACGATCATACTTTCAGTTTAATTAGCTCGAAGAGAGTAACTTTGGTAAGAAAAGCTTTTTTAAAAATTAGTCCATAAGGGCGCTATTATTATAATTTTACATGTAAATAACCTCAAACATCATTTTTAACACTAAATGATATCTTTCTAGATGTTTTTATGAAACAATTTGTAATTAAGCTATTTTTATCACTTTAATGGGTATTAATGGGTTTTAGCAAAACCTCTCACAGTCGCGCTTCTTTTGCTTAGATTATAGGGGTTAAAATGAAAGGTTAATCCCCTTTATCATTGATCTTCTACCTATTTAAACTTTTAATAATGTATTTGAACCAACTTTAACAGTCACACACACTAACTTAACACATTAACGGTCAAAAATATTTGTAAAAAATATATAGTATATATTTCTCTTTTTTCCGAAACCTAGGGGGTTGAAATTATACCCTAGAATTCTCTGAGGGGGTCTAAAAACTCATATACTATCTATTGGAGCCAAAATGAATAGGGAAAGACAGGAAAGATAGTTTTTTTTAACTTCGTAATGTTCTAGGGTTCTTACAAGGAAATTCGCTTTTGAGGACCTTCACTATGAAAATGCTAAATAGCGCCCTATCCGTTTGAGTAAATAAAATCTGACTATATCAAAGTTAAAGTGTATTAAATTACCTATTAAATGACACCCTAAACGGGTTTCTGGGACAAACGGTTCTAGTTTTATGGGGCGAAAACTACCAATTTTTGTTAAAAATCGCTGTTTTTATGAACTTTGACCTCGATGAGGCACGGGTTAATATTATCGGATTGAGCTGAAACTTGGCCAATCTCATTTTTTAGCCTATTGGCACATTTTAAGGGGGTGAGACCTAAGGATTTCAAAAGTTGATTTTTTGTGACCACCCTAATGTAATATCAATCTGTAATATGTATGATTCAATATGTAATATCAATGTTTTCATTAAGTTCTATCATGAGGAATATATTATTTACTAAAATAAAATTATATTTTGAAATACAAAGCAGTATGGAAAATTGAACACACAGGTGCTGTTATGAAAAAGAAGCTTAAATTGACCAAGGTGTTAAAAATTCAATCAGAAACTGTACATTCTCTACGGATCTTTACTTTTTATAAGAGTAAATAATGATACCCTTTCTTATAAAACTCAAGCTAACTGCTTAGTTTATAACGTTTAAATTATTACTTTTGTGTGTTGTGCCAGCTGGCCCTGGAGGTCATTGGAGACATCCCCGATCAAGCCTTGAAGATTTATACTGATGGAAGTAAAATGGAGAATGGCAGAACTGGAAGTGGCATATTCTTAAAATCCAGCAGGGAAGAATTGAGAATATCTTTTAGAAACGCAGACCACAGTTCAGTTTTCCGATCCGAACTTCTCGCTATCGACAGAGCTTTAGACCTCGCTTTGGAGAGAAATAATCCTTTTATATGGATTCTCACTGACAGCAGGAGTTCCATTCAGTATTTACGGGACTGGCCAAATATACATGATAAGTTGGGCCAAGACATAATATCTAAACTGGCTGAATTATCAAAGAACCGTGAGGCAGTCAGATTACAGTGGATTCCCTCGCATGTGGGAGTCTGTGGAAATGAGGTGGCCGACTCTTTGGCCAGGGAGGGAAGTTTTGGTCCCGATCCTCCCTCTTCTAAACTGCAGGTCAAGGAGGTACTTTCCCTGATTAAAGCGAAAAATTATTTAAGATGGAAGATTCCCCTAGAGCATGACTGGTATGCCGGAAGGTGTCCAGGCTTGTCTCTCGCGGGAACCAGGGAAAGAAAGGCCCAGACTGCTATATCTCGGTTGAGAACCGGCCATATAAGGAGTCTCATGTATAGTGCAGGCCAGAAGAAATACGCCCCATGTCGCTGTTCGGCCGACACTTCTCCCTCTCACATCATAGAGTGTATTGGCGCCTCTACGAGGCAGCTGGAGAGTGAGGGGGGGGAGATATTCAATCTTCTACTGCGAAGAGATCTTTTGGACTTGGTTTAATTAAATTTACTCCAAGGGGGATTGGCAACAACAACAAATTTTGTGAAAAAATATGAAAAATTATATTCTCATAGCTGCGGAAACTAAATTTTTATCATGAATTGTATCATTAATTTTAAATTTTTGAATTTAACTTATAAGTTTGACTTTACCTCTGATTTTTACCTATTTTAAAATATTTTAGGGTTTTTGGCTAGATCCATGAAAAAACCCCGCCCACTAACACTTTTGAGATCTTAAGGAACTTTTCACATTGAAAAGGAACGAAGCATTTTTTTCACCTACTTTTATTTCAAAGTATTATTATTGTAATAAAAAGCTAATAAAAGCCATTTTAAAAATTATTAAACTTTAAAAGCTAACTATTTTAACATCCTTTTACCAATCACTCAAGTCAGAGAGATATTACAACTTAAATTCCTAAACTTAATCACTCTTGACTAATAAAATTACCACGACTTTTATTTCCCCAACTATCTTACCCAGCCTTAATTTGTTAACACCCAAAACTTTTCCCACATCGAATTAACAACGCCGTTCACTTAAGACTCGACGTAGCAGAAGCAGCTATACTGCTCAACTCACCTCGGCCACCCACCTCATTCCAATACCTCCCGGAAAAGGGAAGAACCCGGCCCCGTTTGATTAGCTTCAAATAGAACTCCCGTGCCAACACAAATTCTCCATTTATTTTAAAAGAGCCATAATTACCCCTGCTTATTAACTTAATTAGCGTCCCCAACGGCGGGACTTGGTACTACGCTCTGAGGGAAATGGGATTAAAAGCGCTGTCTAAGTCCTCATCCCAGACGGTTACGGTTTGGGAATTTTAATTAGGGCTGGAATCGGTCTTATTTTCTACGTTTCGGTTCCAATTAAGGGTCTGTAAAGATGAAGATAGATTGCTGAGGTGGATTTTTTAGTGAGGTATTAGGGGTTGGGTTTTTTTGGGAGGGGGCTATGTGTTTGGTTGAGTGCTTGTTTTAATTATGCGGTTTCAAAAGGTGCTGGAAACCACAGTGGTAAGGTTGCTTATAAAATATTGCTATTTGGCGAAGCTTATGCCAGATAGCAGGTAATAAAATACTTTATTTCGAATTTCTTTCTTTTTAATTTTCTGAAGCAGAAAAATGTTAATGCTGGCAACTTTATACATCAATGGCTTGTATAACGCAATTTATTTTTTTTAGTTTTGAAATTGAAATAATTATTTATATCTACAGGTACAACATTTATTTTCAATTACTTTTTTTAATGATGCAATGCATCATCATGTTATCCGTCATAATATACCAGCGATGCATTAGGAATATTTTTGGAATTATTTTAGTTTATTTTGTGTTAAATTAATTTTAACCATAATTTTTGGATTTTTTTTATTCGCACAACCTTTTTTTTATCAGCTAGAATCGTCTTTGAACGATATAATATGTTGTAACAACAACTTTAATCCTTGAATGAATTTATAACCAAGTTGCGTATATTCAGAACACAATTGCTCAATTGTAGTGGGATGGCTGTAATAGGACGAGAAACAAGGTTTAAAATTACTAGAAGGATGTACAAAACATTTATTATTCAAATCAAACTGTTTTTTGATGTAAATGTGAAATTAATATTTTTCATCTGAAGTATAAAGCGAAAGGTCAATACATTTCTTCGGAAAAGATGAAAATGTAAGTATATATACTTTTTTACGTTTTCTTCTGTCGTGGTATTTCTGTGCTATTTATACCTATTTATGTTGTCTTGGATGGTTCAGAATTTTCGTGTACCTTTTTTCTTGTACAAATGACTAAAACCGAATATTCAAGAATGCTTATATTTAAAATCAAAACACAGACTTGGGTTTTCATAAAAATGATATTCAGATTTTTTACTATTTTCATCGTAGAATTTTATTTAAATAGTCTTACATCATTTTGCAATAAAAATGTTGAAATAATTTGGATTATATCACAGTGTAACTTTTCAGTGAATTATAAAAAAAAGAAAGTTTTCATGAAGCCAAAAGATCATTGCCTGAACATTTTGGAATGTTTTGTTTAACCGGTTCTGGGCAATTTTTGAAATAGTTATGTTTATAGATTGGTATACTAAGGTGGGGTGGGTTACAACATTCATTCTTGGCAGATATAAATGGAATACACATGTCTTGAAAATTGTTAAAGTACTGGAAAACTGCCGATTGCATGTTGTAAAAACTGGTTGATTTAGTATAAAATATTTAAATTCTATACAAGTCAGAATACTTGCAAAAAAGAAATACACAAATGGTATTTTATTAAAATTGAACGAATTTTATAGCTTAGAGTAAATTTTTGTTGTAAGAGAACACCAGAAAGTAGTAAACGATTAGTTCTCAAATATCTAAAAAGCATTGGTTAATGAACATTCAAATGAATGTCAAAGCTTATGATTTTATACATGGGCTTCTAAATGAAGTTATTTATAAGTTCATCGTATTCTTCAAATAGCTAATGGAATATATTTTGATGGATAGAATAAGGGTAGATTATATTATTACCAGACATTGTAGAAGATAATGCGTCTCTGTCTAAAGGTAACTTATGAGAGGGTACATTAAATGCTTTGTAGGAGCTTAATTAATTGTATATTATTTATCGGAATAGCTCGAATGAGGTAGGTAATAATTTAAATGGATGATATATGTTTAATATAAATGTGGTTTTAAAGTGTATTTCAATTTCCAAAGTGATTCATTTCAGTTGTAGAGCTCCACAAAAAACTTACATTGTGGGTGAACGGGTGGGGTTAGATAGATGCTTTTGGTGTCTTTTTTCATGGTTTAGTGTATGCTTGAAAACTCTAATTGACTATTTTTCTCCCAAAGGCGGTCCTAATTTACAACGCTATGAAATTCTACAAATTTTTCATGGCATTATTCGCATTTCTGAAAAAAAGTATGGTAAAAACCCCTAAAAACCAGGTTTTAATTTGGTCATAATCGACTAAACCAATTTTAACGGTCTGTTTTCAATCGTTCAAACCATCAACACCAAAATCAAAAACTCCGCTAATTCCCTGATTAAGCAGGAAAAACAACCGGAAGCCCCGACACCTGCAAATGAACATATCCAGGTTACGGGGAAAGTGATACGGCCGGTGTGAAAATCCATTCATTAAGAACTGATCCACGGGATCTGCTTCTCACGAGGGCCTCGTAAAACTCCCTTTCCGCGGAAATTGCTTTTCATACTCCAGTGGACGTCGGCGTTCTGGGATGGCTACTCACGTGGAAACTTCTTTCCCTTCCAATGGTCACGCGCGTCATTTGTAGGTGCAAGGTTAATTAACACTTTCTATTCAGCGGTGGTGTTGGATTATGGTGTTGCTGTGTTGTCTCTGTCTTTGGTGTTTTATTGGATTTGGGTTTTGATTGGTTTCATTTGGAAGTGAGGATGGGCTATACAGTAGGGTGGGTCATTTTCCTATGGCGAAAAAAAAATTTTACAAATTATATTGGGCAGAGCAAGAAAAGGGTGCCAAATGGTATCAAACTAACATGTGTAAAATATTACTCCATTATAATAACTCTTTTTGCCTCCGGATTGGCCTCAAATAGAACAAAAATATGTAATATTTCATATTTTTTTAAAATTTTTAAATTAAATTTTTTTGTCGATAACTTTTTAAAGTTCACAAATAAGGGTCTTTAAAGCAATTTAAATCACATTAGTCACCTTCATGCATTATTAATACAAAAACAACTGCCAAAGTGGCAATATAATATGCTATCATATTAACAAGATTTGTAGAATATCTCTTTTTTTCCAACAAACAGTAGATTGTCAGTGGTACATATTTTGAATATTGGTATTTCATATACATTCTCCCTAAGTTTGGTCAGTATAAAACGGTATTTTTAATTTTTAAAAATAGAAATAGTTCTATTTTTCATAAATATGCCGCTCTTTCGAAATTCAGCGGACAGCTATTTCACTGACTGGTCTTGGGATCCAAATATGATCGCAAAAATATGTTGAAACAATTGTCGAATGGATAGTTTGATAGTTTGTTCATAGGCAATGTCAGTTATGATTCGCTCAGTCATGATTTACCTAATTTTTTGCTATATATGTTAGGCTCAAACCCCGAAATCGCTCACTGAGCGAAGAAAACGACCACTTCGCGGAGTGGCATTTGCAAAACGGCCACTACCCGAAATTCGGGTTGTGGTATTTTCAAAAACGCTCACATCGCGGAGTGGTATTTGCAAATTGCCTCAACCCGAAATTCGGGTTGTGGTATTTTCAAAAACGCTCACTCCACGATGCGGTATTTTAAAATGTGGTATTTAATTATTAAATTTGTTTTTATAATTATTTAATTAATATTACTTCGATTTTTGACAATAATTGTTGACGTATTACCAGTTGACTCTTGTTTAAAAATTATTCCTTTAAAAATTAATCCCTCATTTTTTATGCAAGCAATTAATCAATTATACTTTTTTTACCTTACTTTTTTTAAAAGACTTGTTTGTGTAATAAATGAAAAAACAATGAAAACATGTCACAAAATTGATCAAGCAATTTATCAGTTATACATTTTTTACCTTACTTTTTTAAAAATACTTATTTTGTACTAGCTGATATGCCCGGCCTTGCACGGGTGAAGATTATAAATTTATTATTTGAGGCGTTTGCTATCAAAACCAGCTAATTCCATATTTTTCTGAAATCCACTTTTTTGCATATTTTGAAAGTTTAGAGGGTCCTTCATAACCTTGCGAAGGGATATAGCTCAAACCCAGCTCATTCCAACCCAAAATTAGATTAAAAGTGAAAACTGTGATCTCAACTGTGAAATTTCAGATCATTTGAAAAAGTTACTTATTACGTTAAAGTTACGTCATTTACTTAAAACTCGTAAAGACATAAATATTAACTGGTGAACTGGAAAAAACCAATTCACAACTTAATTGAACAAAAAAACTGAAAAAAGAATGAAAAATCGTGTTTTTGCATCAAAATCAGCTCATTCCAACCTAATTAGTGTAATTACGCCCAAGGTAATGCAACTGGAATGAAAATAAAAAACTAATCAAATTCTAAGTGGTTGTACCTACAATTAAAAATTTAAAAAACAAATTTAGCTTTAGAACTGTGGACGTGAGAAGTTTTTTGTCTCTCCTGTAAAATTTCCAAAAATGGAATAAGCTGGTTTTGATAGCAAACGCCTCATTTTTAAGTTTTCCCAAATACATTTCTAATTTTATATAATCAACATTTACCAATCATCCCGGTATCCCAGGCGTCTTTTTCATATTCCGGTGTTCCCGGTAACTTTTCCTATCCCGGTGTTCCTAGTAAGTTTTCTTAAACGGATGGACTAAAATTCCTTCAGTACTCAAGCGCAATAGTATAACTTTTGAATGATTTCCACATTTACAACATGGAAAAAATATTCTAAAAATTATTTAAAATTTCTCAGATTCCTTAATTAATCATTTCTTTAAGAATAAACGTTTTCGGTGAAATTATTCAATAATTAAAGCTTATTCCGTTTTGAAATTTAAGAAAAAAAATCAATATTTTCTAGTTGAAAGGGAGTTTTAATGGTTTTTGGTTTGTTAACCAACTTTCTTAAAAGTTAAAATATTATCACTTTTTGATTTTACATCCTCGTTTCCATGGACACTATTTTAACAACAATGATATTCTATAAAGCTTTTAAAATATAAAAATTAGATAATCTGTCAAATAAAAATATGTTTAACTATACATAACTTTTAAATTTCATTGAAATATATTTTTAAAATATTAATATAATTTTTAAATAGATTTGTACCTAGTGTTTCTATTAAAAATTGTTGTTTAGCATTAAATTTTCTTTGTAACAATGGAGTAAGCAGATCTCTTCTTGAGGGGAAATGAAGCTATTTCAGCAAAATGACCATAAAAAGGGCCGAAAGAGGGTCAAGGGGTCATTAAAAGTTTTCGAAACATAGCCTATGTTTTTTTCTGAGTTTTTTTACGTAGGTATACCAAGTTTGGTGCAGATCGGAAGAAAATTGTGGATTTGTATAAAAGACAAACACATATACCCACACTTAGTTTTATTATACTAGGGAGCTACCGCCCCCTGCTCGCTATCGCTCGCCAACCCCCGTAAACTGCTGACGCAGGACCTTTTGGAATTGCTTCGCAATTCCCACAAATTCCAAATCGCTAAACGTATTACACTTCATAAAACAATTAAACAATTTACAGAAAAAACGTCAACCAACTTTCCAAAAATACTTAACCAAATCCCCTCCATGAATAAATCTCCCTTAAAAGTTTAAATATATATTAACTCGAACTTATCAAAAATATAAACGAAATGTTTTTAAAAATATCTCTCTTAATTATTTTTTATCTATGGTTATAAAAATAACTAATTATAATTGTTCATCAATATTCGGACCAAACAAAAGCCATTATTTTAAAGTAACTCGTTAGTAGTAAAATATGCCTAGTGTTTATCATTCAAATATTTTTTAAACCCAAACTTCTTAAACAATACCGTTTAAGCAATAGAAAGTAATAAGAGACAAAACATCACTCTATGTTTACAATTAATTTCGATAAAATCAGACTAAAAATTATAAATATTGGACAAAAAGTGTAAAATTTTAGTACAAAATGGCGTTCATGTAAGTTTTTAGAATCTGTTTTTATCAGTCTGAGTGATATTTCATCAAGAAAGTACTTTTTTAAAAGGTAAAAAAACATGTTTCATCTTAAAATATAGCGTCAATCGGTCGTTGTGATTGGATGCATAATAATTTGAATGACAGTACTTGCTTTATAACTGCGACCTTATCCGTTATCTAAAAAAATGGAAATATTTTAAAATTGAGAATTTTTTTGAAAAATCGAAGGGCTTACTCGGAAATCCGGAAAGAATTCGGACACTTTGATACCATATATGTGTCATTCGGTTCAGTAATTAAAAAGCCTTTCTCTGGAAACCGTTCACTAAAAACTTTTTTTTAGAATAGAGAGATTAGATACTAAATGAAAAATGATAAAAACATGTCACAAAATTGAGAGTTTCATTAATTTTACAATTTAAAACAATGCAACAATAATAAAAATGTAATTTAAATTAATTAAATAAAAACTAAACCGAAAATTTCAAGGATAATTAAAACTAAAATCCCCCCCCCCAAAAAAAACCCTTTAATAAACCTAAATTAAGTACATAAGTCTTAAAAGAACAAATTGAATTATACTATATAAATTAAATTTCGACAAAACCTTTCGGAGAATCTGTCGGTCAACGGCGTATTAAATGGGGCCTGGTATTATAAAACCCTAAACCAGCCAAACCAAGTCTGGGGAATGTTTCATTTGGCCAAACGTCATACATTAGTGCATCCCGTCTTTACAAAAGTCTATTTCGGGTTGTGGCACTATTGAAAAACGGCCACATCGCGTTCTGGCAATTTGAAAGTACCACATCGCGGAGTGAGCGTTTTTGAAAATTCCACAACCCGAAATTCGGGTTGTGGCAATTTGCAAATGCCACTCCGCGAAGTGGTCGTTTTTTTCGCTCAGTGAGCGATTTCGGGGTTTGAGCCTAACATATATATAGCAATAAGACTGAAACCTAGGCCAATGAAATTATACTCTGAGGATTGACTCAAAATAGCTTCTTAGCATTCCCTTATGCGTTCATAAAAGTTAAAATATAGCAAATTTAACTGTTAAGGATAATTACAAGTAAGTTTGAAAAGTAATGTAGCGTATTTAAAAACTTATGGGGTAATACTGAGCTTTATGCTGAAAACGGGGATCTATACCGCTTTTCTTAAGAAAATGTTTTAAAATTTGACACTTAAAATTTGGTTTTAATTTATTTTTGGACAATGGGGAATCATATGGGGACACTTGGGATCGACTATTCCTAATATGCCACTGAAATTTCAAGGAAAACCCCAATTTTTAAACTATTATCCAAATATTTTTCTTGGGGTTGAAACATAACCCAAAAAAGGTACCCACCTTCTGACATATCCATTTTTATTAAAAATTTAATGTTTTTACCATCCTACTCAACCGATAATAAGGGTTTCGCACATTTTTATGATTCCAGCAAGAAATTTTTGATTGCCAGTTCTAACCATTGAGATATTTCAAAATATGTTGTATTACAAGTCAAGTATTTCATCTCTGGTTTCATTTATAATTATTTTATAGTCTTCAATGGTGATTTTTATACCATTGTGCACATTTATATTCATGACGGATTTGTGCAATCGAGGTAAAAGCTTGATTTTCGTTCGTCCATTTTACATGAAATTACTATATTAATCGAAACTTTGAGGCCAATCCGGAGGCAAAAAGAGTTATTATAATCAAATAATATTTTACACATGTTAGTTTGAGACCATTTAGCACCCTTTTGTCGCTATGCCTCTGGAAAAATGTGAAAATAATATTTTTTACCCACCCTACTATACAGGGTGTTTCAAAAGTATGTTTCACAAGGCCTCCATTTCGTCAAACACCTTAAATAAACAATGTAAAATCTTTTTTTTAAGAATCTTGATGCTTTTTTTGTACAAGTAGATTATCTAGAAAATACTAGCGAAAACGTACTACTTCTGAAACAAAATTGCTTTTTTTGATTCCTAAAGTGTTCCAATTTTTTATATTTCCCACACATATACATTCCTACACTACACTATATAGGTCTATAAAAATTAGTTTAGATATGATACAATTACGATAAACAGATCAAAGTTAATGGATAATTTTCTCGAAACAACCGACTTATGACTTCGATTTTTAACAGATAACTTCGATAAAAAGCAGGAAGTATTTGGTATAAGCTAAGCATTTGGCACTATAACTTCCTTCCTATATTCCTTGAAGTCTGTATAACATTATTATATGCTTTTAAAAGCCGATTAAATAACTTTGAATTCTGTCCCATGGTCAAATTTTAACTGGGATCTTCCCACTGTGAAACGCTTCTTAGGGTAATGGAAGTAAGGTGAGTGTTCCTTTGGTAATAGACCATAGAAATGCATGAATTACAGAGTCCCTAGTGGTGAAATAAGAAAGTTAAAAGTTAATTAAAAAAAGGTGGGATGGAAAAAAAGCTTCAATGAGAAAATTGTGGCAATATCATAAATAACGCGCAAATAATTTCATGAAAATATCTTCAGTATTTGAGGAGATATTTTAAAAAATCCTCCAAAAAGAAAGGGTTTGCAAATTTACAAGTTCTTTAGTTTTATCATGTAATTTTGGCGTTTTTTAAATAAATAAAGACGGAATGAGGAAGTTGCATGATTTTTTAATTTTTTTAATCGATTCCTCTTGCAAAAATAAGCAACTACCCAAAATTTGAGGCTGATCGAGAAATTTTTTGATTGTCAAAAAAATTAACAAAAATCCCCTTTTTAAAAGCGCGCGAAAACTCCAAGAGTTTGGATGTGACGTCATCTTATACTAAACAGTTGTAAAGCAATGGAGTTGATGGTATTATTGTTGACGTCATCTTATAGTTTAAACAATAAACGTTTTCAGTCACGTGTTTTTTTCTCGACTTTTAAATTAAAATATTTAATTACCTGTACATTTTTTCGAAAAACTGACTAGATATTTCATTTTACCATACAATAACACTACCCTGCGATGAAAAAAATACAAGGGGTCTGACAGCTGTTCTTGGGGTAGTTTTTGGTGCTGATTTCGAAAATACCAACGAAAAGTTTCAATCATATCAAGTTTTTTAGAAAAATTCAATTTTACTTGGATTTTTATGATATTTTACCAAAAAAAAATTCTTTTGTTAATGAATATCTTCCCTCTTTGCCTAACCATTATTCTACAGTGGTTAAACATACAAAATACCGATATGAGAAACTCCATATTATGTTGCCATCCCTCCCTCTCCATCGAAACAATTGCTTTATGTACCATCAACCAATAGCTTTCACCAATGACGCTCGAAGGACTCGGATCATTCGTTGGCCTTGCAGGAGTCCAGGAGTGCAGAGATGACTACGGTTGGACCATTTGCGGGGATTTGAAAGTTATACCCATGCTTCTTGGGCAACAAGGCGGATATAAAAATATCCATGTTTCATTTGTGAGTGGGACAGCAGTGATAAGACTCAACATTGGGTCAAAAAAGAATGGTTGAAAAGAGAAAATCTTGTACCAGGCACCAAAAATGTGATTCGGAATAGCTTAGTTGATCCAAAAAAAAGTATTTTTACCCCTCTACATATCAAACCAGGTTTGATGAAGCAGTTTGTGAAGGCTATTTCAAAAGAGGGCGATTGTTTCAAATACTTGTGTAAAAAGTTCTCAGGCTTATCCGAATCCAAGTTAAAAGAGGGAATATTTAATGGTCCAGATATCCGGAAGCTTACGAAGGATAAAGAATTTAAGACTACCATGACTACAAAAGAAAAAGAAGCTTGGGTTGCCTTCAAAGAAGTCGTCAGTAAATTTCTCGGTGATTACAAGGATCCTGACTATAAACCAATTGTGATGGATATGCTAGAGCTAGACAAATATCAAGCTTTGGGTTGCTCCATGAGTGTCAAAATACATTTCCTTCACTCACATGTGGACTTTCCCCCCGAAAACTTGGGATCAGTCAGTGAAGAACAGAATGAAAGGTTCCACCAAGACATCAAAGATATGGAAAGCAGGTATCAGGGAAGATGGGACAGGAATATGCTCGCCGACTACTGTTGGATGTTAACTCGTGATAGACCCGAAATTGAGTATAAAAGAAGATCCACAAAAAGAAGTTTTACAGGAAAAAGAGTACGTACTTAACTACTATAAACTTTTTTATTTGCTTTTGAATAAGCTTAATTTTTTTTCAAGCTATCATGTATACAAACATAATATTTGCGTTTCTTGATTAATCGTCTATTTCATGTAAGATATCTTAATAAAAACAAACTAAAATAATATTTCGGTGATTTTATTTTGAAGAAACAATATTTTTAATTAAAAATTTTAACTCTTGAATTTTTTTTGTGTTTTTCTCGACCAGAGGTGGGTCATGGGATCTGGCAACAGTATTTTCATACATTTAAATATATAAAAAATAAAAATATGGTCAATAAATAATAAAACCAACTTTCCTAACAAAGATTTGACTATACTACACATATTTAAGTGGATAAAACTAAAGCCCTAGATCCTCTACCTTAAGTAGCGACATCACGCTCAATTGGCCGCCATTGTAGGGAGAACTCAGTACTAGTGACGATAAGCAAGACTATCCAGACTAGTTGCGAGTTCTCCCCACAATGGCGGCCGATTGAGCGTGATGTCGCTACTTAAGGTAGAGTATCCAGGGCTTTAGATAAAACCACAGTTGCTAGATAGTAAATCCACGATTTTTCGCTATAATGTCTGTTTTATAGGATTTTAGCAAAAATATTGATTTTGATTTTGCAAAATATTCTGATGTGATTGGGGAAAATGGAGGTCATTTTCGTAATCAGCACACCAAATAACATAAAAATTACTAAACACTTATCTTGTATTTTTCAAGAAGTTAAATTTCGCAGGGTAGTGTAATTAATGAAAAAAAACCTTTTTAAAGAACAACATTTTTAAAATGCACTAAAAAGTATAAAATAATTTTTTGCAACTCCTTGTAAAACGAAAAACGTGGGGATCATCAATAATATTTACAGCCACTACTCTTGTCACTCTATTTACCATTATATCCTGGCGCATTATGATCAAAATTGACTCATGCGCCATAAAACAATAATCAAACCAAACCATTATATCCACAGTTAAAAATTATTTAAATGAATGATGAAATTAAGTTGGATTAAATACCTAATGCATGATCCCCACGTTTTTCGTTTTACAAGGAGTTGCAAAAAATTATTTTATACTTTTTAGTGCATTTTAAAAATGTTGTTCTTTAAAAAGGTTTTTTTCATTAATTATTTTCTTGTTTTTAGTTTTGTTGTGTAAAGTTTAGAATTCGTGACCTGAACCCCTGAACGCCTTCCAAGAATTTGATTCCTTTCTCTTTTTAATAAAACTAAAAAGCATTTTTTTTCTGAACTTTAACTAATATAACACATGGCTTTACTCTGTTTTGTTAAAATCATTGCACAATTTTTGCCTCTAGCTATTATTCAGATGACGTTGGAAAATTTTGAAACACTAGTAATATAAAAAGTGTTTTAAAAAGTATATTGGTGACAAACTTTTCAGTAACTAATTAATAAAGTCAGTCTCTTAGATGTATTACAAATGCAAAACTTGCATGAAGTACTGCATGTACTGTGTATTACTTTTATTCTTACAAATTTTCATTTTACTAATATTTTATACATCTTGATAACGATACATCTTGATAACGAGAGGAGGCAAACTGCACAACAATGATTTTGTCCTATAGTTGAACTTCTAAACTTTAAGTCCCCCTGGGGGTTCAGGAACAGCAAATTGAACCGAACTAACGAGATAATATCGTATTGTCATCCAGATCTGAACTATGTTCAAAATTTCAAGTCTCTAGCTCATGGGGAAGTATGTTTAAAATTGATTACTAAATTCCTCCCGAACAGACAGATAGACGGACGGACGGACAGACAAGATTGAAAGCGACCTAATAAAAACGTTGTAAAAAACCATACGGAACACTTGTTTGTTTTTGAAAATCTGACACATGCAACTTCCTTATTGAAACTAAAAAGAAACAAATAAATTTGTAGACTTGAGAACTTCTTGAGAATTCTTTATTTAGGCATGTCAATGTGCCATTTTCACTAGCTAATTTTGGGTCAATTCCGTTAACGTTCCTGTTAAATATATCCAATCTCTTTTGAACTCCAAATATTAAAATATTGACATTTTTTCTGATTATTAGTCATAAACCAAACAGTTATTGATCTAAATAAACATTTTAATCTATGAGGTTGAAATAATTTAGCAGGTTTTCAACTTTTTGGTGTCCAAAAGATCATAGCGGTATTTAGCGGGAATATTAACAGATGTGAATTTTACTTAATTATTTTAACTCTCTTAATTCGCCGATAGGGACACTTTAAGTCATCCCAATGGATTCTCAATGGAAACACATAGGAGCGCATCTTGCATTATGAAACGTTGGTTCCAAATAAAAACCGTGAAACGGACTTTTAAAACACCCTCTAAGTGATTTACACACACACACATTCATGTTCTTCTGGATAGAACACATCGTTTTTTTTTGTTTTTTGCAGAAACGTTAAAAATATTAAGCCTTACAATTTCAGTATTTTGGTATTTGAAGGACTCAGATATACTATCGTCTTTACTTTTATTATCACTCTATCATTTCTCATTAATTTCTATTGCTCTTTCTTCCCTTTCCCCTCTCTTCCTCATTCTTCTATCTCATTCTTCTTCTTCTTCCTCATTCTTCTTAGCACTCTAAATTAAGAATTCAAGTTATCTCAATGACTCAATTGAAACCATAGCTAAGTATAATTTACTCAAGGTGCTCTTATACTTATTACCATAAGTAATCTTAAAATTTGTTAAGTATAATCATTTTGAAATAAAAATCCTTATTAGGTCTATTATGGCAAAATGTAAGATGCAGTAGTCATCTAAAGAAGACATAAAATATTTCTACGGTGACTGCGAGAGTTACCAGATTTGAAAACCACTGTAACATTAAGTTCAGTAGTTACTCTTGTTTTAATTCAATTCTAACAATAACTTAAACCCTTTCAATCCTAAGCCGCCCGAGTTTACTATTGAATACAATGGGAAATTTGGGGCGCCTAGTTCTGAAAGGGTTAAGCCCTTTCAATGCTAGCTGGCCCAAATTTCCTATTGACCCAATGAGTTCAATAAGGAATAAAACATTTGTGGAAATTCAAGATTTCGATTATTGGAAATCCTTTATGGTTATAAGCGCTATTCTTCAAATCTTTAGATTTTTTATCATTAGTTTTTTTAATTAATTTTCAAAAATTAAGATCGCTAGTATTGGAGGTGTGACTTACGTGACGTCACTTTTGCTTTCACTCGAAACCTTAACCAATCAATATTTTATATTAGGATTTAACTATTGCCGAAAGGATTTAACCCTTGGATTTAACCACTCATGCGCCGAAGGTAGAATTGCATTCATGTGTGAAACCCCGCTTTTTTCGCGAACCCTTCTGCGAATTGTAGTTTTTATTTTTTTAAAATTAACTAATGATCATATTTCAAAAAAAATTAAAATATTTTTTATAGAAACTCTATTGAAATAAATTAGAATTCCCCATTCTCGGGCGGCTTAATGTTAAAAGGGTTAAAAGAGTGTTAAATATGTTTTGTCATATTTAACACTCATATGTTTTTAATTTGTATTTATTTTATGTGTTTCTTCCTATTATTTATCAATAAAAATTATTATTATTAAATATGTATTAAGTGTGAAAATTTAATTATGCTTTTATGTGCTCTCAAATACGAGGAAAGGGGAATTACTATTTTTGCATGCTTATCAATTGCATATCTTAATAACCAATCATTGGTTTTCACTATATACGAATCACCATAATGTATTTTCTAAGCAAAAATGAAATAATAAGAGACGGAAAACAATATCATTATTTATGTAAACTCTCAGGCTTTCACGGCCGGAATTATCAATTGAATTTATAAAATCAAACATTTCCGGGATATAAGGCCGTGTTCTATTTTTATTCGTATCAAACGTTTCATCCCTCTCTGTGGAGGACATCATCAGTGAAAACATTTTAAAAATTAAAAAAAAAATTAAAATGTTTTCACTGATGATGTCCTCCACAGAGAGGGACGAAACGTTTGATACGAATAAAAATAGAACACGGCCTTATATCCCGGAAATGTTTGATTTTATGAATTCAATATCATTATTAGTAAAAATGTTACTCATTGTAATATCAGATGACATTACCTTATGTAACAGGAAATCAACTGTCTGGGATTTGAGGAAAATATTATTCTTATTTATATAGGAAAATTATGAAACAGTTCGTTTTAATAATCAGTGTCTTGATAACGAGAATACTGTTTCCTCAAGCAAAGCTTGTTTAAGATAATCTCTTTATACATTTAATACCAATTGGAATATAAGAATAGAAAACAAATTGGTTAATCTTTCTATCCGTACTCCTCTTCCTCAATTTTATATGTATACAACATCGTATATATTTTTCGTAACCGAACAGATAGATCAATTATTTTCGCAAAATTCGTTTTGATTTTTTAAAATATTCAGTTTTTAATATTATAATACAAGTGCTTATCATAACACTATTTACGTGAGCGGAAATTACTCAAAAGAGCTTGAACTTTTTTGAGATATTTCCCCCTAATTTTTAAGATTTCACATAATTTAAGTTATACACAGTAATAAATGTTTCTTTTTTTAAATTAATTAATTATTAAATTACTACTTCAAATACGAGCTATCCTTATTTAGGTCCCTCTAAAGTAACCGCGTTTACTAAGCTTTTCATGAAACATATTTAAAACTTTTTTAAACTTCTTAACAACTAAGATAAAAAATAACTCAAAGCAGTTTATTTTATCATACCTAAAAACTTTTTCCGTGTACATAGTTTTTGAAAGAACTCTCTACATCACCATTTTTTAAACACTACCATAACGAATAAAGTTAACATTCATGTTATCGTTCAAAGAGCACACCCGAAACCTTCAAGTAATTCCTCCACCCCAAAGAGAGATCTCAAAACAAATATTTATAGAAGTCAAGTCGTAATTCAATTGGGTAAGAAAAACTATTCCTTCTCTTTTCTACAAAAGCAAAGCAGACCACTCCAGGCACACTTGTATCACTAGACCCTCTCAACTCCCGTAATAACCTTAATTAAATACGAGATCGATCTCGAAGAAAAACAGTAAACCCCATCCGTATATTTACTCATCATTCCAAAACTTTCCCGTCACAAGAAATAAGAAACCCTCCAAAAGATTGTGTCAGAAGTAGTCGGGGTCCGCCATTTTTATTAAAAGCAATTCATTATACTCATCCAGAACTAATATCGCCCGGAGTTAAAGAAAGGACTTTTCCCATCACTGGTGATGGACGAGAATATAATAATGCGGTCTTTCCCGATTGATAGATGGGAGCCGTGCCATTACTGCGCAGTGAAGGATTGACTGTGGGGAGGACCTTTGACCGCGGTTGGGCCAATTACGGAGCAGGATGCGTCCTCTCCGTAGAGGCAAAACAGAAAGTCTTCTTCTCTGAGGATAGATATTGTATGATGAGTTTTGATCTTGGGGAAAAGCTAAAGGCAAATAATAGATCAGGTAGACATGGGAATTAATTGGGAGAGTGGTCAGGAAGAGAGCATAGGGAATATCAGATTATGTTGTTGCATAATATTTGAATGCTTTGGCAATCGAAGAATATTTATGTATGGGCCGTTCAGCCATACTTATCTGGAAATAGATATGTTTTATAACATTCTTCATATGATTTTATAGGATTACGTAGTCATTTTTTAGGCTGACTTAAACATTAGAATTATACTTAGATTCGTGTTATTATTTATGGTATTATTTTTTTAAAGAAAAGAAAAGATAGTATATTAACAAGTTATTGGCTGGGTTGCTGTTATATATTTACTGTATATTTTAAAACATTAGTTGATTTTTATTGAGATAAATTATTATTTACTTAAAAGTTTAACTTACTTTAAGATCCAAATTTACCCTCGAAATCATAGCGAAATTTTTTTTGATGAAAAGCTTTCCAATTTTAAAGAAAAAATTAATTCGTATCGACTTTTTAAAAAAGTAATTTGTTAAAATAATAATAATTTACTAATCAATTACTTTTAAAAAGTACATTTTATTTTCATGAGTATTTTGTTACGTTTATGAACCGGTTGTGCATGAAAATGATTAAAACATTATTCCTAACACATTTAAAAAAAACGACGACTTAGTACTATTTATTATGAAATTAGGATTATGACTTTCACAGCAGATGAGGAAATCTAATCTAAACTTTATCTTCTCTACGCCACGAAGTAAAATTTTCAGCTATCGACTTCAAAAGAACCCCATATATTTTCGCCTTGAATAAACCCATCTCCGATTGAACTGCTGAGCTCAGCAACGATACGATACAGTTCTGTTCAAAATGGAGAACCATATTTCCCTTTTCCTCCCACCACCTATTCCGAATAGATATCACCCCAGCCGATTCCAAGTAAATCTCCCAATTCCAAAGGATATCGCTTGGAATAAGGAATGAAAAAAGGTTCCCCGAAGAATTTTTCGACTTTTTGTTTCCACGGCGCTTCCCTGTTTACTTCACCTTCTCGTTACTAGCCATTCAAGCCTGCTGCTGAAATAACAATAAAACGCATGCCTATACGAACAACACTGGTCAATATATCCTTTCTAGTTCAGTGGTTCCGAAAATTTTTTACAGTTACGGTGCCCTTGCTGAATGAATATTTTCTTCGGATTTCTACTTGAATCGTTAAAATGTTTTAAGGTAGGTAAAAAAATAAGAGGAGACCATTTTGAATAGATCTTTACAAAATGTTTCGCGAAACTAAACTAAAACGGACGTATTTCTCACTAACCTGACCACCGAGTAACCGGCAATCAAACTTCTGATTAACCATTAGGGGCCTTCCATAAATTGCGTGAGGTGTTTTTCCCAAAATCTGGACCCCCCTCCCCCCTTGGTGAGATTTAGTGAGATTTTTCTGGACCCCCCCTCCCCCCAAGTGAGATTTACCTACAACCTTTAAAAATAATTTTCTATCCAATTCGTTTGCATTTTGTGCTTCACAGCACCTAAAACTTTTCTATTATTAATGATGTGGGGGAAAAGGACATTATTCCGCATTAAAATCACCACAGTATCTTATCTGTGGGTATTATTCCTTTCTCAAACTTAAAAAAATTCGTTTAATTTCTAACTTAAAAAGTTGACGTGAGATTTTAATCGACCCCCCTCCCCCCTTGGTGAGATTTGGTGAGATTTTTCCAAACCCCTCTCCCCTTTTTGACCTCACGTAATTTATGGATGTCCCCTTAGCTATCAAAGTGAATAACACGAGTTTGTTGGTGCCTATAATAAACTTGGAATTTCAATACTAAGTATTTCTATTACAATTTTCAGAGAAGATTTATTATAACCTTTTCAAAAATAATCCATGGTGAAATTTAATAACAAATATCTAGTCTAGGTGAAAAGAAAAAGAATATGTTAACTAAACAAGCGAAACAAATCATAACGATACACAAAAGCATACCTTTCACACAACACATAATAAGAAAAAAATTTTAAAAAAAGCCTCAGATAATCCCCTCTAATTAAAGAAGTTAAATGGAAACTTATAAACTGTAGTGTAAAAGTTAACACCAAAAAAATGTTCTTCAAATATATTTTAGAAAATCGGAATTTGAAAAGTTTTAAATATAAAAAATATCTTTTCACAAATAATATTTCTGAGAAATATAAACTTTAAATGCAACAGCAAAAAGGTAATATACTTAAATATGCCTTGATCAACTGTATAATAGTACAATGAATATCTGGAGTGTAGATATCAGCGCCCGACTGAGCATATACGCAATGATTCCTCGAAACCAGCCAGTTTCCCTCTTTGAACAATAGGCTATTAAATCCGTGTCCCCGGTTCCTGTTGGAAAATCTGAAGACTTCCCAAAATAGAGTTTTTTTCCACAGAAATACTTTGTGAGTATTGAAATTTCGAAAGTGCAAACATCCCGGTCCGTTCGCGTTTTACAAGTTTTGGGCGGTTTGCATGGACATCGATTTAGGAATAGTCAACTCGGGGAGAGGGAATAAGACGTACTATATGTCTCGTTTTATGGAGATTCGAAGCCGTATATTGGTGCTTGAGAATTTTATTGGAGGAAGGTACAGGATTTATGACTATTTTTAGCATTTGCAACAGTTTGGTGCAAATACGTTTTATACGCAAAAAATATGTTTAATGGATCTAAAAGTTCAAAACTTACTGTCCGAATACCAAAGGATTAAGCAGGAATTTTATAGTTTAACAAAATTATACAAAACGAGTTTATTGTAAAAATATTTAACTTATCTGAAAAAAAGGATTCTTAACAAAACTTTACATAATTATTAAAATGTTGAAAATTTTCCTGATGTATTTCCAACTTTTGAAATTATTTTCCCCAAATGTCTTTGATTGTACTTTCAGAATTACTTTTTTCAAGCTTTTCAAGGTTTCAATTCAATTCAATTCAAATTCTTTATTTGTTACGTACACAACATGAACATTTTACAGTTGGAACAAACACATACACGAAAAAAAAACAGGTTGACATATGAGTTGCCCAGGGGTCAGAAACCCATAAGGGCAACCTAAAGTAGTTGTATTATAAAAAAAATAAATTGAACATACAAATATACAATACATACAGACATTACACATATATAAATATATTACACATAGAAAATGGATAATAGTGGCATCGCAAGGCAAGCTTCAGAATGACTAGATTGGAAATTAGAGAGCGTTTGTTCTTTTTTTTAAAAAAGTTCTTCAATATTTTCTATTGTAAAAATAAAAAGCTTTAGTAATTTTTTAAACTTAATAGGGGATTTTTCTGTTTTTATGTCATTGGGTAAAATATTGTAAAACTTAGGTGATAAATAAACATAATTTTTATGAAGAATTTCTTTTTTTGCTTTAGGTACAAAATATAAGTTTCTTGAACGTAAATTATAAGTTAAATTTCGTAGGTCAGATTCGTTTGCTTGCTTAGTAAAATAAACTATTGTTTTAAAGAAATTTTACTTGATTAATTTTTACAAGTTGTGTGCATGTGGAATTTTAACTTCCATTACCTTATCAATGAAATATTAGAGTACTTTGGATCCAAAAATATGGGTAATGGTGAAATATCTTATAATTCTAACTTATATTGTAGAAGAAATTACTTAACTAATTGCAAATTCTAATTTCTTTGTAAAAATAGAACCATGGAATATTTAATAGAAACATTTTAAAAGGTTTAATTATTCGGAAAAGTTAACTTTTGTATACTAATATAATTTTAAACTTGTCATTTACTAAACAAAAAGACTTCCTCATTCATTTGTTTGATTTACATTTATTCTACAAGCGTCTTCCTCATTTACTTCTTAACAATCATCAAAATTATGAGTTTTCGAAAGAAATGCTGGGGCATGCATTTCAATTCAACAAAACAGGAATAGTTTTAACTATTCGATAGTTTCATGTAAGAATTAAATTTATAAAGAAGGAATTGTTTTAGTTAAAGAAACTCTTGGGTTATTAAAGGTCGAGCGCAAATTTTTATTTATGAATATACGCTTCATTCTTAGCTAAACTCTTATTAAATCATTAAAATGAATAGTCAAGTACTCCCCTCCCAACTCATTTTCAGTTAAACTATGTTTAATGAGGAAAAGATAATATGAACTCCGACTTTTAGAATATTTGAAATGAAAATTTAAATGCTTTTTGTGAAACTTAAATATACGGCAGCTCACATAGTTTTAACGATTTTTAAAAGGGAAAAATGTCCAGTTATTAAATTTTAATGTAGTTCTTGTTAAATAAAATGTTACTTTCATCTTTTTCCTTGCGAATTCAAACGAGCAACATATATTCAAACTAGAACAAAACGAAGTCTACATAAAAAACAGCAATAAACAGAAACACTTAAAAAGCTTAATTTAGAAGCGAATTCAAAGAACGACTTTCAAACTTGAAGCTCAACTCTTTAAATCCCTCTCAATCGTTTTTAAAATTTCATTAAAATTATTTATATATAGTTTTTATGTTTACATTAACTGACCACTTGGCAGGTGAATTAAATTTAAAATGACTATCCATTTCTTCAAGAAACATTCATTTTTTGTACCTTTTAAATGCACTATTAACAAATAAGTTAGTATTTGCCTCAATAATACATGTAAAAAAGATAATCACTTTGTGAAATATTTTTACTAAACCTATCTCCAAAATTAATTTTACTATCTGAAATAAATTTATTTTTTCTCATTAATTCCTTTTTTCCTGTAAAAAATATACATGGAAAATATACTCATATGTATACAAAAGCGCTTTTACCACCTTCCATACTGATGAAAATATGTTAACGCATAAAAACATCCTTGAATATTTTGGTAGTCGCTTGAAAAAAAAGTTTCCATATTTTCCTCAAATTTCAATTTTCTTCTTGAGATGAAATATATTATAAGAGACTCATGTTTGAAGGAAGAACATATTTTTTTAAAAACTTTTAGGTTCTTTCTCTTGTTCAAGTTTACCTTTAGTATTAAAGCATTTTTCAATATGACAGAATACTGGAAATGTAGAAGAAGGAAAGTTCTTTAGTAAGGTTTTCGCATATTGAAATAAACTAAGTAAGCTTAAAATAAATCAAATGAAAGATATTTATATTCTTGGAATTTATGGGAGAAATAAGAGAGGCGTTTTCTACTTTTTTTACTACTCATCAAAGAGAATTTTTCAAAGTTTGTTTTGTAAGTTATAATTTAAAAAACACATATTATAGCTTAAAGCGAATTTTATAACATTTTATAACTCAACGTGCATAAGTTTTAGCTGTAATATGGCTTAAAATGGGGATGGGGTAAACTGAACATGCTGTTTAGACATCTCTCATAAACAGATCATGAAGTGTACATTAGGGTGGCGCACTTTTCTATGGGAAAAAACAAAGTGTTATGAAATAGCCACGCGGCACCCCCTCAATTTTGTAGACCAACAGAGAAAACTATTCAGGCAAAGTTTGGGCTCTGTACCTTAATTAGAAAGAGATGACCAAGAGGAGTGAAAAAGTCCAAATTCGAAGATTTTTATACAAATCAACTAAAAAACCAAAGATAAAACCATCTCATTTTGTTCATGATTTTTTTCTAGTAAACTACTAACGTTATAGATATAATGTTCCAGGTTTTGTTTTTTTATCACCTTTATTTTGGTTGTAGTAATTATCTAATGTCCAAAGAACTTCTGTAAACTTGTTATTCCTGCATTTTTAAACAGCTAATAACTCTAGAACTATGCAACTTAAAAACCTGAAATTAGTTCCATTTCGTTTGTAAATTTTTTGTCTTTGATTTAAAATGCATCATGACCACCATTTTCAAAAAGTTTTTTTTTCAAAATTTAAAAAAGTAAAAAAAAACTTAATGAAAATTTTTTTTTGAAAACGATGTTCATGATGCATTTTAAATCAAAGACAAAAAATTTACAAACAAAATGGAACTAATTTCGGGTTTTTAAGTTGTATAGTTCTAAATTTTTTGAAATTTTTTTGAAAAAATATTAAAAGCCTTTTAACTCTTAAAATGACATTACTTCCAAATTTCAAGTTGAAAATAAAATTTAATCATGCATAAAAAAATACTTGAAATTTAGGTTAGTCCCTAAACTATCCCTAAAATTATACAGCAAGAGCGATTTACTCATGGAAAATTCATAAAATCGCTTGAGGGTGTCCTGTCCATATGACTTAAAACATGCAAAAAAATGCCAAATCAAAAAAAAATTTTTTCATTAAATTTTTTTCATTTTTTTTTAATTTTGAAAAAAATTATTTGATCATGATTGAATTTTTTGGTCATGATTCACATTAAATCAAAGACATAAAAAATAACAAACAGAATGGGACTAATTTCATGTTTTTAAGTTGTATGATCTAGAGTTATTAGCTGTTTAAAAATGTATGAAAAGCAACTTTACAAAAGTTCTTTGGACATTAGAAAATTACTACAACAAAAATAAAGGTGATAAAAAAACAAAACATGGAACATTATATCTATAACGTTAGTATTTTTTTAGAATAAATCATGAACAAAATGAGATGGTATTATCTTTGGTTTTTTGTTGTTTATTTGTATAAAAATATTAGAATTTCGATTTTTTTCACTCCTCTTGGTCATCGGCTTCAAAAACGAATGCAGAGTTGAAATTTTGTCTGTGAGTTTCTATTAGCTGTTCGAAAAAAAGTAGAGGGTTCCCATAACTCAACCTGAAAAAAAGTTTTTTTGGTCACCCTAGTGTACATTGAACCTAAGTAAAGCTAGCTGTTCACATTCTGGACATGTCCAATACAATTGAATACCTTGATTTATAAAAAAAATAACTAGACTTTTATTACATTAGTATTTTGATTTTAAAACCAGGGTAAGGTTTATTTTAATGGCTAAAGCTAATATTAAGTGAAATCTCTAATTAAGTGATAAACAGTGCTTTTAAGTGTTTACGCTGAAAATTGCTTCAATAAATTTATAAGCTTTTACACTTGTTCTATGCGTTATTCACAAACATTTTGTTAAGTTTAGAGATGCAACTAAAGATGATCCGCAGCAATTTATTCATGGTTGACCATGACAGTCAAATCTCTGGAAAAGCTGAAGAAAATAAGTATTTTAACGAAAAGTCTTCGACCTAAAAATAGGTCTCGACAAAAAAGAATACATAGTTAATGTCAAGCGAAATTTTATTTTTCCAGAAATAGAGAAGATTGACATAGCGAGAGTGTATGATATTTTAAAGTAATAAATAGAGTGGTTCAATTCCGTTAACGTTCCCGCTAAATATCCCCAATCCCTTTTGAATGCCATGTATTCAAATATCGACACATTTTTCAGAAAAGCAGTTATTAATCTAACTAAAAATTTTAATATAAGTTTGATATTATTTACACGTTTTCTACTTTTCGGTGTCCATTACAGCATATTTAGCGGGAACGTTAAAGGAATTGAACCAAAAGGGTAAATCCCAGTTAAGGGGTAAGGAATAACCTCATACCTTATATAACTATACATGTATAATTACGCATAATGGGAGGAAGAAGTCTAAATTTAAAAATCTCACACTATTTATAGACGCCCCAAAAGCAAAAAGCCAAAGGAACCGTGCTTTCCCTTTCCCCACAACACAACCCCTAAAACATCTTAATCCGAAACACTCACAACCTCATCAGCACCCATGAAAAGTGCGATTAGCCTATGCCACAGCGCCCTAAATAGCCTTCTCATCCTCACCATGCGAAGGCATTACCTCGCAATTTAGGGCGCGATACCATCTCTGTAAGTGCGCTACTAACTGCGGGCACTGCCGGCGTTGTCGTTCGGAAGCCATTGTTTTCCTCTCTGGACGTCACTAATTCCGAGGGACGTTATGCCGTAGGGCGAATAGGAAGAGAGTGAGCTTCATCGTTGCATCAACGTGGCTAGAATGGTTGTGTTGCAAAGAGAAATTTGAAACACGGAGGGTTGGTTTCATAAGGGATGGAGATATTTCAGAGAAGAAAAATTCATTTTCTTTCTCTCTATATTCTCCTCCTTCCCCTCTTTCTATCTCCGCCATCTATCATTTACTTCCCATTCTGTTAGGGTGTTTTTCTTTCGTATCTTCTTTCCGTCCCCCTTTAATTCTCAAAAATGAGTGAGAAAAATTATTCCTCATTCAAATTACATTTTTAATTACGAGTATTTTAAAACACTGCTTTTAACCCATTACTGCCTGACGTCCCTTTTTAGGGACGTTTTTTAAAAATCCTCCTATTTCTACAAAAATCGTTCCTTTCAATCAAAATTTGCACGGATGTATCTCTGATATTCATAGAACATAAAGAACACAAGAAGAAAGCAAAATTTTAAAATTTAAATTTAAAAAAATTCACTTTTTTTTAAGTTGGAAGATAGAATTTTTCAGAAAAGTGCTTTTTTAAAAATTTTAAAAGAAAAAGCTTAAATATCCTAGTTGTTATTTAAAAAAATGTTCAATGCCGATATATATAACTGTTTATACATTAAATCAGTTGGGGTGTTTTTTTATTTTTCCAAAATATTTTATCTTGACCTTATTTTGGACCCTCAAAAAGCGTCCCTAAAAAGGGACGTCAGGCACGAATGCCCCCGTGGTTTTCCCCATTGTGAAATGCTAGTGTGTCCTTCATTTTTTCATAAAAACGCGTTTGATTCTTATGAAATGAATTAAATAACTGATATTTATAAAATTAATTTAATTTTAGCTAATAAATTTATTATTTTTGTTTATTTTCTTTGGAAAATACTGTTATTTCTGCTAAATTAATGGAATAAAAAGTCTTAAATTATAAGGAATTAGTTAATTTGTATTAATTAAAAGGAATAAATTAATTATTTTACTATATATATTACTTATGCAAATATATTCCGGTTATATTTTAATTAAAAGTTTAATGATTATTAGTTATAATGACCTTTTGTCATTAAAATTGCCAAAAAAGTCACTTTTGTGATAAATTTTCCTCCTTTTTTCTAATTAGATGTTGCTAATCATTGTGTTCTATACTGCAGATCAATCTATATCATCTGGCTTGCTAATGCACATCCCACTAATGCTTGATTTTTGGGGAGAAATTCGTGTTCCGCACAGTTAAATTAAATAAAATGAAAAAAGTATGGGCATTTGAAAGACTTAAACTTCACAAATTGAGATATTCTGATGGATTTGAGGTGTGTAAAAGTAATAAATACTTAATATTAGGTAACATATAAACAAAGAATGCCTTTTTCAATTAAAAACCTTAATTAATTTGCAATTAACATAGATTTGGGAGGAAAAAACGTGTTTTAGAGCATAAAAAATGCTCAAATTACGTTAATTAGGGTTAATTTTACAGTTAATTGGATAAATAATTAATATTTTTTGTTCATATTCATGTTACAGTATGGTTCCGATCACTTTTGCTGCACTTAAAAAGGTAGAAGATGTTTTTGAGGCTTTAAAAATGTTTTCTACCTTGCGTTTACTATAGGGAAAAACAACGGAGGCATTCGTGCCTGACGTCCCTTTTTAGGGACGTTTTTAATTTTGGTGTAGAAATTAAAATTTTAACCTGGAATTTTTTCACTATTTTTCCAGTTGTTTTGGGGCTATTTACTATGTTTTTACCAAATATTTAAGAAAAATTAAAAGTTGGGCATTAATGGGTTAAGGTTTTTGAAGATGCGACTTTCAAATACAATTTCATGTTGTTCTGGAATGATTTTTTAAAAGGGCTAGGTCTTCAATTTAGGTAATATAAATCATCCGTATTCTATATGAGACTTTTTATGATTTTATTCATTTCAGTATTTACTGAAGAGAAAATCGTCGTTTCAGTTTTCGAGGTAGAAAATTGAGGTAGGCAAAATTTTGTTTGTGTTTGCACAGGTTTCCTGAAAGACAATCCTAAAATTATGTCATGCGTTTAAGGGAGGAAGGCGGTTATTTTTATGTAATACAATGTTAAAGACGGGGAGGGGCAGTTTAAAATCTTGTAACATCGCACTTAAAAGTTGTTCTTGAATCTTTCAACCCAATGCTAAAGATACATCTTTATCATATCCGTTGGCACTACACCCCATTGAGATCCTTGGCCTCTTTTAAGACCTTTCTCCATTCTACCCCGAATAGAAGACTTTTGTTTCCAGTTCGTTATCCCCCAACACTTCAACCTGGTCCAACCATCTACTTCTTGGTCAAATATACATTTTACTTTTCCTAATTTTTTGACTTAACGATAGTAGTATAATAGTTATATAAATTCTCAGGGTAACGATACTGGTAATGCCATTTAGTGAAAAAGAATTCTTAAAAAGCCAAATATTTTTTTAAAGAGCGAAATCTCATTGGGATAAAGTGTTACTTAAATGTGACAACTATACTAGACAGCCACTTAAGTTGAACCTACTACGTCACTAACAAACAAAGTAGTTCCCATAGCGGTGTCTGAATTTCGAGTGAAACAAAGATCCTCAACTTTAAAATACATTTATTTCCTTAAACCCATGTATATTTTTTTATTTCCAATGGCAGGTAATTGAACAGTTACGGATAACAGAGTTCATTGACCAACAGTCATGCCGTAATTAGTACTTTCTTCGCGTTACCCAGTGGGCACCTGTGGACCAAAGCCACGGAGGTGAAGTACTGTTGCCCACGCCACACACACACATTCGCAGACACAACCCCTTTTTACAGGGGGTCCACATTCATTCATCACACACAAGGACAGAAACTAACATCCATGCCAAACGGGGATTCGAACCCCAGACGTATGGCTTCACAGTCAGATGCTCTAACCACTCGGCCAATACGTCGGCTAAACCCATGTATAAATAGTGAATTCGAGTATCGAAATTCCTCCTATCTACCCACCAGGCTTTGTGTTTACATACTTTCTCCTTCCGTGTAGTGACGTACTGGGTTCACACACACAGGAAACGTTGCTGTGAAGTAAAGTGATAAGGTAATAACGTATTAAACCCACTGAAAAATGTATAACGTGCTTAGTAACTGTATGCTATCCAAAGCAGATGTTAAAAACCCCAAAACGCCTACGAATTAATTTGTTGCCAGACTTTCCAGAAATGAGCATGCCTCCTCACAATAACAATGGGAGGTGGAGTTCAATGTGCAATCTTCGCATACTGCCTCCACGGATGTTAGAGATTAATAGAGTCGGGACTTTTGCTTGAGCACAGTTTCCCCTCCTAATGAGACAGACTGCATGATGAGGGGAGGGGGGGTTGCGTGCTCTGGGGGATTGATTTTGTTTAGGGGACGGGGTGTTTAATCACTCGGGGGGTATGGTAGATGAAAAGTGTTTCCGGATAAATTACAGGTTTGTTGTGTGCTTTAGGATGTATTGCAAGAAGTATTTAATACAGTAACGGGTGCTATTTGACATCAACATTTGTTCTGGAATCCCAAATTCCGGAACGTTTGCAGGTTTTTTTATCAAATGATTTTTTTATCTCTCTCAGAAAGGTATTTTCCCCTCAAAACTTGCGGCGCGCCCGATGAGATACCGGGGTCGGGAATGTTCACAGCAGTATTCGACTCGATCGTAGCTACGGTGGCTGGAAAATCCCTTTCAGCATGATAATAATAATGATAATGACCACGACAACGACAACAACAACAACAAATTTTTATGATGTAGCTACTAAGTTAGTGATGGTGGTAGGGTTTCATGGGACCGCATTCTTCATAAAAGATAAATAAAATTGCTGCAGCCTTTTGCACTTATTTTGTTTTGTTAATTTGACTTATTTTGCATTTTCTTGTTGTGAGCTTGATATTTTCAAAAAATTTAATGAAGCCCGCCGGAATTCCGAGACTCGTCATAACTGATAAAAACTGATTTCCAAGGCAAACCCAGAGAAGTAGCGTCTATGTCCAGTGTATAAATTGTAAATACGACCCCCACTGTGCTATATTCAAAAAGGATTTTATTGGAATCTTCCCCCTTATGTTTTCCTACCTTTTTGGATGCTGTTTTTTCTTTGAGAATTCTGAATAGTTCAAGATTTGGTCCTCTTCCAAAACTAAGCTAAGCGTTAATAATTTGAATGGTCAAATTTCAAACAAGATTATGTGGTTAGACTCCAAGCCCCTGATCTTTGCTCTGGGACTCCGAAAAATTGTATCATCTGCATTACCTCGAGTTTCAAATATTCCAATTAACTTTCTAAAAATAAGGATATTTATTGCATAAAAGGGACTTGGGTCTTAAGAAGATTTTAGGTCCGCCCCAGGCCCCACCTAAAAAAACTATATTTACGGGTCTGGGCCTGGTACATTGTCTGCTAATTTCAGGGTCGTAATTAATAAGAAACTGAGCAAGCTGGAATGAGTATGAGTAGAGCAAAATACTTCTCTCGATTTTGCTTTTATTTTCTGGATTAAACGTATGAACATGTTTTTAGTGTAAGCGTAAGAAACATTTAAAAAAAATATTTATAGTAACTTGGATAAAAGGAATGAGAGTGTCAATCTCGACAGATTTTTAAAAAATATTGCAAATCATATCTTAGGAAATTTTTTTTCTAAATTTCAGTGTCCATTTAAAACTTTTTGTTCCCATTTATTTTTATTAGGGAATTGACTCTTTATGAAGCTAGTGGGAATCATCAACAGCTTTTTTAGAGCAAAAATATTTGGGAGAAAATAACTATGTAGTGGCATTAAAATATTCTACAATAGAGGTTAACCAGTTTATAAAAACGGAATGCGAATTACCACAATATCAGAGATTTATCGCTTTGTTTCCTTAATTTTTAGTAGTGCTGCCATCTTCACTCTTGTTTCAAAATTATTGCAAGGTGAAATATTTTCTACTGAAGTTGACATTTTAAGACTTTTGTTTAACTTTATTATTTTATGGTAAATTAGAAAATTAAATATTAACTTAAGTTTAAGTGCATTTTTAATTAAGAAGACACATACATTAGGAAAGATCAATCACAAGTGAATAAACAGATAAATAGATTATCAATAATAATTCACACCATTTTGAAATTATTAAGTTTTTGAAACGTTAGAATGATATCAATAATTTAAATATTTAATTGTACTCATTCCTCCCCTCAAATATACAAGAATTGTAGTCCTCGCTAAGCCAGTCCTTTTCTCTCTTCTCATTAGTCAAACGAATTAGTAATTTGATGACTTTTTTTAAAACTTCAACCAATCACCGCATTGGATGAGGATTGGCTTGAAGAGAGAAAGAGCATATTTACAAAAATATTTAGTTTTTTTGTTATTAAAAAAATTACAATAAAGATACATCCTGACACCATTTTTAGACGAGGAATGGAACTTCAGTCTTTACTTTTAAAGAGCAACACTTAAAAGTTTTTTGTTATCAATCTAAATAAAAAAAATTTTAAAATATTGCCCATCCACAAATCAATAATGTCTCTAGATTACTTAAGAATTAACTAAGTTTTAACCCATTAATGCCCAACTTTTTATTTTTTTTTAAATATTTGGTAGAAACATAGTAAATAGCCACAAAACAACTGGAAAAATAGTGAAAAAAATTCCAGTTTAAAATTTTTATTTCTACACCAAAATTAAAAAACGTCCCTAAAAAGGGACGTCAGGCACGAATGCCCCCGTTGTTTTTTCCTATAGTAAACGCATGGTAGAAAACTTTTTTAAAAACTCAAAATCATCTTCTACCTTTTTAAGTGCAGCAAAAGTGATCGGAACCATACTGTAACATGAATATGAACAAAAAATATTAATTATTTATCCAATTAATTGTTAAATTAACCCTAATTAACGTAATTTGAGCATTTTTTATGCTCCAAAACACGTTTTTTCCTCCCAAATCTATGTTAATTGCAAATTAATTAAGGTTTTTATTGAAAAAGGCATTCTTTGTTTATGTGTAACCTAATATTAAGTATTAATTACTTTTACACACCTCAAATCCATCAGAATATCTCAATTTGTGAAGTTTAAGTCTTTCAAATGCCCATACTTTTTTCATTTTATTTAATTTAATTGTGCGGAAAACGAATTTCTCCCAAAAATCAAGCATTAGTGGGATGTGCATTAGCAAGCCAGATGATATAGATTGATCTGCAGTATAGAACACAATGATTAGCGACATCTAATTAGAAAAAAGCCGAAAATTTATCACAAAAGTGACTTTTTCGGCAATTTTAATGACAAAAGGTCATTATAACTAATAATTATTAAACTTTTAATTAAAATATAACCGGAATATATTTGCATAAGTAATAAATATAGTAAAATAATTAATTTATTCCCATTAATTAATACAAATTAATTAATTCCTTATAATTTAAGACTTTTTATTCCATTAATTTAGCAGAAATAACAGTATTTTAGAAAAAAAATAAACAAAAAAAATAAATTTTTTAGCTAAAATTAAAGTAATTTTATAAATATCAGTTATTTAATTCATTTCAAGAGAATCGAACGCGTTTTTATGAAAAAAAAATAAGGAAACACTAGCATTTCACTATGGGGAAAACCACGAGGGCATTCGTGCCTGACGTCCCTTTTTAGGGACGCTTTTCGAGGGTCCAAAATAAGGTCAAGATAAAATATTTTGGAAAAATAAAAAAACACCCCAACTGATTTAATGTATAAACAGTAATATATATCGGCATTGAAATTTTTTTTAAATAACAACTAGGATTAATAAGCTTTTTCTTTTAAAATTTTTAAAAAAGCACTTTTCTGAAAAATTCTATCTTCCAACTTTAAAATAAGTGAAATTTTTTTAAAATTCTGCTTTCTTCTTGTGTTCTTTATGTTCTATGAAGATCAGAGATACATCCGTGCAAATTTTGATTGAAAGGAACAATTTTTGTAGAAATAGGAGGAATTTTAAAAAACGTCCCTAAAAAGGGACGTCAGGCAGTAGTGGGTTAATTCAGTACATCAAATGGAACCAGGTTGAGATCCCAAGGTTTTATGTGTTAATATTGTGGTTTTATCTAGTGGTTACATGGAATTGTAAATCTTTAAAATTTTTAATCTTTTCTATCTCACTAGGGTTGATGGTTCTGTTTGAGATTTAAGTATATTGATATAAATTTACCTAACAAGATATGGGTTGCTGTTCGTGCACGCTATAAATTTACCTAACAGGATATAATTGATGAGAAAAACTGTAATTAGATGCGAAAATGCTTATACTAAAGTTACGAGTAGTGTTTGAAAATATATACCTAATTGTATACAGAATATAGGAATTAAATCCAATGAAAAATGTGCAATGATGCTCAACTTTCCCCTACTGTTTCCAGCCTGCTCAACCATTAAAACACCCCGTATCAGGGGACTTGAGCGTTCCTTAAAGACAATTACACAGGAAATAATTGCGTTAGAGCTACACAAAGTAACCCGCAGAGACTGTTTTAAGCAATCTGTGAAGCAGCTAATCAGAGGGTCCCGAAACTCGCTCAGGAGGCTAATTGAACCTTTGAAATACTGTTTTTCTTAAACACCGCGAAAAGAATGTCTCATCACCGATTCCTTTTACCGTAGTGGGAACTACTAGAGGTATTTTCTGCTTCTTTGGAGTTTTAAGGCTTGCCTATTCATTCACACGCTTAATTTTTCAGTGGGACTGCCAGATGGTATCTTGTTTAAAAGCTGGAATTGTTTTGGATGATTTTTTGGATGTATTCAGAAAATTTAAAACAATTTTAGACTTGGAGAGTGAGTTCAAAGATATTTTTGCCGTGTTTGTTGTTGAAGTTCAGTCAATTATTTTAAAAAAGTATTTTTATTTACTACAATTAATCTACATTATTTATACTGACGGTATAAGTCCCGCCAACTTTAAAAATACATAGAATAATCATCCTTACGAATATATTGATGATACTTTGCAGTAACACTCTTTTCCGTTTTCCTCTTCCAGTATGAAATTTACCAAGGGTTCTATGATGAGGATTTTAGCGGGAAATGAGAATAGATTTAATTGAAGTTGTACTTTCAGTTGCATTTAGATCGGATTCATTTGATTGTCATTTTTGTTCCCGCAAAAAAACTAGCTAAAGGCAAAAGTAAAGTGCATTATTTATTAAGATTTAAAACTGCGATAAAAAAGCCATGTTTTTTGTATTGTGATAACATTTTAGTACTCCGTGTACTGACAGTACTCAAAAGTATAAATTCAATTAATTGCATCCGGCTGATTGAATTTTCCGAAGATGATTAATTTATTTATGCCTATCCCTTAATTTTCAATTTAATGCAAATTTTTGAAATTAATGAAAATTTAATGAAAAACAAAGGAACAGTATATTCCTATTATAAACTTAATACTGTATTTAATACTAAGCTTTTGTAAGTTAAAAGGTTCCATCTTTAATGGGAATTGAAAAATAGCATCATTTTGACTAAAGAACCTATACGCTTTTGAAACCTATAGGTAATTATTTTCCAGTATGTTACGTATAGGTACTTTATTGTAGTATTAATTGTTAAAAACTTCTTTGATGTATAAACTTGAATGGTATTTTACTAAAATTGTTAATATTCTGGAATGATTCAATTCACTTGCTTTAACTCCATATAAAAGGAAAAACTATTTTCTAATAGAAAAACTCCTAGTAAAAACATTATAGTAATTGAAAATCTTAGTAAACTCAATGCAATATGTTTAAGAGTGCCTTCCGGGAAAAGAAGAAATTTAAAAGTTGATAAAACAAGATTTAGCGTTTCTTAAATTAGACTAGAATTTAGAAATCCCATTATCAGTTAAGTTCCTTATTCATAAGTAACGTTTGTTCATGCATCATGCCTTATCTATTTTGGAAATTGCCAAGTAATTTTACGAATTCAAGCATTTTGTCTGTTAATGCTGTGTAATAACCTATATTGTATGAGAGCTATTAGTTTTAATGAACAGCATTATTTTTTTAGTCATTGCAATCTTTTGATCATTGAAAAGCGCATTACCATTTTATCTCGTTTAGTTCGATTAAATCCTTAAGATAGGTTACTTAGCACAATCTCAAAATAGATTTGAATAGTTAAAGACGATACTATGTTCGGTAGTTTGCTCTAATATCCCTTTCTTAGTAAACTTTAATTTGTGTTTCAATTAGTCTCACTATGTAATTCAAAATAATACTAAAATATGAGTAAGTTTTAAATGAAATAAATAGAAGGCTAAATAAAAATACTTTCATGTAAACATTAGTTTACAAGGATTCCTTCTAGAGTCGAAGAACCATATGTCTGAATTTTTAGTTATTTTTAACTAATTTTAAAGATATTTGCTGTGCATTTGGTATTTGTGTCTTAGGAATATCAAAAACTTCGTTTTGACACCACCCTTGAACATTAATTGGGAATTTAATTTTGAGAGGCAATATGAGAAACTGTGCTAACTTCAGAAATATCTATATTTGAATTTCTATGCTTGAAAATATCTATATTCTATAAGGATTAAGGGCAAAAATTACGTCAGAACATCTGGAAAGTTTTTTAAAGCCTCTTGTGCAACAACATCACTGGAACAAAACACTAAATGAAAATCTTCTTAGACTTGTATGGTTATCCAATGAGCTATATTGACATAAATGTGAAGAGAAGAGTCTCTAAAACAATAGAAAGGAAATATAAAAACCCTTAGAGATAATCTGTCACAAACATGATATTTAATTCTTTGAAATAATTATTTGAGATTAAGGCTAAGCGCGCACTAGAGACTTCTGTCGCGGCGACTATAAACACTAGGTCACTTGAGAGCACTGCATTTCTATGGAGAGATTCTTGGCAATCGGCCAAGAGTCTCGTCGCCTGTGAGCGCGCTCTAGCTTCTTGCAATAGCCAGGGTGATTATTTTGTCTCTGTCGCCGTGACAAAAGTCTCTAGTACCCGCTTAGCCTAAGTATGAGTAAAAAATACATTCCCTTTCTTACAAAGGTATTCCTCAAAACTCACAGGATTAGAATCAATTGCCCCATTTTTAATACATTGTTCTGAGGTTGTATAACCAAATCATATTTATCTGTTTTCAATAGGAGGAAAAATTCCCAATCTGAAAAGAGCTTATCGTATATCCTAAATAAAATCTACTGACCTTGAAATAAGTTTCAAAATTTCTTTAACAAGATCATTTAAAAAAACTTACCGTATAATCAAATTTTACCCTTTTTTATGGGAAATTGTAACGATAATATCTTGTGATTAGAAATCTATACTGAACCAGTTTTTTAATAATTGTTTCCTTAATGTGATATTTAATATTGAAATTTACCATGGGCTCTACCCGTATTTTTAAGAAAAAAAGCATTTTCTCAGGAAAAAAATGGTTCTAGATTTAAAAATCGATTCAAAAAGTTTCAAAAAAATAGTTAGTTCAATATTTTAAAGTAAAAAATGACAATCGCTTTGGACTTTGTTTCTGATTTAATGTCAGATTTGTTTTGGCCTTACTTTAAAATGGAAACATCACTTTAGTTTGTTAGTTTTGAGACATTGTTTAAAATCAATGTCTAGGATTGAATGAAGCTGGAAAAACACTTGAAGAACTTAATAATGCCAAACTTAATAATTAATAATACATGATACCAAAAATAACCTTAAATACCAGCTTACTGTTTCTCCTTTACACTTAATGTTAATTTTGGATGTATTTTTTATATCAAGCAAATATTATTTGTTTTCACTACCTAAAATCTGCTTTTTTTAAATTTCATATTACAACACAGCTCCATTTTTAAATTTAACCAACATGTGAGAAACGTTTTTAAAACAACTTTAAATATATAGTATGATGATGGTAAAGAAATTAAATGAATATATTTTAAATTATTTTTGAAAACTTTCCTCTTTTAGGTCTATGTTTATATTTAAGAATGCGAACCAGGTGGAAAAAAGAATATGTAGTTAACTGTAAATTAGACTTTCAACCTGAAACCTTCAAGAGGTAAGGAACGATTATAATAGTAAAGTAAAAATCATTCTTTACATTAAATTTTAAAATAATTAAGATACTTATTATTAAATGGTAAAATAATTACATATTTTGTAATAGTAAAGTTGTATTGACAGTAAAGTATTTCCATAATTTTAAAATAAGTTCTTAACAAATTTTCACCTAAATATTTGTGAATAGGGTACAGGACATCACTAGTCAACACACAGAACACGTTTCAACATCAAAGCCTGTAGAAGGAAAGTTAAATATGAAGGCTGTCAATGGACACAAAAATGGGAACAGGTAATAGCGTATTATGATAATAAAAACAATTTATCTTTTATATGGTTTAAATATATTATTTTACTATTTGTATATGCCAAGAAGACTCTATCTTTCAAGGAAAACAAACCTTTTAAAAAACTTTAAATTTGTTTGAAAGATGTTTTTCTTTATTTATAAACAATATCTAATTAGCCAATCCTAGTTTATTTGTTACATTACATACAACCCAAAAAACTAACTCAATCTGAGGGAATATTTAATAAACCATTCAAACCTAGACCACCTGAGATTTCTATTAAACCCTATAAAAATTGGAGGCGGTCAAGACTGAAAAAGGACTAACTTGTCTTGTATACACTTTGACTAGGGGCAATTGCATAATGGGAAAACGACAAAAACTTAATTTTGGAATGGAGGTCAACAATAGAAAGAACTATCGCATCGAGTCAAAATTCTTATATGATTGAACCATTTGGTTTAAAATGGTAAATCTAATGCTAGGAATGATCAAAAATTAGTTATTTAGGGTCAAATTCCTAAACATTTTCTAGGAAAGCCCCCTCCCCCCAAAAAAATCATGTGCTAAAATATCTTTTAGCACTGACGGAGGGGATCCTTTGATCCACGAAACAATTGTCTGTTGAGCTCGTACTTCTTCTTATCTTGGATTATAAACGTTGTATTTAAATTTACTGTTAAGAATAAAACATCGAAAAGGGTGGGCAAAAGATCTAGTGGTATAATTTCGAGAGATTTTGTAAAAAGAGAAAAAAGCAAGATTTGGGTCTAAAGGTAGATATGATCCCTGAAAGGGCCCTCTATTTGGAGCTTCTAGCCTAAATACGCACTGCCTCTAAGCAGATTACGAGCAGAAACGTGTATTTCGACCTATCCCAATAACAAAACGTGGTCCAAAGTAACTCTGAAACAATTCAAGCCGATTCTCACTCAAAATGACCTTCATTGTTGATTCTCATGCAAAATGACATTCATTGTTCTTGCACAAAATGACCTCCATTGTTGATTCTCACGCAAAATGACCTTGATTCCAGGCACCCCGATCCGGTGAAGATAATCGCCGTCATCGGTGGCGGCTGCACCGGCATGTCGGCGGTCATAGCCCTACGCGAGGAAGGCATGATCCCGGTGTGCTTCGAGAAGACGGACAAACCCGGCGGCACCTGGTGCTACAGGGACGAGACCTACGAAGGGGTGGCGCGCACCATGCCCTCCACGGTCATCAACCACAGCAAGGAGATGGGCGCCTACAGCACCTTCCCCCCTGCCAAAGAGTACAACAACTACATGCGACACGCCGAGGTGTACCGGTACTTCACGGAGTACTGGGAAGCGCACGACTGCCTCAGATACGTCCACGTCAACATGGAGACGATTCGCATCAGGAGGGCTGAGGACTATGATGACACCGGGAGGTGGGTGGTGAACGTGAGGAATACGGTGACTGGGGAGGTGTTCTGCGACGTCTTCGATGGGGTGATGGTGTGCGTGGGGCATATCAATAGGCCGAAGATGCCGACGTTCCCCGGGATAGAAGAGTTCAAAGGGAAGATCGTGCATACCCACTCTCTGACTGGGGTGGAGGAGTTCAAGAGGCAGAGGGTAGTGGTTGTTGGAATTGGGTGTTCGGCGTTGGATGCTGCTGTGGAGACGAGTAATGTGGCGAAACAAGTATGTTGTAATTTTTTTACAAAGGGGTTATTTCATTGAAAGTGTAATAATCAATGGGAATAGTTTTACCGAGAGTTACCAGCTTAAATGCAATAACTCTATAAATTCATACAAATTGTTACATGAAAGGCCAATACTTGCCGAAAATTTTCATGCATAACCTCAATATCTCAAAATCGAATGACCCAAAATAAATTCAAGGTATCAAAGTTCGAGATGTGCAACTGGTTCATGTCTTCAAAACTTATCTTAAAATGGAATACATTATGTAATTATATTGAGCAAAATGGACCAAAATGATATTTAAAGTTTTGTTTAACTTACGTTTAACCTTCCTACCCCTTTGGGGTCTTTTTCGACCCCAGACGCACTTTGACGCTTGATATCTCCCATGCATTTTTGTTTTGACAATTTCCGATGCTACTATTCCTTAATTACGCAAAGTTTTACAATGGGTAAAAATTTTGGAGTTATTATTCCATTTTTAAGTGTCTTGGGAGAAATAGTCACATATTCCCCCTCTGGGGTCTTCTGAGACCCCAGCCATGAATGGCGGTAAAACAGTATCAAATAAAGTTTAGTATTTTATTTTTTGTTGTATTATAGAAAAAAAAAGGTTTGCATGTTTGTTTAGAACGTTTGGAGAAATATTAGAAAGATATTTTCGTAGAAATTGTCATTTTTTTTACAAAAAGAAGATTGCGGCTAAATACATTGAATCACTCGCTATTTCTTAAATTTTTTATTCACATTCTAAGAAAAATATGCTATTTATAGAAATCTTTTGAGTATCTAACAGTTGCAGCAAAAAAAACTCAGACAACTGTCGCCATTACTTCCCGTTGAACACATTCTTTACAAAAACAATATAAATTCATGGTTGATTGTAAATAGGTTTTTATATTCAGTCTTCTTTGAAAAATAAGAATGCTTTCAAATATTTATGAGTGTTTACGGAAGTCCAGAATGTGATTTCGAAGAATTATCAAGAAAAAAACAATTTTATGTTAAAACTTACATAAGCAAGCGAGATACTGATTTCACTAAGAAATCTGAACCGATCTTTTTTTTTGTATTATTTCAATTTTAAAAAGAAGAATCCAAACTTTACATGTTTCATAATACTAAATAAATTACTCTGGGGTGACAGGTAGCTGATAATGCAGAATAGAGAATATATGCAGCTTCATAAATCGTTTAAAATAAACTACTAAATTCTACCCGTGCAAGACCGGGTATATCAACTAGTATGCTTTAAACAGTTTGATTATAAATATTTTAAGTAAAACAACTTCAATGTAGTTCATTTCTGTAATTTAATTCTTGTTTGAAGGTCCAGATGTTATAAAAAACGTGTATCAAAAGAAACCCAATTAAGCCGTAATAAGACGAAAAAAATGAGAAAAATACCAAAAAAATTGGATAAATTATTCTGAAGCATCTTTCTAGAAATAAAAAATGACAATTCTTCTTCATTTAAGGAATTTTTAACCTTTATTAGAGTCATAGGCATGTTTTACGCATGGGGTCCTCAGAGACCCCACGAGGGGAATATGTGACTATTTTTTCAAGAGGGTAGGAAGGTTAATGTCCAGAATTGTAATATAAATATAGCTATACCAAGTCCTTCAAAAGAAAGATAATCAATTTATTACAACAAAGAATATATTTATCACGCTTGAATATGCATAGCTACATTATTTGTTATTTTTACCTACTTTAAAACTCATGAGAGATCATGAAATACAGTTTAACTAAGAAAAGGATTTCCAAAGAAAGCTAAATGCAGGAAGATATTTCCCCTGTATTTCTAAAGAAACTTTATAATATTACTCTTAAACTTATTATAACTTGGGATACGTGCCCATGGGAAAAATAGTCGTGATTTGTATAAAATATTAAGAATACTTTACTGAATTCTATAATTTTATAATGCTCCTATCATACAAACATAGAAAAATGTAACAAAAAACTCAGCCTTTATTGCATTTTAAAACCAACCAAATACTTAAAGCTTTGTGGTTTCTAGGTATACCTCAGTACCAAATCTGGAGCTTACATCATGACTCGCCTCGGACCAAAAGGATACCCAATGGACTACATCCTCCTCCGGCGGTACTTGTCAGGCTGCCTGAAGCACGTGCGTCGCGAGTGGTGCAGCATGTACCTAGAAAACAAGTTCCTCAACCCTAAATTCGACCCAAAGCTGTACCACGTCAAACCGAAATACCACATGCTGCAGAAAGACCCGATCATAAACGATCACATCTACTCGAAATTCCTGTCGGGTTCCGTCATCCAGAAGAGGAACATCAGCCACTTCACGGAGACGGGGGTTGTGTTCGACGGCGACGATTATGTCACGGAAGCCGACACTGTCATAATGGCCACCGGCTACACGTGGAAGTTCCCGTTCTTGGACGACGGTATCGTCGTGAAGGAAGGAGAGATGTTCAAGCTGTATAAAGGAATGTATCCGTTTCACCTGAAGCACACTTCTCTGGTCATCATGGGGTTCCTCCTGCCCTGGGGTCCGGGTTTGCCCATATCGGAAATGCAGAGCCGATGGGCGGCGCAGATATTCGCCGGCAAACTCAAGCTCCCCGCTGCGAAGGAAATGAACAGGGACATAAAACGGAGATATAAATACAACGCCAAGTCTTACGCACCCAGTGACAAGATGGCGATCAGAGTCGATTACATGCTCTATATGGACGAGTTGGCTGAGTTGTTGGGGGTGAAGCCTAATTTCTTAAAGTTGTTCTTCACGGATACCAAACTGTTCTGGAGGCTCCATTTTGGACCGTGTCTGTCGTACCAGTATAGGTTGAGGGGCCCCCATAAGTGGGAAGGGGCGAGGGAAGCTATTTTGACGAGTAAGGAGAGGATGTTGTATCCTATGCAAAGGAAAAGGTCGCCTGCTGAAGAAAATAGGAATGGACATCTTAATTTGGCTTACACTAAAGAAGTTGAATAATTTTAGTAAACAAAGCTGTTAATGTATTTCTAAAATCTTTTTATAGAGTCAATGTGATGAATACTTTTAACTTAAAGAACACTTCAGATACTTTATATCAGGGGTTTCTAACTTACAAGTCATCGAGGGTTTCAATCGAAAGCACAAGTCTAGTGGTGGGCCGCAAAGTAATCAGGCTCCTTTCATATTCTATATTTTTTTAGGGATAGTCTTTACATGAAACTTTTCTGGGGAGGGAGAAACGAAGGTCTGTATAACATGGTTTGAAAGCACCTAATACTCAAAAATGTCAGAGGATATATAGATTTTTTTGCTTTTTCTTTTATAATCAGCATTTTACGTGAAATACTTTTACCTTACTTTCGGAAACTGAATCACCTAGTAATAGTGTTGAGTAAAGCCACATATAATCCTGTTCTTAACAAATCTTGTTATCAAGAACAGGATCTTGAGAAAATCTTTCTGGAAAAACTCTTGTTAGTCATCAAAGCTGTAACTTCATGTTATTCAAGAAGGTATTTCTAACGGATTATATGTGGCTTTACACAATACAGGTGTTATAATTGTTTTAAAATTTTCATTAAGGAGTCAAAATTTCAGTTATCCATTTTGAAAGGATACAATATTTTCGAATAAAAAGACTGTTTGCAAAACTCAATTTTAAAATATAATTTTGAAGTGTTCTGCACTAGTAAACTCGAACTAGTTGCAATTACTAGTTAACTACTAATCAAGTAGTTCCTCAACTAATTTTATTTTATACTGGTTTCAACTATTAGTTAAACTAATCTTTTATAACAACTACTAGTTAAAACTACTTTCAAGTTTTCAACTGCTAAAAAAATGTTATTTAAAATGGTAAAGTTTTTCTTTAAAGTACTATAAAATTTTCATCATAATAATATGTTTTATGAATATTAAATATCAAACATGTATAGATTGTAAAATAAAAAATTGTATGTAATATAGATGAAAAATATTTTTTAGAAAGATATTTAAAAAGATTTTTTTTAAAAATTAGGACAAAACAAAAAGTTATAAAATTAACGAAATTACTAAATATTTATTTAAAGTAACTAGTAATTAACTACTATGGGAAATAGTTAACTACTATGACAAATAATTAACTACTAGTTGGTACTAGTTTTTCCCAGACTAGTTAGTAGTTACGTAGTTGGTAGTTAACTATCTTTTGACCATTAGTTGCGGAACACAATAATTTTGTTATACCAATAGAACATTTATAAATCATTTTAAGTTAATACATTATTAGCATTATTTTAAAAACTGAATGTTTCCAAAATACAACAGCTTTTGGTTGTGTTTCATAATGCAAACGCAAATTAAAGGCAACTTTATTTTTTATGAATTTTTTTCAGAATTTATGTTAATTTATTCATGTCATGTTATGTACACACATTTAATAAAGATTATTGTATACATACATAATTGATCAGTGTTTTTTTCCTTTCAAAATAAAAATCTTTATAGGCATCACACTCTCTATAATCAAAGATACGTAGGGGGTCATCCAAAAAATTAAGTGAGGTCAAAAAGGGGGGGAGGGGTTTGGAAAAATCTCACCAAGGGGGGAGGGGGGGTCCAGATTTTGGAAAAAACACCTCACGTAATTTATGGATGGCCCCTAGAGAAAATCCAACGCGATCAGCTTTACCTTTATGTAGAGAGGATTATAGAAATACTAAAGAATTCAGTCTTTATTTTAGAGCTTAACTTTAAAATATTATCGAATAAAAATACACTACTCGACAGAAAAATAGTCAAAATGCTTCTGACACAAATCAAGCAGATTCTTATGTAAAAATGACCCCCTGAATCCGAATCCGACCAACGTTTTCTCTATCGGGCTTAGATTTTCGGGGAACACCCCCTTCCCCTTTTTGCGTTTTTCGATGACTTAATCACTATAAAAATTTGTAGAAAATAGATAATTTTAAGGGGTTATTGCCCCCCTAAAGATGCAAAAAAATCGTTAAAACTTATAGAGATTATTTTTGGCTATTTTTTTCTCTTATTTTTACGCAATTCATCATTAACGTGTCCTAACCCTTTCCTAAAGACCCAAATTTAATAAATACATGCAGCAATGATTTTTGCTAAAAGTGGTTGCGGTGTTAGCACCCCCGAAGCACTCGTGGAAGAAACTCTCTGAATCGTGCCGCCACTTGCGAACTCGGGAATTAATATTCATGTTTTGAAAATATTCCTGTTTGATTCCATATTTCAAACTGTTAATAAATGCGTGGGCTGTGGATAACAATTGGGGGGAGTACCCTTAAAAATTGAGGGTGATGGAGGAAAACGGATGTTTGAGCTCAGGCGGTCATTTAACACAAGAATCGACAGAAATTCAGTCAGTTGCAGTTTGAATTTTTTGTATCGAAGTTTTACTCTTAAGTACGGCATTGAACCCTTCCGCGGGTGCTTCAGGGGCGCTAGCACATCAACCGCTTTTAGTAAAATTCCTTCCTGCATATATTAGTTAAATTTGGATCCTTAGGGAAGGGTTAGGACTCTATAAGGATGAATTGCGTAAAAAATGAGAGGAAAAAAATAGCCAACAATAAAATCTATAAGTTGTAACGATTTTTTTGCATTTTTAGGGGGTAACCCCTTAAACTGATCCATTTGCTACAATTTTTAAATTTTAGAAACTTTAACCTTTCTTGTTTCCTCTGGTGTAATTTAAAGGCTAAAGTAGCAGTTTTTGACCCTGAAAATCGAATTCAAAGTCATTAAGTCATCGAAAAACTCAAAAAGGAGGAGGGGCTGTTCCCCGAAAATCTGAGCCTTATTGAGAAAAACGGGTATTGGATTCGGATTCAGTGGGTCATTTTACACAAGAATCTGCTTGATTTGTGTCAGAAACATTTCGACCCTATATTTTTGTCGAGTAGTGATATGACTGAAATTGGAAATAATTTTGCTGACTCTAAAATATAATTGGAAAATAATTTTTGATCAACGCGAGTCTAAGGTCAACGAGTTATTTAAAACCTTGGAACTTACAGAGATTTTTAAAAGATAGATAACTTTATTGGACAAATACCACTTGGCAAGGTTAGTATTACAGTAGAACTCCAATTATCCGAATCAATTGGGACCGGACCCCATTCGGATAATCAAAAATTCGGATAATTGGATTTTTCCCTAAAAAAGATGTCTGTAGAGTTATTAGCCAACCGTTCCTTGCTTTACAGTATGGACATTGGACAACCAAGCATTTGAGCTAGGATCTTATCTTTTACACAAAGAACCGCACCCAAAATATGGTTTTCCATACATCTTAGCTGCAAAATCTTCTTAAAAACGGCATCTAAATATATGATCGTTTAACTTCTTAATATTTGTTTGTTTCTGCCTTCATTAATTTTCTTAAAGAACTTCTATAATATATTTTCAAGCACTGATACGAAGTTTAAAAGCGTATGTTGGAATTCTGAAAGCAGTTCGGATAATCGGCGATTCGGATAGTCGGAGTTCGGATAATTGGAGTTCTACTGTACATAGGTACATCCAAAAAAATTATAATACAAAACGATTCAATACAAAAAATTAAGTTTCCCACCCCTACGGCATAAAAGTACTTTTAATTTTTTTTCGTGTTAATTGATAGAAGGCTAATTTAAAAAATTTTATTCACAAGATTAATATTTTTTTGTAAGTTTTCACCGTGTCAGCCTGAATTATCATGTCATCCGCGTAAAGTAAACGATGCACAAAATCATTCTCACTTATGCAGACCTGAGGAGGACCTGACCTCTCCAGCAACCCGATCCCGCTTTAACTTTAAAAGATTGTGAAAATTGAGAGTTGAACCTAACACTTGCGCTTGATTTTTCTTTAAGACCTGTATGTAGTTTTGATGATTCCATAAGGGGACATCCATAAATTACGTGAGGTTTTTTTTCCAAAATCTGGACCCCCCCCCTTGGTGAGATTTAGTGAGATTTGGCTGGACCCCCCTCCCCCCAAGTGAGATTTACCTACAACCTTTAAAAATAATTATTCTCTTTCCTTCTCATATATTCCTTTCTCATACTTAAAAAAGAAAGAAAATCGTATAATTTCTAGCTTAAAAAGTTGACGTGAGATTTTAATCGACCCCCCTCCCCCCTTGGTGAGATTTTTCCAAACCCCTCCCCCCTTTTTGACCACACGTAATTTATAGATGTCCCCTAATAGGCTATGATTGACAGAATCGAAAGCTTTAGAAAGGTCAATAAATAATCAATACAGTTTACGTCTTTTCTTTTGAAGTTGAATATTAACTAGGGTATTAAGAGTGAAAATATCGTGGCTGTTAAATCAAACCGGTATATGTGCAAAAATGAGTTTGTGAGTTGTTGGTGTCAAAAAATTTCTATTTTCCGTCTTTTTTTTTGTCAAACCGGCATATCGTATAGTTGAATAAAAATCCGCCAGATGGCGTTGGTATGCATCTAACCTTTTCAATCCTAAGCCGCCAAAGATAACCATTGAATCCAATGGGGGAAATTTGGGGCGGCTAGGTCTAAAAGGGTTAAGCGGGAATAGCCTTATGTTTATCAGAAGACAGATCTACCGCGCAATACGCAAGTCGCTTCTAAACCTTCAAGGAGGAAATACGTCAATCATGAAAGTAAAACTGAATTATCTCACAATAGTACATTATTATACACTGTTATTTCAAATATCACGTGCGAAAACTTTACAGCGCTCTATGGTGAAAAATACGCATTTTGCAGAAATGCCGGTTTGATTTCATAGAGCGACGGTATGATCAAGACAGCTCTGTAACCCGATCAAAACGCCGCCTGAAAGTTATAATGTTATCATTAGAGATGGTACAATCCTTTATGCGTGAGTAAAGGATCGAAGTTAAAAGTTTACCAAGATATGGGATGAGTGAGATAGCATGATAATTTGAAGGTAGATTGCTTTCCCCGCTTTTATAGATCAGATAAATAATAATTTTTGCCCTTGATTTAGGGTAGGATTTTTCATTAAAAATTTAAAAACATTTAATAATAATAATGATTTAAAATTTTAAACCACGGGTTATTATGGATTATGTTAAAATCGGGTACACAGATTTCACCATTTGCATATTAGTAGCTTTTGTTGAATTATTTATCAATTCTTCTAGAAGTCCAACTAACTCATCAGCTAGCTGGGGATCAAATTGAAAGTTGATATTGTTGGTACCTAATCTCTTCACAGAATTTATCCCGTTGTTCATGAATCCATTTTAATTTAACTTCCCTCCGGTTTTCCTTAATTCACAGTGCATTTTTAACCTCAGCACTTAACTTAATTTAAATTGATATAGGTAAGTGATCTAATTCAACCCAATCCAGAATTTTTAAATCGGCAATGTTTTTGTAAATAGAATTTGACTCAGCCGTTAAGTCAACAACACTAGAACAATGCTGTTAATGAATGTGAAATTGCCACTCAATTCCTCTCACAGTCTGCCGTTTAAAACAGTTAAAAACTGGTCTCAAAACATTTTACAAGGGTAGGAACTAATGAACCAATAATAAAGATAATTTTAGTAAATTTTTTTATGTTGATAAGAACTTGTACGAGAATTTCACACCATCCAACGCAGCGTTAAAACAGTTGGTAGTTTTTTTATTTATTACTTTCTAACTCGAAACTTTTCATCTCTGATTAAAGATTTTCTATAGTAGTTTATTGATATACCAAGTTAAAGTCACAGACAATAAGAGACAGACCGGTCAATGGGCAGCCGCCACGACACGAACGCCCTCAACCCACGGTACCTGCACTAAAACTGTGGTTGCAGTTAATTTTTATGGTCACGTGACCGTGAGGTTGTTTACATTTGTATCTTGTTTACGTTTTGTTAGAAGTGACAGGATATTTTTGTTTTAACTATAAAATAAAACTTCACTGTGGTTTTCGAAGCAATCGAATCATTTTTATCATTAAAAGATACTTAGATTTATCTTCGATCTTTCGAAAAACAATGTTTTTGCAATTATATTATTTTTCGTGATTTCGTTTCTGGATATGTGCATGTTTAGACCGATCAAGATATTATATCGTACAAGAACTGTAATCATTTACTTATTTCTACATCAGCATATGTTTAAAATTATTCGTTCAAGTTTTTTGCAGAAAATAATACAATTAGTAGTTACCTTATTCTAAATGGTTTGATAAATCCATAGGCTAGTTAATAATACCTGATAAGAGTAGATTTGGTGTTCCAATTGAAATCCAGATTATCAAGCACTATAAACTTTTTTATGTAATCATATAATATAAAGGTTTGTGTATAATAATATAAAGTAAAACAGACTAATTGCTTGAGTTAAGAATTATATTATCTGATTTCTTTACCTCACAAACAGAAAAGTGATATACAATAATACTATCACAATCTTGCAGCTTCTACACTAAATTATGTAATATATACACATTATTTACATTTTGAGGCAAGCCAACTTTGTTTTGTTCTTAAGCTTGAACTTACTACATATACAATGTGTATTAATATATAACACTAGTAAGAACTAGGTACTTCAGTATATTATCCACTTGCCAGTGATCAAACAACAGATTGTATTGTGTCCATCAAGTTTTTTAGTTTTGTGCCTTTGTTAAATCCTTTGCTTTGTGCCAATGAGGAAGTTGCATGATTTTTTTATATTTTTTTAATCGATTCTTCTTGCAAAAATAAGCAACTACCCAAAATTTGAGGCCGATCGAGACATTTTTTGATTGTCAAAAAAATTAACAAAAATCAACTTTTTAAAAGCGCGCGAAAACGCCAAGAGTTTGGATGTGATGTCATCTTATACTAAACATTGTTGTAAAGCAACGGAGTTGATGGTATTATTGTTGACGTCATCTTATAGTTTAAACAATAAACGTTTTCAGTCGCGTGTTTTTTTCTCGACTTTTAAATTAAAATATTTAATTACCTGTACATTTTTTTGAAAAACTGACTAGATATTTCATTTTACCATACAAAAAACCATACGGAACACTTGTTTGTTTTTGAAAATCTGACACATGCAACTTCCTTATTGGAAAATTTCAAACTTTTAAGTTTTAATTTATATTGTTTTAACTATGAAGTGTGCAAATGGCATGCAGATAATATGTTAGTACCAAAAACTTGTCTACTACAGTGAAACTTGGAAAATTCAACTAGTACTTCAAATTCAAAGCTTACAAAGATTTATCTTGGTCCCTTGACATTATTATTTGGAATTAACTTTTTAAATTAGATTTATATTTTAATTTTGAATTATTTAAACTAATTTGTTTAACCCTTCACATTGGAATCATCCAAATTGCACTGTAGTATTAAAATCTAAATAGCTAAAACATTATCTATGTTTAATAAACATAAACATACTTTAATGAACAATTATACATGTGATAAAATGTTAAATTTTTTGATGTTACATGCATTTTTTAATGATGTTTGTATTAATAACTTTAACTTTATGTTGAACCATCATTTTAGAAAAGGAAAAGGTAATAAATGTACGATAACATATATCGTGTTCTTGATGTGTTTCAAACAACTCTGATTCTACTTCCAACATCTTTTTCGAAAGATTTTTTTGAAATGTTCTTTTCATAAAAGAAGGCATTCATATGTCTATGTAGTACCACACTTAATTTTTCCATATAATTTAAAAATTTTAAGGTGGGCCACTTCAAGCCAGCTTGCTTGGAATTGTGTGAACTGATCCTTGAAATGTAGGAATATGTTTTTAAAATTTAAGTCCTTGCTTCCTATTAAAATATCCGTGCAACTTAAGCATTTATTATTTTGTTCAGGATATTTTATGTAGGTATCCAGAAATATAGCCCAAAGCATTTCTTTCCATGTTATCCAGTAATATATCAATTTCTTCTTTATTTTCTTGTTTAGAATCTGGAATAGGTAGGTCACTATAAATAATATGATCTACTGTGGCTTGGTCCAGGTGACTGTAGCTCAGTAGCATGGTATCACCATCCTCTACACAGTTAGATTTAGCAGATTTGTTCAAAAAATTGTGTAGAATTACTGAATGAATGGCTTGAGAAAATTGCTTACAATCAGGGTTATATCTAAATCCACCCCTTCTTCTTAGAAGAAAAAGTATTTTCCAGGCAATCCTGATTAAAACGATTTACAAGTAAAAATTGGATTTCATTTTGCAAGTCATTCTATATTCCTAACAGAGATTTTAAAGTCATAAGTAACCCTTTTTTGAAGGGTGGCTCAAGGTTCTTCTTTTCCGTAGTCCTTATTTGCCAAGACGAAATCCAGTCGATCATTTCTTCCCAAAACTATATACATGAAATACATAGGGTTTTTCTGTTTTTCTATGGATACATCTAAATGGTTCATTAAAGCTTGATTTGGAGGTCCTAAAATGTAAAATACAAAACTAGATAGAAGATAAGAACAACTAAAAGGTATACCCTTATAAATATAAACAATTCTGGATTATAGCCAACCTTTACTGATAAAAAGAAAGCAGTGATTCTAGAACAAATCTGCTGGATTTATATTTTTTGTGGGATTTAAACATTGCTATTTCTCTTTTCCCCAACAAGCATCGAGCTTTACTTGCATGTTAAGTATAATTTTAAGAAAAAAATTAAAGTTTTATTTTTTCATTTTGATACAGGAACTATTAATGTATCTCAAAAGTCCTGTTGTAAGTACTGTTGCTCTTCTTTACAGTGACCCCACAACGTTGAACTTCTAAGTGGTAAGGACCTGTATTGCAGTTATGATTGTTTAATCACATGGATGATTTATTCATTACAATACCCTTTTGTTTAAGTAACCATATGGTGTTGATTTAAGAAGGGGTTGCTCCATTGAGGTTGCAATGTTGAATAAAGATTAGGAATTAATATTTTTTCCAACTCTATGCACATTTCCACACTATATTTTGATTAACTATGTATTACATTTTGTTAAGAGTTCTAAAACACTTATTTTGTTATTTCTGTTTTCACTTACCTTGATCCCAAACAATAGCTATTACTCTGAATCCACACATGTCAGCAATTTCTAAGGCTTTAAGAACCAAATCATTTCTTGTTTTACTGTTTGTTTTTTTTAGCCAGGAAAAAGTAGCCTAACACCTTTTAACAGGAATACATAGTAAAGATTCTAAGCATAATACAGAAATAAAATAAGATAGCATTATCACTAAAAAGTTTTGTGTATCTTATATTATGGAATTTTTTATACATTCATAGAGAAATCAAAAATACAGAAACATTCAAAACCTTATAAGATAAGAAAAATAACTGAGGCATATGCATTAAAGCCATATAAAGTATAGTAAGCCAAGTATGCATTTACTTGTTTCCAGTTCTTTGTAATTCCTCTAAGCATAAATACTAATGCATCTGTTGCTCTTTTTGGTAGACCTTCACTTCTTATGGTTTCTAACCCTGTTATTTCATCCTTATTTTTATCATATGTTAATCCTTCTTTAATGGAAATTTCATCCAAAACAAGAGTGCATAACTTTTCTGCATTGCTCATTTTCTTTATTTCAACTTTCATGCATTCTATTAAATGTGGGCAAAATCCAGGATTCTTTGCCACATTAAATGTGTATCTGAAAGTTCAAAAATGAAAAATTTTTTTATAGTTTTTAACCAATTATTACTTTTATTAATAAAAGAAATATGACCGGTTTAAAAAACTAAAAGCTGTACCTTTTTAATGTGGAGGGACTTGGCAAAGCTAGAAATTTTCGTACAATTGAATATGCTGCTGAACTTTGTAGATAAATATTAAGGGCAAACTCTTTTTCTTTCTTCAACCAGCGCCTCTCGGCTCCTATCTTTTTACCTATCCTAAACTGTGAAATGACAAAATCGTATTGATGTGAAGTTAATATTTTTTTCAATTTTGCTAGTAGTCCAGGCTGCCTTTTACTTAAATTCTTTTTCAGCTTTGATACCCTTGCTCTTAATATTGCTATTTTTTTGTTTTTTCCTTGAGTTTTTGGTGATGGTAGAATTTGTAGGTTTGAAATGCATAATTTCTAGCTTTAGTAGCTGTTGGTGCAGCATTTGATGTAGTAGAATTAGATAGGAGTACTGTTTTAGAATCAATAGGAATGTTAACATCTGCTCTTTCCCTATCTGATAATGCAGAGTAGCTTTCTTTCTGTGGATCCTGAGTTGAGGGATTGGCTCTGTTGGGGTAAGCATGCACTATCAGTTTCTTTTTTAAGGTACTGGTGAAAGCCCATGAACTGAAGTGCTGGGTAAGGTGGGTCATTTTCCTATGGCGAAAAATTTTTTTTACAAATTCTATCGGGCACAACAAGAAAAAGGTGCCAAATGGTCTCAAACTAACATGTGTAAAATATTATTCCATTATAATAATTCTTTTTGCCTCCGGATTGGCCTCAAATAGAACAAATATATGTAATTATTCATATTTTTTTAAAATTTTAAAAATTAAATTTTTTGTCAATAACTCTTTAAAGATCACAAATAAGGGTATTTAAAATCAATTTTAATCATATTAGTCACCTTCATGCATTACTAATATACAAAAACAACTGCCAAAGTGGCAATATAATATGCTATCATATTAACAAGAGCCGTAGAATATGAATCTCTTCTTTGCCAACAAACAGTGGATTGCCAGTGGTACAAATTTTAATATTGGAAGTTCATATACATTCTCCCTCAAGTTTGGTCAATATAAAACAGTATTTTTAATTTTTCAAAATAGAAACAGTTGCATTTTTCATAAATATGCCGCGGACATTATTTCACTGCCGCGGAAATTTAGCGGACAGTTATTTCACTGGCTGGCAGCCAGTGAAGTGGCTGGTCTTGGGATCCAAATATGATCGCAAAAATATGTTGAAACAATTGTCGAATGGATAGTTCGTTCATAGGCAATATCAGTTATGATTTGCTCAGTCCTGATTTAGCTGTAGCAATAGACTGAAACCCAGGCCCATGAAATTATACTTCTTTGAGGATTGACTCAAAATAGCTTCTTAACATTCCCTTATGCGTTCATAAAAGTTAAAATATCGAAAATTAAACTGTTAAGTATAATTACAAGTAAGTTTTGAAAAGTAATGTAACTTATTTAAAAACTTAGGGGATAATACTGAGCTTTAAGCTGAAAACTGGGATCTACCGCTCTTCTTAAGAAAATATTTCAAAATTTGACTCGTAAAATGTGGTTTTAATTTATTTTTGGACATTAGGGAATCATATGGGGACACTTGGGATGGACTATTATTCCTAATATGCCAAGACATTTCAAGGAAATCCCAACTTTTAAACTATTATCCAAATGTTTTCCTTGGGGTAACCAATAAATCAAAAAAGGTACCCACCTTCTGACATATCCATTTTTATTAAAAATTTAATGTTTTTACCATCCGACTCAACCGACAATAAAGGTTTCACACATTTTAATGATTCCAGCAAGAAATTTTTGATTGCCAGTTCTAACCATTGAGATATTTCAAAATAGGTTGTATTACAACTCAAGTATTTCAACTCTGGTTTCATTTATAATTATTTTATAGTCTTCGATGATGATTTTTATACCATTGTGCACATTTACATTCATAACGGATTCGTGAAATCGAGGTAAAAACTCGATTTTCGTTCGTCCATTTTTACATGAAATTACTATATTAATCGAAACTTTGAGGCCAATCCGGAGGCAAAAAGAGTTATTATAATCGAATAATATTTTACACATGTTAGTTTGAGACCATTTGGCACCCTTTTGTCGCTGTGCCCCTGGGAAAATGTGAAAAAAATATTTTTGACCCACCCTAGTGCTGGGCACAAACTCTTGCCTTGTCAAAATTAAAACCAATTGGCCTCAATCCTTCATCATCTTCCAACTTTAAAAGCCTCAACCAAAGTTTTGACCGAAGAAAAAAAGGTCAATAAGACAAATTATGGCAATCATTTTTGTTGTTTGTCTTATTAAATATGCCTTGGAACAACATAAAGCTATATTTAATATTTAATAAAAGATATATTGATTTGAAAGCAATTGGAATTGGAAAATTTTTAAATTAAGCTTTAAAACTATTTAGGCACTATGTTGATTTAAAATTACTTACTCAACAAATTTTCTCTTAAATCTTAGTTAATTACTTAAGCACAATTGAGAAATTTTAGAATATAAAGTGATGTTCCATCTTGGAAATTTGAAGACTAAAATATTAATATTTTAAAATAAATGCTGTGTAACATGCAAAGACATTAAAAGAACAATAACTATGGGTGATTCAAAGCTAAATGAGAAAAGGGCTACAGGAGGAATGAGACATCAAAAGTGACTCGGAATAACATGGGATTAGAAGTGCACAAAACTAGGAGTTATAGGGTACAATTAGGGGACTCAAAATCACATAAATTTGGAAAGGCACAAAGCTAGATGAAAAAAAGGTGCCATAGGAGGGATGGGGTCCATTAAAGTGACTCAAAATTACTTAGAAAGAAGAAATTACTTATGAGAGATTGGATCTTTCTGACCCCAGTGAAATATTAAAAGAAAGAATTTTAAAATTTTGGTATACTTCTTAATGTTATAATTTTGTGACTATTATACTGGCGTCTTTAGCATCGACCACAGTGAGCTTAGGGCCCTACCCTATTAATTTGTTTGAAATTTGACTTATAATATATATATTTTATATAATATATATATTTTATAATATATATATATATATATATATATATATATATATATATATATATATATATATATATATATATATATATATATATATATATATATATATATATATATATATATATATATATATACACAAAATACATTTATAATATAAACAAATACATTTGAAATTTAAGATCATATGTACCACGTGTACCCACCATAACTCCCAGACACTCAAAGAAATTGAAGATGTCCACAGGTGCGCCCACGTCATCAGTGGTCCCGGACGCACTCTGTGGACGGCACAGCTTTCTGTACACATAACTTGTACACTTTCTGTACACATGTGGACGGCACAGCTTCTGTTCGTCCACAGAGTGCGTCCGGGACCACTGATGACGTGGGCGCACCTGTGGACATCTTCAATTTCTTTGAGTGTCTGGGAGTTATGGTGGGTACACGTGGTACATATGATCTTAAATTTCAAATGTATTTGTTTTATATAGATTTTGATATGTTGGATTTGAGCTGCTTGGCGCTTGTCTGCATATTCATTCTAACTGTTTTTGAATATTGTTAATTGTTTTTCTTATATATATATATATATACTATATATATATATATTAGGGTGGCCCTTATTTTTCAAAGTTGGATTTTTTTTTCGCGCCGGGCTGATTTTTTTTCCTTTTACTATAGAATGAAAGTGTGCAAAAGGATTTTCCAATATTTTAATATTAACACGTGCCTCATCGGGGGTGAAGTTTTCCAATAGCGCGCCATAGCAATAGTATGGCTTACGACGGGAATAGCGTCTCCGCTAAGAATTAAGAAACATAAGACTTCGTAAGACATAAGAATATTATTAGTATGCATTAAATTAGTTAAAAAATCAAGAATTAAACAAAAGTATTTATTGAAAAAAAAATTAAAAAGCATACATATTACATATAATTCAGAACTGCTTAACGTAAAACAACAACTACACTACTCGACAAAAAAATAGGGTCAGAATGCTTCTGACACAATTCAAGCAGATTCTTATGTAAAATGACCCCCTGAATCCGAATCCGACCCCCGTTTTTCTCCATCACGTACAGATTTTCGGGGAACAGCCCCTCCCCCTTTTTGCGTTTTTCGATTACTTCATGACTTTGAATTCGATTTTCAGAGGCAAAAACTATTACTTTAGCCTTTAAATTACACCCGACGGAACAAAAAAGGTTAAAGCTTCTAAAATATACAAATTTGTAGCAAATGGGTAAGTTTAAGGGGTTATTACCCCCCTAAAAATGCAAAAAAAATCGTTAAAAATTATAAAGATTGTTTTTGGCTATTTTTTCCTCTACTTTTTCACGCAATTTATCATTAAATGGTCCTAACCCTTCCCCAAGAACCCGAATTTAATGAATATATGCAGCAGGGATTTTTTCTAGTAGCGGTTGAGGTGTTGACGCCCCCGAAGCACTCGCGGAAGAGACTCTCTGAATCGCGCCGCCGCTAGTGAACTCAGGAATTAATATTCATATTTTGAAAAGCTCAAAAATTACATTGTTCTTATATTTCAGGTCTATCCTGAGGGAAATTGTTCAGTTCGTTAAAAACTGGCCATTTTTTGGGGATGGGGGTTCCATGTTTCAAGCTGTTAATAGATGCGTGGGCTGTGGATAACAATTGGGGGTTGTCCTATTAAAAATTGAAGGTGATTGGGGAAAACGGGTGTCATATTTGCGTTCAAGAGGTCATTTTACACAAGAATCGACTGAAATTCAGTCAGTAACAGTTGGATATTTTTTTGTATAGCAGTTTAACCCTTAAGTATAGCATAGAACCCTTCCGAGGGTGCTTTGGGGGCGCTAACACCTCAACCGCTTTTTATAAAAATCCCTGCTGCATATATTCATTAAATTCGGGTTCTTGGGGAAGGGTTAGGACCATTTAATGATAAATTGCGTGAAAAAGTAGAGGAAAAAATAGCCAAAAACAATCTTTATAATTTTTAACGATTTTTTTGCATTTTTAGGGGGGTAATAACCCCTTAAACTTACCCATTTGGAAAACTTCACCCCCGATGAGGCACGTGTTAATATTAAAATATTGGAAAATCCTTTTGCACACTTTCATTCTATAGTAAAAGGAAAAAAAATCAGCCCGGCGCGAAACAAAGTATTGAAAAAAAAATTTCTCCATTATAATAAGGGCCACCCTAATATATATATATATATATATATATATATATATATATATATATATATATATATATATATATATATATATATATATATATATATATATATATATATATATATATATATATATATATATATATATATATATATATATATATATATATATATATATATATATATATATATACAGGGTGTTTCAAAAAACCTGTAACAATAGGCTATTTCCTAAAATATTTCCCCTAGACCCATACTTTCAATGGAAGATTTTCTTCAAATGAGGTGAAGAATTATATGACACCAGTTTCAACTCCATGGGGGGTCTATTTTAGAAGATGCAGAAAATAAATTTTTATACGGCCCCCGTATATTGAAACCCCCAGTAAGAAACATTTTCTCCATTCTTTTCTTAATCAGATACAAAAAATTTCATCTCGATATCTTCAAAATTCACCAAGATATTAAAAGCTAAAATTCGTGACTTACACCACTTTATCATACCTATGAGTGACATACTTTTACTGCAAAATAGGGGCCATCCACAAACAACAGTGGAACCTTTTAGAAACCAAAGTCCAAACTACCGTAAAACTTTGATTTTTTGAGGTGACAAGGACTACATGAAAAACTCCTCCAAACAGCCATGGTGTTGAGCTCGCTCAACTACGCTAAGGGGCTCCAGATACCTGTCATTGCTACTCATATCAGCGATGCCCAGAGGGGGCCCATCAGCTCTCCTTTTGCGTTCAGATTTATGACGTCATTGGTTTGAAAGTAACCTTCCTACCAATCAATACTTATACCTAAATCAATACTTATTTATAAATTACCTTGAGTTATCGAAAAGATTATAAAAAATATTTCTTGGATCCCCGAAATCAGGTACTCCTTCATACCTATTAGCTACGTAAAAAATAATCGTATCACGAGTGTGTGACTCCCAGAAACACTTGATACTCAGGAATCAATACCTATAACTTCCGATTTAGCCCAGCACTGCTTTATTGTTTAATAGAATGACGCGGTTTTTAATTTGCGGACGGTCCCTTAAAAATATAAACCCGCATATCTCAGTGAATTTTGAAGATATCGAGACAGAATTTTTTCTATCTTATTAAGAAGTGAATGGAGAAAATTTTTTCCAATGGAAGTTTCAGTCTACGGGGGCCGTATAAAAAGTTATTTCCTGCATCTTCTAAAATAGACCCCCCATGGAGTTGAAACTGGTCTCTTATAATTCTTCACCTTATTTGCAGAAAATCTTCCATTGAAAGTATGGGTCTAGGGGAAATATTTTAGGAAATAGCCTATCGTTACAGGTTTTTTGAAACACCCTGTATATATATATATATATATATATATATATATATATATATATATATATATATATATATATATATATATATATATATATATATATATATATAGTTCTTGTTTTTTATTGTCTTATTAAGATTGCTATCATATATATATATATATATATATATTTTATTTACTTTTGAGAATATATTTTGCTTGGGTTCAATCTCGTATACAATATGGAATTTTGATTTGGGGTGGTGACTTTTATTCAAATATCAAGCCTTTGCTTACTATACAAAAGAAATTTTTAAGTTACTTTCCTCTTAATAATCTTTTAAACGCACGTCAGTTATATGTTCTCAATTGCCTTATTTTTCTGAAGAAATATCCTGGCTATGCCACGATAAGCCAAAATTTTTCCTATAACCTTCGAAATCATAACTACTATAATATACCTAATCCTCACAAAGAAATATACAAAAAACACTTCCAATTTCTTTCTGTCACTTTTTTTAATAAACTTCCAAGCGAAATTCAATCTCAAACTAACATTAAATACTTTAAGAAATTGTGCATTGCATATATTTTGAGTCTAAATAGCATTGAGTCCTTATTCTAATTTTGTCAGGTTTAAATATCATCATTGATGCATTTTTTCTCTATAAACATAGAAATTGCCAGCCAAGCCTTTTTGTTTTCCTTTTTTATTTTTTGTTCTTGTATTTACAATTAATTTTTAAGTGTCTAGTGTTAAAGCAAAACAACTTCTTCCACTATAAACAAAATCGATTTTTTATTTTTGATCTTACTTTTAACAAAGATATTCTGTGACCCCATGGACGAGCGGTTGCTCCTTTGGGATATGTATGTACTCGATCAACTGCGTTTGTATTTTTTCTTGTTCTGTTCTTTTGTTTGTCCAATAAAATTATTATTATTATTATTATTATAAAAGTACTAGTATTTTAGGTTTTTTTATGGACATCATTATTTTTTATCCTTATGTAATGAAGTACTTCATTACACATGGATGCAAAAGACGTCTTTTTCATCGGGGTAGTTAGCCCCTTTATGGATCTACCCCCGCCTCCTGCTCAGGAATTGACTTTTACCCTTTTCAATCAGTTTTAAAACTGTTGTCTTTCGATTCCGTTGTTAATACTTATAATGAATTGAAGAGTTGAACTTAAGTTGGGAACTTTTACGTCCAATGTCCAATAATGATTCCCAGTGGAGTAGTGGTACGCATCTTGCTTCCACCCACCCCCCAGGTCGGAGTTCCCACCCAGAGCAAAGGCTGACTTAGCCTTTCGTCGCTCCGGGATTGATTAAAAGAGGGTTAAACAAGGGGTTTTGCCTCAGTTGACTGACACACGTTCTGTAACAGCTCTGAACATGGCCTCATCCAGTGAGGATGATGTTGGAGTTTTATGGTCTAACGACATGGGTTCTCCCTTTAGTATCCCCCCATATTTTATTAATTCATAAATGTTACAATCAATCAATAAGAGATTACAATTGTATGGGATAAAAGTCGTTTAAAACTGAAGTTTCACGACTCTTTAATTGATAATGTCATAAATTCTGGAATTGAATGATTATGCTGATTTTAAGGTGTAAAGTGATGATTTCAGATTAAGAGAATCTAGACCCCCCGATTGTATATTCAACCCTGTAATGTTATGTGATCTCGAGTTTTCTAAGTGTACACTAGGGCGGAGCGAAAAAACGATATTTTTTATTTTGATTATGGCCTAGTGCGGAAAAGTTGTGTACTGGTAAGTTAACAACGTGTGCAAAATTTCGGGGAAAACAAAAAATATCTTCCGTCTTTAAAATGGCCTTGAAGTTTCAAAAATGTGGTGATTTTTTTACAAAAAAACTAAAAACCCAAAGATTGAACTCTCAAATATTGTTCATAATTTTTTTATGAAGAACTAATATAGTAATAGACATAATCTTTCAGGTTCCATTCTTCTATCACTCTTTTTTCGTTAGATATAATTTTTTAATGTTCAAAGAAATCTCGTAAAGTTGTTTTTCCTGCATTTTTAAAAAGCTAATAACTCTAGAACTATACAACTTAAAAACCTGAAATCAGTCCCATTCAGTTCGTAAATTTTTTGTCTTTGATTTGATGTGCATCATGACCATCATTTTCTAAAAAATATTTTTCAAAATTTTAAAAAAGTGAAAACATTTAATAAAAAAATTTGTTTTTGAAATTTTTTTTGAAAAAATTTTAAAATCCTTTTGACTCATAAATGAACAGTACTACCAAATTTCAAGTTGAAAATAAAATTTAATCATGTATAAAAAAATTAAAAAATTCGAAATTTAGGCAAGTCCCTAAACAATACCCAAAATTATACAGCAAGAGCAATTCACTCATGGAAAATTCATAAACTCGCTTGAGGGTGTTCATTAGGGCGGAGCGAAAAAACGATATTTTTTATTTTGATTATGGCCTAGTGCGGAAAAGTTGTGTACTGGTGAGTTAACCACGTGTGCAAAATTTCGGGGAAAACAAAAAATATCTTCCGTCTTTAAAATGGCCTTGAAGTTTCAAAAAAGTGGAGATTTTTTTAAAAAACAACTAAAAACCCAAAGATTAAACTCTCAAATATTGTTCATGATTTTTTTATGAAGAACTAATATAGTTATAGACATAATCTTTCAGGTTCCATTCTTCTATCACTCTTTTTTCGTTAGATATAATTTTTTAATGTTCAAAAAAATCTTGTAAAGTTGTTTTTTCTGCATTTTTAAAAAGCTAATAACTCTAGAACTATACAACTTAAAAACCTGAAATTAGTCCCATTCAGTTCGTAAAGTTTTTGTCTTTGATTTGAATTGATGTGCATCATGACCATCATTTTCTAAAAAATGTTTTTAAAAATTTAAAAAAGTGAAAAAATTTAATAAAAAAAATTTATTTTTTGAAAATTTTTTGAAAAAAATTTAAAATCCTTTTGACTCATAAATGAACAGTACTACCAAATTTCAAGTTGAAAATAAAATTTAATCTCTCTATATTAAAAAAAAGTAACAGTGACCGCCGCCGCCGTCACCGTCACCGTCACCGCTGATTTTGAAAATTTTATTTTTGAACACTTTGAACTATCACTCCGCAAAAACTATTTCAAGGAATATTATGAAATTTTGACCATTGGTAGACAAATGTATGAGGGTCATTTCAGTTTCCAGACCTAATTAATTAGATAATTAGTTCTGGAGTTATTAAATGTCAAAGTCGAAAATTATTTTTTTCGACTGCGAGTTCGCCCCCAGAAAAATCTATTTACAGCAGAAACATGATTTTTTGCAGACACATACTCTTAGGTATGAAGTTTTGCACCTCGTCGCCCTTTTTTCGAATTTCGAATTATTTTTGGAGTAATTAAATTCTAAAGTTTCGAAATTTTTTACCCATTTTCGGTTTTTTCGTTATAACAGAAAAACTAATCACAGTAAAACTATGATATTTTAAACACACATACAATTATTTTTTATAAAAAGATTTGCATTTCATTTTTTAAAAAATTCGAATTATTTTTAGAATTATTAAGATTCAAAGTTTCAATTTTTTCATCTCTTTCTGGTCGTTCGCTAGAGAAACAGCCGATTTTTATGTGAGTCTGATTTCTTTTATTTCCAACGATTCACTAGATACACGTGCATTTTATAAATTTAAAAGATATTAATGGCATGCTTTTTCTCTAAGATAGTTGATGATAATTAGTAGACTTGCTGGATATTTTAAAAAACATTTGGATTAAATTATTGACAAGTTAAAACAAGGATATTTCAGTTGCAGTTTTATTTTGATATTTTTGTAGTTATGGTCCGAATTAAGTTATTGATAAGTTCGAGAGATAGAAGTTTCGATTTTAAATGATCATAAACTAAGCCGACAAGTTCCAGGTTTTACTGGATAGTTGAGATGAAACAAGCGAGCTCTGCTCGCTAAGATCGCGAAGCGATCCTCAACGAACTGCGAAGCAGTTCCGGGGGTTGGTGAGCGATAGCGAGCAGGGGGCAGAAAGAGCAATTCACTCATGGAAAATTCATAAACTCGCTTGAGGGTGTTCATATGACTTAAAACATGTAAAAAATGTCACAAAATGTTCTGAAAATACGATAATTAACAAATTCGGTGCATAACCTTACAGAGCTAATTTTCAACTTTAAGTTTAATTCAATTTGCATGAATTTTAACTCAATATTCCTAAGAAATGTGTTTATATCCAATTTTTTATGTTCTAAAATTTTTAATTTACTTTGATTTGATTTGTTAAAAGTAAAAACAATTAGATATAAACATAATTCTTAGGAATTTTCAAGAGTAAAGCATGAAATTGAATTAACTTAAAGTTGAAAATTAGCTCTTTAAGGTTTTGTACCGAAATTGTTAATTGTCGTATTTTCAGAACATTTTGTGACATTTTTTGCATGTTTTAAGTAATATGAACACCCTCAAGCGAGTTTATGAACTTTCCATGAGGGATTTGCTCTTGCTGTATAATTTTGGGTATTGTTTAGGGACTTGCCTAAATTTCGAATTTTTTAATTTTTTTATACATGATTAAATTTTATTTTTAACTTGAAATTTGGTAGTACTGTTCATTTATGAGTCCAAAGGATTTTAAATTTTTTTTTCAAAAAAAATTAAAAAAAATAATTTTTTCTATTAAATTTTTTCACTTTTTTTAAATTTTGAAAAATATTTTTTAGAAAATGATGGTCATGATGCACATCAAATCAAAGAAAAAAATTTACGAACTGAATGGGACTGATTTCAGGTTTTTAAGGTGTATAGTTCTAGAGAGAGTTATTAGCTTTTAAAAGATGCAGGAAAAACAACTTTACAAGATTTCTTTGATCATTAAAAAATTATATCTAACGAAAAAAGAGTGATAGAAGAACGGAACCTGAAAGATTATGTCTATAACTATAATAGTTCTTCATAAAAAATCATGAATAATATTTGAGAGTTTAATCTTTGGGTTTTTAGTTGTTTTTTTAAAAAAAATCACCACGTTTTTGAAACTTCAAGGCCATTTTAAAGACGGAAGAAGATATTTTTTGTTTTCCCCGCAATTTTGCACACGTGGTTAACTCACCAGTACACAACTTTTCCGCACTAGGCCACAATCAAAATAAAAAATATCGTTTTTTCGCTGCGCCCTAATGGTCACGTTTTACTGATATGCTTAACCCATTGTTAAAAATAATCTGAAAGGGAAATGAAAATAGATTGAAGGTTTCGAGGCATATAAATTAGGTTGATTTGAAACACAGTTACCAATCTGTTTATATAAATGTTTTTTTTTAACCATTGAAGTCATAAGCCGCTCGAGATTTTATTGAATCGTATGAAGGATTTGGGGCGGTCAGATCTAAAAGGGTTAAACCTTGATATTCTTCTGTGATTGTTATCTAATCTATAACTATTTTCTCAATAGAGGTATAATGATCTATCAATGATTTGGAATAAAACTGGTTAAAATTTGTTGTGATTACTTCTGAGATCTTCTTCTCTAAGAGGAAGGGGGATATATGTGGTTTTAAATGCTCCAATAGGTTTTTCAATTCATAGTATGAACTAATGAACCTATATAAAGATTATTTTTGCAAAATGTTTTCTTTTGATAAGAATTTTTATGAGGATTTCACACAGTCCAGTGCAGCGTTAAAACAGTAGGTAGTTCTTTTGTTCATTATTTTCTAACGCAGTTTTCCATGATTAAATAGTTTCTGTATTATTGATACTGATATAACACGTTAAAATTGCCCAGAAAATTTAAACAATTAAAAAAAATTAGAAGTATAAGGTGTTGATGTGAATTCTTTTTTATCGGAATAGTATACCTTCTCAGTGTAAATTCTAGTAAATAGTGTGTTTTCAATACATACTAATACAAATTCTTAAAGATAAAAATATCTCTATTGATAATTAAATCAACAGAATACCCAAATCGATTTTTGGATCATGTTTTTTGATCGTGTTTTTAATGCTGACTTATTTTATAAAAAATATTTTGTGTACGTTCTTATTAAATTAAAATCTATGCAAACACTATCTATAAATCTAATTACTGAACAACTTATCTGGGAAAAAACTAGTTAAATTTTATACACCTAAAAAGTGGGGGGAATTTACAGTCCAAATAACATAAAACTAAAAGTTCAACAGTTTTCAAAGATCATTGAGGTTATTTATATTGTGTATAAAACTTGTTTTAATAATAATAAACTGAACATTTGCAATTTATCTTTCCCCACGAACCTATATTAATCATACCTCATTTTATCAACTAGATATACTACAGTAAATTTTCCAAATATAGGTATAAATATTATCACCAGTTATATAAAGGTCTCCACTCTTTTTTTTCTAAGAACATATTTATTCGTGTTGTAGAGATTTTCAAGTGTAATGCCAGAGTTTGGAAGACTGTAATCAGGATTGGGTGAGGTTAAGTCACATAAACGTATCATAAACTATTTTTCAAATGGGAAATACATTACCTCCCGGAAATATTTTGAGCATTTTTTTAAACTGAAAGGATTAAGATTTTAAACAGAGATTTATGAATAGCTATAAATGTAGAAGGGAATTAAAAAAAACGTATAAACTATGTATCTATTTTTATAAACAAATGGTTACTAGAAGTGAACATACTAGGGGCAAAATGAAATTGACACATCAATTAAATCTGTTTAAATCTCGACTGTCTCAAATATCAGGGAGACGGGTTGTTGTGTAATTATTTTACTGTGAATTCTCATTTTTACGTTTAGTCATTTGGAAAACAAAATAAACTATCTATTAGCTAGATAAAGGCAAACTTCAGTTGTTACAATATCGATTTTTCCCCAATTTTAGCAGGAAAAATTGGTGAGATTTAAACTAAAACAACTACATTTATCGAAGCGATCCAAATCATCAAATTCGTTATTCAACCTCTAATTGGTTCTTTTTATATTTCTATTATAATTTTAACTGATCACAGCTTTATCATTAATTTATATTCCATTAGACAAACTGCAATACCAAATTCAAACAAACGTTTGCAAATAATTGCAACTGGGGAGCATGTGACTTGGTCAAACGCACGAATGGATTAAAATAAGTCTGTCGTTCTCTCCCTTTTCTTCGATTATAATTAGTGACACAATTGCCAGAGGATTACTTGTAAAGATAGTCGTTCAAAACTCCGTAAATGCCGGGTTTTATAGGGGATATGGTCAAATTTTGATAATATTAAACAATATGTTATAGTTCCATATATCAACAAAGTTGGCGTTGAATTAAATAAGAGTGATATGGACCTGTCTATTTTGATAACATCATCCGATTAATAACGTTACCCCCGCGTTCACTGTAATATTCAATTATTTGTTTTAGTTCCATGGCTGGATATCGCAAACGAATAGCTGTGGTCGGAGGAGGAGTAGCAGGAATAAACTCTATAGTATCCTTGAAAGAAGAAGGGTTCGACCCCGTATGTTTCGAATACTACGACCAACCAGGTGGTACATGGTACTACAAGACATCCTCCGAGGAAGGTTTTGCCTCCCTCATGCCAACTACGGTCATCAACAACAGCAAAGAACTCGGCGCTTTTAGCACTTTTCCGCCGAAAAAGGAGTCCAACAACTACATGAGGCATTTTGAGCTTCACGAATACATCATGGAATACGCCGCCCACAAAGACGTTTTGCGCCACATACAATTCAATTCCGAAGTCATCGGAGTATGTAGAACTGAAGACTACGCAAAAACCGGGCAGTGGAAAGTGACTGTGAGGAACAGGGTGACACAAGCCGTGACTTCCGATGTTTTCGATGGTGTGTTGATTTGTGTCGGACATATGAATAGGCCCAAGATGCCCACTTATCCTGGGCAGAGTGAGTTCAAAGGAAAGATTATGCACACGCATAGTCTAAAAGGAGTGGATGAGTTCAAGGGAAAGAATGTCGTTGTGGTCGGGATGGGGTGTTCTGGAATGGATGCTGCAGTGGAGACTAGCAGTGTTGCTAAACAAGTAAGTTGCAGCATGTAAAATCCTGAGTGAATCGGAACAGCATGGTGAATCGGAGCACCACTACAAGGAAACGTTCTTAGGCTTAACTCACAGAAATGGATGAAAATTTTACAGGGGTTATGCAGGCATGAACAATTACAGCGAAAAAATTAGCTGCGTGATTTCATTAGGAGAGGAGTAATTTAATTTGGAAAATCATTATTTTCAACGCCAAGTGCAACCTTACTAGGTGAAAAATGCAGTAAAGGCGTCAAACGGCATAAATAATTTGGCAGCGTTTTCTCTAAAGCAAATTAAATTGACCAATCAAAAAATTTTCATTAAATTTACAGCAGGAATAAAAACTAATTAAAAAATAAAAAAAGCACATGAACAAAATAAAAAAAAACATTAAAATAACATCACCAAATCGCCAAGTGGTGCTAAAGTGAAAGTGTTTGGCAACTCATAACCCAATTTTCAAAAAAAATACCTCATCTCCTATTAAAATTCCGAAGCTAATTTTTTCAATGTAAGAGCTTTGAGTCATGTCTTATTCCTGCAAAATTTTCGTCTTCCTTGTTAGTTTTTAGTTTCAGTTTTCTTCCAAATTACTGCCATATTTAATTTGCCCATAGCTTAATGTTTAAAGGAATATATCGATGGCGTCAGGAGAAAACCTCGTATAATCCAAATCCAGCTGCCTACCAATAGATACAGTATAGTGAGCGAGATTCGTTTTCTGGCCAAATACCATTTTTCGCAGTCAACAGGTGAAGAGTGAATTTTAATGAGCTGAAAGCAAAAAACTGGTGTTATAATCTCTCACAAGGAGACTGATTTTTTGTTCCAGATGCCTTGGCCAAACCGCAAGAGAGAACAAAACTATATGGAAAGAATTATTTTATTTTTTAGATGCGAAGAAAAGTTTTAGCAAAATGCAGGTGTGAAATCAAATCAAAAAGCTTCACTGCTCTTAGGGTTACAGGATGATACTGGGGTTCCATGTAGAATTGATTTAACCCTTGTTTTGGCGTTAATGACTTGACACTCGTAAATAAATTTGGTTGTAAGTAATTCCTCATTGGCATATTTGGCGCAAACACATACTCGCCAATCTAGAATACAGTATTCATCCTGACGGCGATTTTACGGGATTATACGAGGTTTTCTCCTGATGCCATCGATATGCTACTATAGTAAGCCAAACAAAATGTAGCAAGTGTTTTATGCTTAGTTCTATAACTAATTTAGACATTTAATTAGACAATCACTTTAATTTTATAATAAAACTGTTTTAAAAAAATTAAGGTTAAACTAAAAGTTTATGGGATCTCAGCTTCCCCAAACATAACAAAATAAAACATAATATAAGCTCATATTAAATATTCGTATTTGATGTCCATCAAGAAATTTGAATCAGAAAAAATAACGAGTCAAAACGGAAAATAACTAAAAGGGATTCAATTTCAAGCACTTTGTTTTCGCTTAAAATCCAAAGAACTTAATAACACAGAATATTACATTAAAAACATATTATATTCTAATATTTACGTTGACAGTTGAAATATGTTCCGATTCACCCCGTTTTATTTAGGATACAAAATTTTTTTCAAACTTTTAACCCATTTAGGACGACTTTAAAATAATGAAAATAAGTAACTTTTTCTTTCATATTTTGTTCATTTGGACCGAATATAGTAAGAAATGCCCCTTTTCAGATTTTTCAAAAAATAATTTTTATGATTTTTATACTGGCAACTTTTCTTGCCAACCGTCCTTAGTGGGGTCCAAACTCTGACAAATGAAAAGTCGAAAAAACTAATTAGAATGTTTACGATTTTGATAATAATATGTTTTTATACATAATTTAAAGAAATAATACAAAAATAAAATTGAATGGGGACTATACTGCTGATAGGGGGTCCAAGAAAGGGTATATTACCCCTAATGAATAGGGCCTGTTCAGTCCGAAATATTGATATTCACCTAATTTCAGGCTTTAAAAATAGCCGAACTAGTACTTTTTAAATCGGAACGGTTGGAACCCTTTGATTTCAGCACTTTAGCTAACTTTCAGGTTAAAAAAGTTTTATTTATATCTCCCAGTCTTGGACATAGGGACTTTTTTACCTGCCAGTCTTATATTTTCTCAACTTTCGTTTTTTTTATACCATTGGTTAATTTTTTTGCCTTCTGAAGCTTTTTCTCTTATTGGAATTCTACGTTCTTGTTAGTCATTCTCTATCAAAAAGTCATCATAATTACAATATTCATCTTTATGGCTCCAGATTTCGCATATTCCCCACAGAAAATGTTGAAGATTACTCATCAACTCGATAAAAACTAGGTATTGGCCCATTCAAAATAGGCTAAATAACTCCAGTGATATTTTATTTTATTTTTTGACTACTGTAAGTTTCCATAAAACCCTTCCAAGGAAAATAAATGTATCCAGAAATGATTTAGTGTGAGATTGAACCAATAAATATGTTAGGAATCGGTAAAAATCTAAAATCTATAAAAAAACCCACTAAAATTATGATCCAAGGGAAACATTTCATCATGCTAAAGTATCAATAAGATCTACATTTATGATAAGAACTAAAAAAAAGCATTAAAAATAATTAATTTGCAAAAGCTTCTTATGAGTAACTCGTAAAAGTTTAGACCACACATCGGACGATTGGCAACAAAAGTTGCCAGTAGAAGAAAACTCTTGCTATTGGCAATTTAAATACCCTCATTCCAACTGTAATTGGTAATAATATTTAGAATTGGATCATGTGAATATGCTGCAATGGGAACAAGTCACAAAAATAACCAAAACATTAGATTATTTTGGCGTTTTCCAAATGATCTCCCAGCTATCTCCAAAATGTAGTGAAACGCTTTCATTCTAACAGCGATTTTACCACCAAAACGGCATTGAAGGTATACATTTCTATTTTTATCTGAATAAATACATTCTTCAGAAGCTGTTATCATGCATTTAAACTTTTAATGTCCTCTAATAGAGTAAGTAAAAAATGAAATGTCCTTTGGCAACTTTTCTTACCAAGCGTCCTTAATGGGTTAAATGAGTGATAAAAGCACAGTTTCTCTATTTTTATAAGAATTTGAAAACGGCTCGTTTATTTTTTCAATTATTTAATTCTCTCTCCTTCTTCATGTATCGTTTACTGCGCTACCGTCCTAAGTGAAATTGCACATAAAGGCAATTTCAGACAGATTTACTTTGAGAAAATTCCCGCCAAAAAGTATTTGACAGATTTTCCATTCTGTGTGGTAGACCCGCCTTCTTAGATTAAATATTGGCTACTTGGCTACACCCAAAAAAAAGCGTCTATTAGTATCAGCTGCGGCGTTAAACTGCGTCTGAGTCCGAAATGTGTATATCTTTAAGGCAGACAGGGATCAATTACTAATTTATGGAGACGCTCAGTCGGAATTTAAAAAAAAAATTGAACGCTGCATTTGATGTTTTAATTAACTTCCGTTTTTCTGCTGAAAAGAAAGTATTTGAAATTTCAAAATAATTTTGGTACATGTAGTTAGATACATCTTTCAGGTTCAATTTGCCACTTTACTGAATAAAATCGGACATTTTTTCTATTTTTTATCGATTTTACAAGCGCGCTCCTCGAACTATTTTCCCGCCAACCCATAGAGAATTTCGCGTTTTTTCTCCGCTCGCTCCGTCCGCGACCAGACATTAACATAGGGCAGGTGATCGCGGATGGAGCGAGGGGAGAAAAAAAGCCGAAATTCTCTATGGGTTGGCGGGAAAATAGTTCGAGGAGCGCGCTTGTAAAATCGATAAAAAATAGAAAAAACGTCCGATTTTATTCAGTAAAGTGGCAAATTGAACCTGAAAGATGTATCTAACTACCTGTACCAAAATTATTTTGAAATTCCTAATACTTTCTTTTCAGCAGAAAAACGGAAGTTAATTAAAGAACAACCCTCGTATTTCTGAAACAATGCGACAATATAGTTGGGTGGCTTATTACATAAAAATGTATGAAAACTGCAAAATGTGATACTTTCATGAAACTTTCAGGGATGTTATATAATCATATAAGAACTAAAATATCGATGGGAGCCCAAAGTTTTAGGGCGTGGTTTGACCGTTATGACGTCATAACAAGATGGCGACCAAGGGCCTATATTCGGTTCTTTTAATGACAGAAAGACATTTTTGGTGTCAAATATTATGTTTAAAGGGTCAAAAAACATGATTCTGATGACAAAACGTGCAATTTGTTTTAAAAAGTATCTAAAATTCAATAAAAGCTCAAAATAATAATACAGTCTATTGCCAGTTGCGTCAAAAAAAATTTGTAGAAAAGTTTCAAAAAACGCAAAAAATATGCGAAAAAATCGCAAAATTCTTACCCTTTCTTCGGATTTTCGCTTATATTTCAAAAAATATTAGTTTCTAGAAAATTATTTAAATTACAAAGTTGGAGTAAAACAATTTCCTACAAAATGCACTATTCAATTTTTGTTTTCCGAAGAATAGTTTTGCCGTTATAAATAACACACTGAAAAACAGAGAAACAAAAATTCTCTGTTAAAATAATGCTGTGTAAAATTATCTGTTTTTCAATGCGTTATAACATGAAAACTATTGCTCGGAAAATTAAAATTGAGTGGTGCATCTTGTAGGAAATTTTGTTTACTCCAACTTAGTAATTCAAGTAACTTTCTAGAAAATAATATTTTTTGAAATATAAAGCGAAAACCCGAAGATGCAGTAAAAATTTGATGATTTTTTCACATTTTTTTTGCGTTTATTGATATGAAACCAACCTTCCACGTGGAAATGAACTAAATATTCGGAACCAGCACCCCAAAAAACATGTAAAACTGTCGAAAAAGATACCTTTTCTAAATAAATTTTTTGAAGCAACTGCCGATTGACTGTATTACTATTTTTAACTGTTATTGAATTTAAGTTACTTTTTTAAACAAATTGCACGTTTTATCATCAGAATCATGTTTTTTGACCCTTAAAACATAATATTTGACACCAAAAATGTCTTTCTGTCATTAAAAGAACCGAATATAGATCCTTGGTCGCCATCTTGTTATGACGTCATATCGGTCAAAGCACGCCCTAAAATTTTGGGCTCCCATCGATTTTTTAGTTTTTATATCATTATCTAACATTCCTGAAAGTTTCATGAAATTATCACATTTTGCAGTTTTTTGTAATAAGCCACCCAACTAATAAGGCCATCAAACACAAGACAAGGGAAATGAGACGCAGCTTTTAGCCAAGAAATATCTAATTTAACTAAAATAAGATAGCATTGTGTTTAAAACCGTTTTGTTTGAATAATATTTTTTATTTAAATTGATAGGTATTTTAATTTTACAAAACAACTTTAGATTGGGTGCAATTCTGACAGTCAAGGGCTTTGTTCATAATTTTAACAGCCCTTCGAGAGACTGGGAAGAAACGAGATGCATTCTCACAAATTAAAAAATGCGCCATGGGGGAAATAGAGCTGAAGTTATTAGAAAACTAGTTTATGTGCACTTTCGCTTAGGACATCAGTGTAAGTTTTCAAAAATATTAATTGTAAATCAAGCAACAATTTACTATAACTTGGATTCATTTCAGGTGTACCTCAGTACCCGTACCGGAGCCCACGTAATGAATCGTGTAGGCAACGGTGGGTACCCCTTCGACATTGTGGCCATCAATCGATATTCCGCAAAAATGATAGACATATATTGGCCTCTGGCTGCTTGGCTTTTACAGATCTTGTATTTGGACGCCCGATTTGACCACTCCCTGTACCCGGTGCCACCGAAACAGAACATTCTCACCAAGGACCCTGTCCTCAATGACAACATAAACTCGAAAATACTATCTGGGTCCGTTATTCAAAAGACTGGACTCCAACGCTTCACAGAAAAAGGCGTGGTTTTCGACGGTGACGACGAAGTGACGTCAGCGGATGTGGTCATTATGGCCACAGGCTACACGTGGAAGTTTCCATTCCTGGAGGAGGGTGTCCTGAAGCAAGACGATACTGGAGTATTCAACCTCTACAAGTGCATGTTCCCACCTCAGTTACCTCATCCAACCCTTGCATTCATTGCTTTTCTACTTCCGTGGGGGCCTGGTTTTCCTGTGATAGAACTACAAACCCGGTTCGCAGCGAGCGTACTTGCTGGCAAAGCCATACTTCCCAAAGATGGACAAATGTACAAAGAAATAAGACAGAGATATGAGAAGAACATACCTAGATATGGAGTGTCCGAAAAGACTTCACTCAGAGTTGATTTTATTAAGTATGCTGATGATATAGCCAGTCAGATAGGAGCCAAGCCAAATTTTTTCAAGATGTTTTTTACAGATATTAGGTTATTTATGATGCTTTGGTTTGGTCACTTTGTTTCGTACCAATATCGTTTGCAAGGGCCCCATAAATGGGAAGGGGCAAGAGAGGCGATTATGACTAGTAGAGACAGAGTTCTGTACCCTTTGAAAAAATCAAACCATCCAACAGAAAACAGGATTGTGAAGTTTATCAAAAAGATAATAAGGTTTTTCCTAGCAAATGAATGATTTTTTTGATGTTGTTAACTTGTGTTGTATAGATACAAATAATCAAAAGTGAAGTTGTAGCAATTTCTTTTGTTAAATATTTATATTCAAGAAAGGTTAAAATTTTGACTTAAGAGGCTTTTGCTCAATAAATAAGGCGAGAGTTCTTCAGTTACCTAAAATATTGTCACATACTTCGATTTCCAATATTATAATCCCATTTTTCTTCTAAATATAAGTCTCTTTCTTCAGTATGACAATGTTACTCTATGCAATCGATTTTGAACTTTATATGTAAAAGTGCAATCAGCAATAAACCATATTTTATGAATAAAGTATTTTCCAGTTGGTGCATATCAGTAAAATTATTGTGTTATAATGGGCAATTCATGCATTTTTTTAATTTTTTTTATTCGATTGAGGTACACTAGAGCGGAATATAAGCGCAAAATTTTTTTAATTACGATGATTATTATTTTTTAAGTAATTTCAAAGTTTGACTTTAAAAAACGGTGTAAAACATTATTTTACAATATCCGCGTATTAAAAACATTATTTTCAAATCCCTATAAATAGTACATCACTTTTAAATCCGTAAAAACATAATTTCCCAATTCCTATCTTGGATTTAAAACCTTAATTCTTTAAAGCAGGGGGAGATTTTGTGTGAAGCAAAGAAAAACTACGTTAAATCTGCTTCTTATAGACACAATATAACAGCAAACTTTCTAAAGTAAAGAAAACAAATTTAATATCCTTTTTGTAAGTACATTTGTATATAAATTAGATAAATACAGTTTTATTTAAGCAAAAAAAAACATACTTTTTAAAAAACTAGTATTGCATCTATATTTGCTCACTAATTTTATTATGTTAGTTTCAATTTTTTCATTTCATGAATATTCATCAAGTTCAGTCTATTTTAGTATTTTTTTGTTTAAGTTAAGTGTTTTCCCTAAAGAAAACCATAGGAGTTTTAGTGTTTTCACGTTTGTGGGTACGTCAAACGCAGTCAAAAATGATCGAAATTATGTAAAACTTCATTTAAAGGATCATTGCTAATGTATCTTGATAAACAAACCATTTTTGATGTTCAAATTTCAAGGGCATGAAAATCTTCTTTCTGAAATTGAACCTCCCTGGCCATGCTCACCAGTAAAGTAATAATTAAAACCTTTATGTTTAGAATATCTTAATTGCTCTAATTTCAAAGTTATTTCAAGAGCTCCCGGTCAGAAAGTGTAGATGGTCTTTGCCAGAGAAGTGGTAAGTTTTTTTTGTTTTGTTATAATAATGCGCAGGATTTGAATTTGATAATTATGGAAACGAAAGAAGAACTTGAAAATCGGATCAAATTTTTACTTGCCACTTTTAAAATTGATGTAGCGTTCTTTATTCAATTCTGATCATCGTTTGGAGGCAATCGTTTCGCTTTTCTGATCATCGTTTAGTGATTAGAAGAGAAAAAAATCCCGATCACAACTTGTAATGATTATGTGCGATGGTTACTTTCAAAGTAATATATTTTGCACGAAACAAAAAACAATTTTGTTGAAAGTTTTTGCTTGGTAAGCTTTCTCAAAATTTAATATTCCATGTTTATTATGATAATTTCAATCAGTATACCCGAATTCATGTTTTTTCAACGTGAAATATTTTACTTGATCAGATCTTCTTCTGATGAAAATCACTAACGAGCTGAATTCTTTCCCATGACCAAAATATGACAGGAGTTTTTCTAAAGAAAAAAAACTAGAAAACTTTTTAACAAATTCAATGTTTATATATTTTAAATATTTCATACACTTCAAAATATTACCTTCATGCAACTACTTAGAAGAATTTCGCCTCATCGGATTAAGTTGGCTAAAGGAGAAATTACTATTTAAGGAAATCGGGCTATGCGCAAATGTTGATCTTAAGGAAAGCAATTTCAAAAAATGTTTGCAAAGATTGTTTTCCAGTTTTTCTAAAACTGAAATTTTGAATCATTAAGTTTATTTTTTTGTATCATAATTTTTTCAGCTTGTATTTTTACTATCATTGAGTCAACTGCCATTATCATATATCCCATTGACCTATCCTTGGTTGATTGGCAGAAAAAATTAAAACAATTAGTTTTCAAAAAAATTTTCAACAGATCAGAAAGGAATTAACACATTTTATCTGCAGACAATAACTGCACTTTTTCTGCAGACAAAAATAACAGACCAAGTTATTCAATTCCCTTTAGTTTTTTGAAACAATTTTGTAGATAGCGAAAAGAATCTTGTGCAAATGTTAACATCAATTGAAAAACAACGTTTATTTTTACACAATTTATAAAAATTTTTAAAACTGTAGACAATTGTTTCGGGGATCAATGGATCCCCTTCTTCAGTACAAACAGACGAAAATAAACATCAAATCAATAATTTAAACATAACATGAAGGCAAAAAGTTACAGTTTAAGTGAAAATACAATAGAGGGAAAACAGTTTGAGTTAAAAATACAAAAGCATGGTTAAATTACAAAATCAATACAAAGGTAACCAGATGGGTGAGAAATAAGGAATGCTATTTAAATCATTAACAAGGAAATCTGAAAATTTATTTATATAAAACGATTCAAAAAAATCAAGGTCACTAGGTATATTACAATTTTTAATAATGGTAGCAGATGAAAATTCAAAGTTATGATTGAGGTTCCAAACATGTTTAGCTATGGATGATTTGTCGAATTCTTGCTTTCTGACATAACCCTCATGCTCTTTAACTCTAAATTTTAACGCACGTTTTGTTTGACCTATGTAAGATAAACCACAGTTGCAATAAATTCTATAAATACCAGATTTATTAAGTGTTTCTATAGGATCTTTAAGATTAGAAAACATAATTTTATTGTGTGGGGAAAAAACGGTATTAAAGCCAAACTTTTTTAGAACATTAGAAATACGGGAACTTGTTTTAGAGTAAAAGGGTAAAACAATTAAATTATTAACAGTTAGTTTAGTTTTAGCATTATGATGGTTTTTTAAAGTTTTATGCATAATATGGTCAATGAGGGTATGACAAAAGCCTCTATCAATTGCAATAGCTTTAATGTGGTTTATTTCAGAATTAAGAAGGATTTGATTTGAACAAATATTAATAGCACGGAACACAAGAGATCTAAAAGCAGCAATTTTTTGGTTATAAGGGTGATTTGATCTAGAATGGGGTGGGAGAGATACAGCAAAAGGTTTTCGGTAAACAGTTGTAAAAAATGCATCATCATTACGTGTAACAAGAACATCCAGAAAAGGCAAACTCCGTTCACACTCTACCTCACAAGTAAACTGAATACAAGGATCGATTGAATTTATAATGGAAAGTACAACATCAACATCCTGACTGGAATTTAAAAGAACAAAAGAATCATCTACATACCGAGTGTAAAAAGGGAATTCAATTAATTCAAAAAGCTTTAGTTCAAAATAATGCATATAGAGATCACTCAATAAAGGACTTAGGGGGTTACCCATGGCTAACCCATCAGACATTTTATAAAATTTACCATTAAAACAAAAGGTGTTTTGTTCAAGACAAGACCGAGTAAGTTTTCCCCAAATCTCGCAACCTGTAAGGTGATCAATTGGCATGGCACAAAAGAAAGCGAGAAAGATTGTCAATTGCCAAATTTAGCGAAACCTGGTACGAAGTATTTGAGCCAGAAGTGACTTAGTGCCTTTCGCCTGTAAGCCGAAATATTTTGGCAACCTGAAAAACGCTATTTTAAAAAATCTAGCACCAAAAGTCTACATTTCATCAATATTTATTTTCATACTCACTCATTTATTTACTGGTTAAAATGGACCACAAATGTGCATTGAAAAGACAATGAAAGCTCATCAAGAACTCAGTGAAAACCCATACCATTATGTTCTATAATAGGATATACTTCAAGTGAAAATTTCATATAATACTGCTTTAATCCATTTGAAAATGAAATTTTCTTTTGCCGGTTCACTTTTTGTTCTTCTAATTGGCCACCAAATCCTTTCTTCAGCCGTCATGATAGCCTCTCTGGCACCGTCCCACTTGTGAGGGCCTTCCAATCTGTATTGGTAGTTATAAGAAGGCCCAAACATGAGTTTCATAAAAAGTCTGATATCTGTGAAAAACATCTTAAGGAAATTAGGCTTCACACCTATTTCGGAAGCTAGGTCGTCTATATAAGGAACTACATCCATGCGTAAAGAAATCTTCTCATCGTGCCCATACCGAGCAACGTTTTTCTTATATCTACTCATAATATCTCGCTGCATCACATCTTGCGGTGGTAGCTTCCAGTCGGTAGAAAGTGCATGTGCAGCGTACCTAGTTTGCATCTCGCCAATGGGAAATCCAGGACCCCACGGTAAGATGAATCCCATAAAAGCCAAAGTTTTATGGGGAAGATGGGTTGGGAACATGCACTTGTAGAGTTGGAAGATGCCGTCTTTATCAACGAGTATTCCTTTTTCCAGGAAGGGAAAGCCGTATGTGTACCCTGTGGCCATTATCACAACATCGGCTTCAACTGGCTCGGTCTCCCCTTCGAACACGATGCCATTTTCTGTGAAGTATTCTATTCCTTTAGTTTGTATAACCGAACCAGAGAGTAATTTGGAGAACAGGTGGTCGTTAAACGCCGGGTCTTTCTGGAAAATGCGGCGTTTGGGTTGAACATGAAATAAGCTGTGATGGAAAAATTGATCTAAAAGTCCTTCGAGAAGCCAGCTCATAAAAGTGTAAGAAATCTCCAACACGTTCGCATTAAATCTTGTCAGAAGAGTCAAATCATATGGTCTCCCATTTTTGCCAACTCGGTTTATCACATATGCTCCTGAAGTTGTGCTTAAGTACACCTGTAAAGTAATATATTTTTATCAGAAAAGTTTGTTTGCAAATAAATAATTGCGTAAGATTATTAAAAAAAATAAATAGGACAATTAAAAACCATAGATAGGACTGTATTTTAGGTCAAATTTTAATTACTACAATCTCTTATATTTCTTCATCGTGACAAAGTATCAATTTTTATTGATAGTTAGATACTGAATATGAAATATTACACCATTTTTTTATTATTATTAAATGATGATTACGAAAAAAGAAATACCTATTTAAGACTTTTGTGTGTTGTGCGCAGTGTGTATTCTAATGTATATTTTCTACTATAAAATCTTAAATATTTTTCTTGAAATTGGTATAAGTTCAAAATTTGAGAAAAGTATGAATTTTGATTTCTTGTTGTAAGATCCGTATACCTTTTGTGTTCGTCAATAAGTCAAATGGCCTGATTAAAAATGATCTATCCATAAGAACAACACAGGCACCATTAGAGAAACCCTTCCTTCTCCCTCGTTCGTTACGTTCGTAAGAGAAACTCTTTAATTACTACTCAAAACCACGCGGTTAGTGGTTGTACTTTCATTCCAACCAGCTCAAATAATGATTAAAAAAAATACTAGGGGGCTATCGCCCCCTGCTCGCTATCGCTTGCCAACCCCCGGGAGCTGCTGACACAGTTTCCCTAGGATTGCTTCGCAATCCTGTGCTCGCTACGCTCGCTCGTCATACGCTAGTACAGCCTAGCTGAGATTCATTACCAGCTAAAGGTTCAATTCCGTTAGTTCCCGCTTAATATCGCCAAACTCTTTTGGACACCAAAAATTATAAATATTGCTAAATAATTTCAAACCTATAGATTAAAATGTTTAATTAGATCTATAACGGTTCAGTTTATCATTTTAAAAAATTTTATATTTGAATATTAAGCGTTCAAAAGGGATTGGTGATATTTAGCGAGAAATCTAACGGAATTGAACCCCAACTAAATTTATTGGTGAAATATAGTTTTATAAATAGTAATATGCAGCAGGGAAACATATCTAACAGTAAATTAATAAAATAGTAACATTTGATACCTCTAAACATATTTGAACAGCTAATAATATCATTAGAGACTGAAATCGGAAAAAAATCAAATCCAAAACAATGCACTCATTTTGTAAACAAATTTATTGTTGCCAACCGAGTAAAAGAAATACAACGAAATCTGGGCGTTACGTAAGAGAATTATATTAAAAAAATATTAATATTTAAGAAATGAGGAGCTTAAAGAGGTAACAATAAACTAATTCAAACAGCTTTTCATTGGAGTTTTATTGGAGTTCTATGTTGTTGCAAGCACCACAGTTGACCTAATATATTTTTCACTATAAAATGAGTAAAATTGGAAATTTTTTGTGTATATTTTTGTTTTTATTGGGCTAAGCCGGTAGGTATTTTGTGTTCCTTAAAATTCACAATATCATAATTTGGATCAAATACAAAGAAAGGAAAAATAAAAAAATCAAGTTTGCATACCTGCTTTGCAACGCTGCTGGACTCAACAGCCGCATCCATTCCAGAACACCCCATTCCAACAACCACAACATTCTTATCCTTGAATTCGTCCACCCTCTTCAAAGAATGAGTGTGCATGACCTTCCCCTTGAACTTCTCTTGACCAGGATACGTCGGCATCTTGGGTCTGTTCAAATGCCCCACGCATATCAGGCAACCGTCGTAGACGTCAGTGGTATCTTCCCCTGTCACCGTGTTCTTCACCGTCACCACCCACCGTCCAGTGTCGTCGTAATCCTCAGCCCTCTTCACCTCTATGACTTTGGAGTTGCATTGGATGTATCTCAGTACGTCTCTGGCATTCGCTATGTCCATGATGTATTTGTACATTTCCGTGTGTCTCATGTAGTTGCTGTACTCTTTGCTAGGTGGGAAATTACTGATCGCTCCAATTTCTTTGCTGTGGTTTATGATGGTGGAGTGCATCAGGGACGGTACACCTTCTTCGCTGGTTTCTCGGTAGCACCACGTGCCTCCCGGTTTGTCCGTCCACTCGAAACACACGGGTTCCAGGCCAACTTCTTTGAGGGCTGCGACGCAACCTATTCCTGCGAATCCTCCTCCGATAACGGCGATTCTTTTGGTAGACATCGCAGAAGCTAGAAATGGGAAAGCGGTATGAGTATTCACTGAAAATGAGTGAAGCAATATTGTACAGCTAAAATAATCTGTTATAATGTTTCACTTTGAATGTTTATCTTGAGTGATACTCTTCGATGAATCACTCGAAAGTTTGAAAATAGAAGAGGGGAATTTTTAAATTTATACACTTTTCCATTTGGAGGATTCCTCCAAAAGGAACTCCTAAATGTGACTTAAGGTTTTTTCGGATTTATCACATTTTAGTATTCATTTCGGAAGAATCATCTTTAGTGAAAAGTGTGAGTTGACATTTCTCTCTTTACCCCTTCACTTTTCTATGCAAACTAGCGATACAGATGAGTGAATCTCTCAACATCAACCGTGAAAATGAAACTATGTGAAGGAGGCTTTAAGTTAACCCAGTAATGAACACTTTTAACCAAAAGCGTTTTGATGGTATTACCGTTGAAAGCATCGCAAGAATACAGATGCTTAATGTGTGTAGATATAGAGTCTAGATCCAAATTTAAGAACACTTAAATTCTAAACATATTTTTCAACACTATTTTCAATCAATCAATCAAATTTTTATTAACACAACACACAAATACAACAAGAACACATAGAGCAAACATACAAAAAAAAAACAAAAAAATTGTTATGTGGTACCAAAAGAGCAAAGCTCGTCCATGGTACCAAAAATAAAAAATTCTTAATATGGCAACAAAGCTGGGCTGACTACTGCATTATTTTAAACATTGCTTCAGTATCAGTTATTTTATAAAGTCATGAATTCCAAATTTAAATTCAAATTTATTGTTAGTAGATTTAAGATTTTGATTTAATTTATTAAAGAAATAAGGTCCTAAAAAACATGAGATTTGTGAAATATTTCTTTTTTTGACTTGAGTATAAAATAATTTCCTTGATATTTCCTTGATATGAATATTTCCGAGTGCGAAGTTACTGGATTTAATTTGATAGAAAGATTTGTTGTTGAAGATGAAAAGAAGCAAGCGGAAAATAAAAAGTTCTCTAACATTAAATATGGGCTTAGTTAAAGAATTATTATTAATATGAGATAAGATTTTAGTTTGCAAGTGGAACCCATTTTTAGAACCCATTTCGGGATAGAATACATTTCAAACTTTTTTCAAACATATTGAAAACACTACCGGTACTAACTTCAGAACTACCAATCACAGCTAAATTTATTCATGGTGTATCATTATGAATGGGCAAACTTCTATGAGACTTAGGTACATCATATTATGGATTCAGATTTGCACATGAACCCATGGTCCCAGACTTCATCCTAAGGGGCTAGGGGGTATTGAAACTACCCACGGAAGCGGGAAGCCACCCTTACTTCGTCAAGTAAGCCGGGATAGTCTTCCCTCATAATCGACATGATCCAATACTTTCCATTCAGTAAGCCATCCGTAATGCGTATTAACATTCTGAATGATAGAGCAATGCTAACTTAAGAGCGTTCTGGTTGGGCCAGCTGGCTCAGTCATTCTTTTTTTTCTCTTGCCGCTTCTTCGCTGAAGCGACAGATGTCTTTCTTTTTTTATTTACCTCTACTAGTCGAGGTTTTTCACTGAGACAAGTGCATATTTGTTTAGAAAAGGAAATTATTATAGGGTGGGTAGGGGTAAAGTGGGTCTTGGGGTAAAATGGGTCAGTTTTAATTAACTCGATATATAAATCAAATTTAAATTGAATTATTTTCGCTCATTTTTTTGTATTATAATCTTTTATCTGTTGGCAACATTTTCCGACTGTCAAAAATTTAGATTCATGAATTTAAGAACTGAAAAATATTTTATTTGAACGGTAAATGGTGTTGTCGAAAAAACAGGGTTTACCAACTTCCAACTATCTATATATTGTAACAAATTACAGCAGACTTTTGTAATATTTTTCCATAAAAGAAAGTCTGAGAGACATTTCAAGCATATCAGCTTAGAAAAATATAAAATATTTTATACTTGGGGTAAAATGGGTCATAGTTAGGAGGCTTTCTGTATTAATTAAAAACAATGTTTTTAACTTATTTCCTTCAAATATACATTGAACTCAAAACAGTTTATTTTTTTCTCCAAATAAAGTATTTTAATTGCTACATTTGAACAATGTTCATTAACTTCGGACTTTTACAATTTCATTAAAGTACAACTTAAAACAAATTTTTTCAGATAAAAACGGCTTAGCCGATTGCCTTTTTTCTTATTTCCATGTATATTTAGTAATAAATATATTTTGACATCTTTTTGAAAAGAGACCCATTTTACCCCACGTTGGGGTAAAATAGGTCATTATTTTGATGCTAAGTTTAACCAACTTATAACTAAAATATTTGATAAAATTAGATGAAAATGTTCTGAAGTATTGTAATGTCAAGATCCAATTGAAAGAAATCCTTAAAAAGTAAGAGTTTTGATGAAATAAAACTTAGAATGGGAAAGTACCTTAAAAGTGGCCCATTTTACCCCAACCCACCCTATTCAGTTTTCGGGGCTTTATGGTTTCGGCAGATGAGCGAAGAGATAGTGGCGTTTTTTCTTTGCTAATAGAATATTACCGAAAGTTTTTCTTATCTGCCAAGAACATTTATACTTTAAGTTAATCTTGATTTAATATTTTTTATTGTTATTCAAACTGCTTTATAAGGAGCTACTTTTAAACTTGTTTTAAATATTCAGAAATATTTATTTGCAATTAGTACAATGGTTGTTTCATAAAACTTTTTAAGTTTACTATAGGACGTGAATGTCAGCAACAATATTAAAGTAATCATTGAAATTTAGCTCGAACTATTAAATTATAAAATAATTGTTTACTGAAAGAAAACTTACTAATGAATAATTATTTTCTGTATTCATTGGGTGATTCAAAAAACTAAAACTCATGATGGAAAATTATGATTACCTCACAAAGCATCTTAGATGATAGCTTATCACTGTTTTATATTTGTATTCATTCTCTATTATGCAAAATTATTTAAAACATATTTTATATTTTTAACCATTTACAAATGTTGCAATTGATTGATAAATGAGTAAATGGTTTAATTTTGATTCTGCATTAAACGACAAGAAATATGAAAAAGTGAAGTTTTGAATAACAATGCTAAATTAGAATCTAATTTTTCAATCGCTGTAAATTCAAATTTTATAACACTAGGGGGCTACCGCCCCCTGCTCACTATCGCTCGCCAACCCCCGTTAAATGCTGACGCAGTAACTTTTGGACCGCTTCACAATTCCCCACAAAACCCAGCTCACTGCACTTACTCACTTTATAAAACATTCTTAACACAGGGGTAGTACTTCTCCGTAGTATTCTTTCAAAAATGGCGAATATTTATTCAGTGGTGGAATTTTATCATTTCCTTTATGGTAACATGAATTGGCGGATCGCTTTATAATTCCAAGAAAGGTTCATATATAGTTCCCGCTAAATATGAACCTTCCCTTAATGTTTCAGTGCTTCCCTTAATGTATCTGTGAAAAACACATTACCTTAGGGAAATGGGTAAAAAATGTTTACATTGCTCTGTTGTTAATTTCCTTGGGGTTGAATTCCGTTATTGTTCCCGCTAAATATCACTAATCTCTTTTGGACACTATAAAGTATAAATATTGTTAAATTATTTCAAATTCATAGATTAAAGTGTTTAATTAGATCTATAACTATTCAGTTTATGATTAAAAATTAGAAAAATTGGTTTACATTTGAATATTGAGCGTTCGAAAGAGATTGGCGATATTTAGCGGGAATTATAACGGAATTGAACCCCAAGAAAATTAACAACAAAGCAATGTAAACATTCTTTTACCCATTTCCCTAAGGTAATGTTTTTTCACAGATACATTAAGGGAACCATTGAAATATCTCAGGAATAAATTTAACTTTCTTAAAATTTGTAATGATTGACTGTTAAAAATGTAGTAATTATCTTAAACATCGCGAAAATTTAGAATTTTATCTTCATGAGAAACAAACTTCGAAGTTGTGTCATTTTCATAGCAACGACACCGAATGTCAAGACTTCCAACATTTTCATCCTTATTTCTAAAACATTCACCCGTGTTATTTAGTTGTTTGCGTTTTGTCATTATGAAATAAATAGTTACATTTTACTACTACCTTAAAAAACATACTTGCAAAAGGATATAAAAAAATGCAAAATTAAAAATTTCCGAAAGCGAGTGTATATTGAATTGAATTGAAATGTGTTTGAGGTATTTGCTTGCTCTGTCGAGCCGCTTAACCTTCTTCTTCCAAGAGTACTTATGAAGATTTTTTTAAAGTCTGAAATGATAGTTTTTAGCAATGATGAAGTTCTAGTTTAATAGAAGATGAGTGTATATTTTATTGTAAATATAGTAATGATTAGGTTGCCACAACTACGAAGATAAATATAAAAATATTAATTTGTTATTTAAAAAATAAATAATAAATTAATTATATATAAGTTTAAAATATAATGAAAACCGTTTGAACAACAATTAACCCTTTGAACAACAAAAATATAAATATTGTTAAAAATAACACAAAATATATTTTTTAAATTCGTGTTATAAATAGAAAGATGATTATTTAATCTATTTGAATATTAAAAAAACCAGTGAAATATGTTTTCAATTGTTTTAAAATTCATAGTTGCTTGCTTTGTAACTGCGACCTTATCTGAAATCTAAAAAAATGGAAATATTTTAAAATTGAGATTTTTTTTAGAAATTCTAAAGGCACTTTGCACATCCTCAAAAGAATCCGGACAGTTTGATACCAAATATGTGTTATACGGATCAGTAATTAAAAAGCCTTTCTCTGGAAACCGTTCACCAAAAACTTTTTTTAGAATGGAGAGAAAAATCAATTGACTAATAGCTATTTGTAATAATACATATCCTTATTATGTAAAACGACTCAGTTGCAATTTTTGGTGAACCACTTGGGTTAGGAAGACAAAATAGGGGTCGTTTTTCATTAATTAAAGTATTCTTTTACCAAAAAAATTTTCGAGTCCTTAGGGGGTCGTCTTCATATTAAACGAAACTTTTTTTTCAATGGGGACCCCCAATCGTTATTAGTTTTTCTGAAAGGCCATCCCCCCAAACCCTTAAATACTCAGTTTCATCCAGATTGATTAAAAAAACTTTTTTTAAATAAACTAATTTTTTTAATCGTGAAATATTTTAATGATTATAATCGATTCTGGTAGTAGTTTTATTTAGGAATGCATACCGCAAATGCTTTATCTCGTTAGTTTTATCAAAATTTATTTGATAAAATCGATTGAAATTTTGGTTTCCTACATAAAATTACTACCAGAATCAATAACCATAAAAATGTTCACTATTTAAAAAAAAATTTTAAGTTTATTTTAAAAAATATTTTTTTAATCAATCTAGATGAAACTGGGGATTTAAAGGTTTGGGGGGATGGCCTTTCAGAAAAACTAATAATAATTGGGTGTCCCCATTGGAAAAAAGTTAGTGTTTCGTTTAATATGAAGACAACCCCCTAAGGACTCGAAAATTTTATTGGTCAAAGAACACTTTAGTAATGAAAAACGACCCCTATTTTGTCTTCCTAACCCAAGTGGTTCGCCAGAAATCGCAACTGATTATCTGATTACTGACAGAAATGGCAACTCGTTTTTATTTACCCCAACTGTACCCTACCTCCCCTAGAAGTTTGCCCCATTCCCAATGATACACTGGATATACGAAAAAAAAACCGTTCAATGCAGAAACTGTTCAGAAAAAACCGTTCAATAAACCGTTCAGTTTTTTTGTTTTTTGAACGGTTTTTGCATTGAACGGTTTTTTCGGGACACCTATACACCCTGTAATGATTTTTGTGGATTAAAAAAGTATCCTCATTTATTCTTCTTTTTCTTGTTTCTTTTTAGGTTAGGTTTGTTTTTTGTTATTGTTTTATGGCGCATGATTGTTTTTTTATGTAAGGCTAAGCGCGCACTAGAGACTTCCGTCACGGCGTCTTAAAACACTAGTTACTCGAGAGCAATGCATTTCTATGGAGAGATTCTTGGCAATCGGCCATGAGTCTCGTCGCCTGTGCGCTCGCTCTAGCTTCTTGCAATAGCCAGGGTGATAATTTAGTCTCTGTCGCCGTGACAAAAGTCTCTAGTGCTCGCTTAGCGTAAGATCGTTTGCAGTGTTGATATCATTTTTTATTTAAACAAACAAAAAGCTCCCCGTGCACCACAATGTATAGCTCGGGTCTTACAGGTGTAAGTAATTAAAATTTTACAAGAAAAAAACTGCAATACACATAAAACAAAACATCATTTGATATCATATGATTGATGTCATCTTTAAACAAGACAATTTTTTTAACAAAAAGATTATTTATGCACTAGAGATAAACATTTTAGAGGTATTACAGAACATAAGTATATGTAGGAAGATCCCATTATGACTTATTGAGTGTAATACAGTTTTTATCTTCAAAATGAAAATATTCGTTTTTTTATTTCAAGTTGCCAAAAAAAGTATCCAAAATTCTTCGTCAAATTTGCGTAAGAAGGCAAAAGCATTGCGATTTTATTTTATTCTTGTGCCATAAAACAATAAACAACCAAACCGTAAAAAGGCTTTTGCGGCCTTTTTTAAATTCTTTTTTTACTTTTATTATGATTAAGTTCTCAAAAATTATACTTTACACAAGATAAATACGTGAACAAAAGGGCCTCTATCAAAATATCTCCATTAAATTTAAATGAAAATTACCGTACACAAAAATGGCTCTTAGAAGTAACACTTAAAAAAATGTATTTTTCAAAAAATGCTCTCATTCGTTTATTATTAAACACTTTAGGGAACATTTGTTGTAAATTTCAGCCAAATAAAATGTAGTGAGCATTGTTTCGAGAAAATAACTCTAAAGGTGAATAATAATGAACTACAATATTCTTACGCCTACAATACTCGTATACACATTTATTTTATCACCTATAAACTAATAAATAGATAATGTCAGAATGTTTAACATGAAAGTATTGTTTTCATACGTGAAAATTTCAATATGATTTTAAATGTTTTTATGACTAATAAATTACAATATTTAATTCGTCTATAATATTTATTGAAATATTAGAAACGAATATAGCACAAAGCTGTATAAATCTGACATTTACTCACAATACCTACTAATGAAGAGTAATTACCTTTTCCCTAAACTCAAGAGCAAAAGTTTTAACACCAACAAATGGAATTTTCTTATTTCAGAATAATCTTAAAATGTTTGCACGTCAGATATTTGAGAATATAACCCGAAATACTAACCTGCTAAGGGAATCCGGTAATATGCACTCTTAGATACGTAGCAAGTATCTACCCTTCTACAGCTGTCCTTAAGCCTCTGCGCATAGGTTCAACTGTAGATTACGTGTAGAAAAACAACATGACTTTCAGTTCTCTTTCAAATTAGACAGTAATTCTAATAATATATTTAATGAATGTTATTGAGAACCTTTTTCAATGACTTTGCATTTAATGGGAGATAACTTATTTCCAGAGATTTGTAAAATAGATAACTTATCTTTTTTCTTTGTGTTTTTCATTGATGTATTGGAAGGGAAAATGTTAGTGTTGTTATGTAATTTTACGGTGTCGGCAAAATTCCGGTCAATGCGAAAACCGGTTCGTAAATTTCGGTCAAAAAACAAGATTATAGCTTTATCAATGTAATAAATTTGTTTTTTATTGATCGGAAAATTTACTGACCGGTTTTTGCATTGACTAAAATTTTCATAAAACCAATTTTACTAACTCGTGTTCGAATTCTCTCGCAATTAATGAATAGTATCTGTGTTAGCATGTGCCTATTAAAAGTTTAATCTGATCAACGAAAACCTTGCAAACCATTCTTTAAATTTAATTGTTGGTAGAGACCAGAGATAAAAAACCAAGTGTGGGATGGGTTAAAAGTTAGCGAAAATGCGGGGAAAAGGAAACATAAATATAAATAACCAATTGAGTCCGACTTAAAAAAATCTGATAAATTTACAGAGTATTGTTTTTGTATTTGAAGTTTATAGAGAGCAATTTGATTACTGGTTTTTGTCTTTATGTTATATCTCTATTATATCTGTTCACAAAGTTGTAGTATGTCAGTAAAACAACTTACATTACAATGGGTGTGACACTCATTATATTTAGTTTTTAAATTTCAAGAAAATGATCATGCTGATAGGCAACATGAGAATATACAGGGTGCTTCAAAAGTCCGTTTCGCGGCTTAAATTTGAAACCAAAGTATTCTAGGAGGGTCCTAAATTTGAAAACAAAGTATTCTAGGGGAATAAATTCAGATGATTTATAGCACTCCTAGTGGTGAAATAAAAAAAGTTTAAAAATTAATTTAAAAAATAAAGGAGATAGAGAAAAAACCTCAATGAGAGTGTTGTTGCTACTCACTTAAAAAATTTCACGAAAATATCGCGAATATTCACGGAGATATTAGCATGGGAAAATAAAACTTTTCTATAACCCACAGTAAAAAAGGTCTATAAAGAGTTCAACGTCTTATACAATTAATAATTAAGTTAGATCACTCTTCCTAATCTAGTACAACACATTTGAATTTATTTCATAAATTTAAATTTGAAAATAAATGCTTAAGTTTTGGTATTAAAAATTATTCGCTTTTCCAGTTTTGATACCAATAATTTTACCGTTCCGGTACCTCTTCTTTTAAAAATCGAGCCCTGTCTGTATATATGGATTATGTAATGCATTCACGTTCTCTGATAAAGCAAGTGTTTTGAGACAGGTTTTAAGGAATACAAATTTTAAGGAATTACAAACCGAACAAATTCTCGTTTAAATAACTTCTTTTGATTTAAGGTAAATAATGTAAAAACTGCCTAAATGTGGGCAGTATCAATACTTATGTATTGATTTGGGAAAATACCAGTACTTTTAAGTACCTTTGAGAATTTAAATGCTGAGCACTGCAGGTTTGTAATTTTACTTCCTTTCAAAGGATGTGCATATTTGTTGTTTCTTAACTTCTAAAGAAACATATCTATTGAATTAAGAATTAAATTTAAAAATCAAAGAAAACAATAAAATTTAACAAAATAATTGTTGGTATTTTAACCTCCTCTCAAAATATAGTAAAAGAAAAAACAATTTGTTAAATATAACTATCGTGTTAAGCATCAGTACAAGACTTGCATATTTTTCAATCAATCTAGTTACAGAAAAGAAAAACTTCAAATGAAATAATTTCCTTTAATATCAAAAATTTAGATGAAATTAATATATTTTTTCATTTAATTTTCCACCACCTAACATTTCTTGGTACTTGTAGCAGAAAAAGTTTTACAAAACTTAACTACTCATAGAAAATTAAGAAAACAATTTTAAAAGTATTTTCTAATATGAAAGTAATAAAAAGAGTGAAACACAATGACTAAGGGGAAATAAGAAAATATTTTATTGATAGAGAAAAATTAAAACGATGATAAAATAAAAAAGAGAAAAAAATTTCCAATGGAATTAAAACACAATTTTATTAACCCGTATTTTAAATTGTTAAATTTGAAGTGTTTTTGTTAGTAAAATAATACTTTTAAAAATGCACTGAGGATAAAAATATGCTAAAGCAACGTTTAACAAAGATAATTAAGTTTTTACTATTATTAAACATTTTTTTACAAATTTTATTTTAAAAAAGTTATAATAAGGAAGTTGCATGTGTCAGATTTTCAAAAACAAACAAGTGTTCCGTATGGTTTTTTGTATGGTAAAATGAAATATCTAGTCAGTATTTCAAAAAAATGTACAGGTTATTAAATATTTTAATTTAAAAGTCGAGAAAAAAACACGTGAATGAAAACGTTTATTGTTTAAACTGTAAGATGACGTCAACAATAATACCATCAACTCCATTGCTTTTCAACAATGCCTATTGTAAGATGACGTCACATCCAAATTCTTGGCGTTTTCGCGCGCATTTAAAAAGGGGATTTTTTTTTTTTGGCAATCAAAAAATTTCTCGATCGGCCTCAAATTTTGGGTAGTTGCTTATTTTTGCAAGAAGAATCGATTAAAGAAATTAAAAAAAATTATGCAACTTCCTCATTATCAGATAATAAAAAGGCATAAATCTTAGGTTTAGCATTAGTGCAAGACTTTGCACCCTTTTGCATTCTGCGGTCACAGAAATGAAGAAACTTGAAATAAAATATAGTTCTTATATATAACATGAAAAATTAAAAATAATGTATATCATATTCCTTTTAATCTAAAGCTGAATATTTCTTGGTATTACCATAGAATTTCATATAAATTTGCTTTAAACAATTTCAAGAAAAAATTTCCCTTCTCTCGAAATTCTTCTGTTTTACGTATAGGACACAAAATCCTTTCTTCAGCCGTCATGATAGCATCTCTGGCACCCTCCCACTTGTGGGGACCTTCCAATCTGTACTGGTAGGAATAGAACGGGCCAAAAAAAAGCTTAAAAAACAATCTTATATCGGTGAAGAACATCTTTAAAAAATTAGGCTTAACCCCTAAATCAGACGCTAGATCATCCATGTAAGGCACTACATCGAAGCGTAAAGAAGTCTTCTCGTCACGCCTATAGCGAGAAGCGCTCGTAAACCTGGTCATAATATCCCTTTCCATTTCTTCTTTCGAGGGTAGTTTCCAGTCGGTGGAAAGTGCACGAGCAACATACCTGGTCTGAAGCTCTCCTGTAGGGAATCCTGGGCCCAAAGGGTTGATAAACCCCACAAAAGCCAAGGTCGTATGAGGAAGATGGGTCGGAAACATGCACTTGTAAAGCTGAATTATACCGTCATCATCCACAAGTATTCCTTTTTCGAGAAATGGGAAGCCGTAAGTGTACCCTTGGGCCATTATCACGACATCAGCTTCAACTTCTCTTGCTTCCCCTTCGAAAACGACACCCGTTTCTGTGAAGTATTCCAGTCCTTTTTTCTGTATAACCGAACCGGAGAGTAACTTGGAATGAAAATGATCGTTTAAAACAGGCTCCCTCTCTAATAGCCTGTGCTTTGGCTGGACGGGATATAAGGAATGGTGGAAGTTCTGGTCTACCATTCCTTCAAGAAGCCAACTGGAACATTTGTAAGACATGTCCAGTATTTTTGATTTGAACCTTGTCAGCAGAGCTAGGTCGGCAGGTCTGCCATATTTTGAAACTCTATGTATCACATAAGCTCCAGAAGTGGTACTTAAATACACCTAGCAATGAAAATAATAAAATTAATATATTCAAAAAGAGGGGTGAAACGGGGATGTTTCATACAAGTGGCACATAGATAAACTTTCAATACCCCAAAAACTATCAAGGCTATTTACACTAGCGGAAATAAAAATCCCAACACCAAGAAGGAAAGGAGATATCAAAGTCAAATTTATTTCTATTATTGCACATAGTATCAATGTGAATTGATTAAAAAATCAGCTTTCCTGGATGTTAGGGGGCCGAGAAAACCAGGGAGGAGCGTTGTCTCCATAGGTTTCCATTACCGCTGTCACACGTCATGGTATTGAGTGACGGGCTCTAAATGACTTTTGAGGGATTAGAGGACCATGTTGCCTCCTCAGATAATCCAAATTCATATGGTGCACCAGCGGATGTTGCATACCGGGCTAGGTTATTTCTCCTCATTAACCGGACTTGATTTGTGGGTGTTGGTTCTAGAGAACGGGTAAGACGGGGTAAAAATGCAACCTAGGGGGTTAAGAAGAAAGCTTGGACATTGCATACAACATGTGGTTGTGCATGTTTCTCTTAAAATTTGTCCCCAGGACAGGTCTGAAGGTATGGGCGGACAACCGGCTAAAAAACCTCAATGACGCAGCTCTGGTTGGAAAAAGTACTGGTGAATCATACTCAGGAGTTGCAGAAAGGGAATCCTATGCATCCCCACTCCTTTAACCTGCATCACCACTCCGTGGAACGATTAGAAAATCATCAGCTAAGTGCGCTCTCTCCATTGTGTCTTCAAACTCATACCCAACCGTCGTGGTGCTCCAAACCGAAGCAGGATTCTCTCATAAACACAATGTCATGAAATGGGGATTTTCATTTCCTTACTTCGTGCACTATTGGAAACAGAAAGGCCCATTTTCAGCTCCTTGTTTGCAGACAAAGATGTAAGAAGCTATGCAGACCAAACGGACAATCCGCAGTACTGCAAACGACATCCATCCCACTGCCGCTTGTCCTCAGTATGATCTACCGGTACTTTGGCCAACCAGAGCTGCTTCATTGAGGTATTTTAGCCGGTTGTCCGTTCTTACCTTCAGACCTGTCCTGGGGACAAATTTCAAGAGAAAAATGCACAAACACATGTTTTATGCAATGTCCTAGCTTTCTTCTTTAACTCCCTATGTTGCATTTTTACCCTGGCTTATCCGTTCGTAAGAACCAACACTCACAAAACATGTCCGGAGAAAGAGGAGAAATCACCTAGCCCGATATGCATCGTCCGCTGGTGCACCATATGAATTTGGACTACCCGAGGAGGCAACATGGTCCTCCAATCCCTCAAAAGTCATTTAGAGCCCGTGTCACTCATACCATGACATGTGACGGCGGTAATGGACACCTATGGAGACAACACTCCTCCGTGGTTATCTCGGCCCCCTAATATCCAGGAAGGCTGATTTTTTAAGCAATTCACATTGATACTATGTGCAATCATAGAAATAAATTTGACTTTGATATCTCCTTTCCTTCTTGGTGTTGGGATTTTTATTTCCGCTAGTGTATTAGGTCATATTTTTCTTTAAGTTGCTTTTGTATATTTGGGTCTTTTCAAGTGCTTAAGATTGAAAACTGCTTGAATTGCAGTTAATTTCAAAGCGATTATCTACACCAGTGGTTCCCAAAGTGGTTTCCAGGAAAAAATTTAGGGGTTCCATGGGACAAACTTTATTTCATTAAAAAAAATAAGAATGGTGTATAAAATAAGAATGAACAGTGCCGCTCCCCTTGGACCCAAAAAGGTTCTCAAAATGAGTTAAAACCCTACTTTTACCATTTTAATTTCAAAATTGTTTCTGGGGGAGGGCCCCCAGACCTCCCCCCACGGTACCACAAGGGGATCTTGCGTGATACTTTTGGGGAAATCACCACCATTTTGACATTTTTCCCAAAAGGTAAAGGCGATTGCCTGGAAAAGTGCCCCCCTTGAGCTGGATTCGCCCCTGGTTTAATTTAATATCAGATATTAAATTTTGAAAATTCGTTGATTAAAAAATATTCAGGGTTCGGCGATCATCGGCAGCAAATTTGGGGGTTCCATGACCAAAATAGTTTGGGAACCACTGATCTACACTAAATTAGTTAAAACCAGTGGAAAATATTACAATAACTTACCAAATATTAATCAGTTTATTAAATCCCCAAATTTTAATCAGTTTATTAAATCCCCAAATTTTAATTTCATGATGATTTTTGAAAACCACCTTTGAATTTTGTTCAACTTATCCTCTTGAAAATTCCATACGTTTTCCTTTATTGGAGATATGTTTAAAATGATCATTCGTTAAATATTGTGATTTTAATATACCTCAAGCATTAACCTTTGCCCTGACGTTCTAAATTTTCTTCTAATGGTGTGTATTGTGAATATACTTATCATCATAAAAAGCTTACATATTCTACAAAATGTTTAACAGTTAAAATGTTTATAAATTATAAGTTAATTTACACAAAATAAATATTTTTTAATATTTTAATCTCTTTAGTAGGAACACACAATATTTCATATTTTGAAGCGTTTTTTAGAAGAGAATAAAAAACAGAAATTTTTATCAGGTTATTACAAATCAGATTAATTAAAATTTTTCTCCTTACCTGCTTAGCAACGTTACTGGACTCAACAGCTGCATCTATTCCAGAACACCCCATTCCAACAACCACAACATTCTTATCCTTGAACCCTTCTACCCTCTTCAAAGAGTGGGAGTGCATAATCTTCCCCTTGAACTTCTCTTGACCAGGATACGTCGGCATCTTGGGTCTGGTCAAATGCCCCACGCATATCAGACAACCATCGTAGACGTCAGTGGTCTCTTCCCCTGTCACCGTGTTCTTCACCGTCACCACCCACCGTCCTGTGTCGTCATAGTCATCCGCCCTTTTCACCTTGGTGACTTTGGAGTTGCACTGGATGTGCCTCAGGACGTCTTTGGCCATTGCGTAGTCCAATATGTACTCGTACATTTCTTCGTGTCTCATGTAGTTGTTGTGTTCTTTTCTTGGAGGGAAGTTGCTCAATGCCCCAATCTCTTTGCTGTGGTTTATGATTGTGGTATACATCACAGAAGGAACTCCTTCTTCACTGTATTCCCTGTAGCACCATGTCCCCCCTGGTTTTTCCGTCCATTCAAAGCATACAGGGTCCAAACCCACTTCTTTGAGGGATGCGCATGTGCCTATTCCTGATATTCCTCCACCAATGACGGCAATCCTTTTTGGAGCCATGAATCTGAAATGAATGATTCCATCTCAGTTTTGATAAAATTGTATTTAATCATTCTATTTTAATTTATTAATTTGAATCCTAGACGGCATGAGATTGTCCTTCCTATGGAAAATTGAAAACTATGTACAATTTGGGGAGGCTGCGGCTGGAAAGGTTTCTCTTAAACACTTTATGTAGAGACGGAACTTTTTAGCCGCACTTAAATTATAGCATCAATATTTAAAAAAATTTTAACTGAAGTATTTCAATTCGAAATTGAAGAAGGTTCAATTCAATGTAGATATAGGTCCAAGGTACACCACTAGTGTATCTTGGACCTGTGTCAAAAAATATTATTTTATTTCTCATATAATGGATTTTATTATTCTTTTAAGGAAACCAAGACGTTACAAACCTTCAAAAAATCAATTTTTCAAATGTACCTTTAAAAATACTACATTTCACGCTGATTCCAAAAAGGTATAACATGTTTAGGTTTGAAACCTGATTCCAAGAGAAATTCCGAGTTAAAGTACAGTTGAGGAAAAAAATGACTCAGTTGTGATTTTTGGCGAACTTCTTGGGTTAGGAAGACAAAATAGGGGTCGTTTTTCATTAATTAAAGTATTACGAGCGTAACTTTCCATCACTATATGCATAGAATAAGTACTTTTTCGATATTCTTCTTCTAAAATATTTATCAGATTTTTTAAGTATTTTTTATAAACCTGGTTGAAATAGTGTACAGATTATGTCTACAATTTTTTATCAACATGCGATCTCTTAAACTAAAAATAGAGGAAACTCCAGCTCTCAAGCGTCGCCTCCAACCGTGGATCGGTTTCGCCCTTGTTAGGGCTCATCAGCACGGTATAGGAAGGTAACGCAAGAGAGCGGAGGGAGAGCTTTTAGTCTCTAACCAGAGAGCTTTTAGTCCTCTAACCAGAGGTTACTGGTGAAGAACTCTTCTTTTTTTAAAAATAGAGGGTTTTTTCAATAAGGAAAATAACAGCATTTTTCGTTGACAAAAACGTCTTGGTTCCCTTAACAAAATAAAAAAATCCCTTGATGATTGAAATGATAATTGACTAATTGGAATGATCACTAGGGTGGGTCAAAAATTTTTTTTTCACATTTTCCCAGGGGCACAGCGACAAAAGGGTGCCAAATGGTCTCAAACTGACGTGCGTAAAATATTATTCGATTATAATAACTCTTTTTGCCTCCGGATTGGTCTCAAAGTTTCGATTAATATAGTAATTTCATGTAAAAATGGACAAACGAAAATCAAGTTTTTACCTCGATTTCACGAATCCGTCATGAATGTAAATGTGCACAATGGTATAAAAATCATCATTGAAGACTATAAAATAGTTATAAATGAAATCAGAGTTGAAATACTTGAGTTGTAATACAACATATTTTAAAATATCTCAATGGTTAGGACTGGCAATCAAAAATTTCTTGCTGGAATCATATAAATGTGCGAAACTCTTATTTCCAGTTGAGTAGGATTTTAAAAACATTCAATTTTTAATAAAAATGGATATGTCAGAATGTGGGTACCTTTTTTGGGTTATATTTCAACCCCAAGGAAAACATTTGGATAATTGTTTAAAAGTTGGGGTTTTCCTTGAAATTTCTTTAGTATATTAGGAATATTCCATCCCAAGTGACCCCTTATGAGTCACTAATGTCCAAAAATAAATTAAAACCACATTTTAAGAGTCAAATTTTGAAACATTTTCTTAAGAAGAGCAGTAGAACCCCGTTTTCAGCATAAGGCTCAGTATTATCCCCTACGTTTTTAAATAAGCTACATTACTTTTCAAAACTTACTTGTAATTATCGTAAAGAGTTAAATTTGCTATATTTTAACTTTTATGAACGCATAAGGGTATGCTAAGGAGCTATTTTGAGTCAATCCTCCCCCAAAGTAGTATAATTTCATGCTCCTGGGTTTCAGTTTATTGTTATAGCAAAAAAAATAGGTAAATCATAACTGAGGTGAATCATAACTGATATATTGCCTAATGAACTAACTATCTATTCGACATTTGTTTCAACAAATGTTTGCGATCATATTTGGATCCCAAGACCAGACAGTGAAATAACGGTCCACTGAATTTTGAAAGCGAGGCATATTTATGAAAAATATAGCTATTTCTACTTTTAAAAATTAAAAATACCGCTTTGTACTGACCAAACTTGAGGGAAAATGTATCTGAACTACCAATATTTAAAATATGTACCACTGACAATCCACTATTTGTTGGCAAAAAAGATCCTCCTATTCTACGGCTATTGTTAATATGATAGCATATTATATTGCCACTTTGGCAGTTGTTTTTGTATTGATTATACATAAAGTTGACTAATGTGATTAAAATTGCCTTTAAAGACCCTTATTTGTGAGCTTTTAAGAAGTTATCGACAAAAAAATTTAATTTATATAATTTAAAAAAAATATGAAAAATTACATATTTTTGTTCTATTTGAGGCCAATCCGGAGGCAAAAAGAGTTATTATAATGGAATAATATTTTACACATGTTTGTTTGAGACCATTTTGCACCCTTTTCTTGCTGTGCCCGATAGAATTTGTAAATTTTTTTTTTCGCCATAGGAAAATGACCCACCCTAATGATCACCAAACTGATTTAACTTCTTTTATATTTGGTTGCTTGCTCTTGAATACTTTCGAATTATGCAATGATTCATATCATTATTGTTGTAGCTAGTTTTGAATGGTTTGAAAACCTCTTGGTCGCTGGGTTGCATATTTGTAGTTTTTGCAATATTGAAATATATTTCCAGTGTCATAATTATCTTTATCAAAATAAATTGTTAATTGACATTACTTTAATGCTCTTCCATGAGTTATTGAGGGAGAATCTTTGTTTCCCCTTTAAACTTATTAAAATGCTTGTTTAATTAAAATGTAAAACTTATGGAACGAGCATTCACTGAACCACCCAGATGTATAAATACAGGGTTAGGGAAGTCTATGGGAATTTTTTTTGCGAATTTCCCAGATTCCCCCACTCAAGTTGTTACAAATATTACATTATTAGAAACAAGAGAAATTATTGCCTGCAAATATGAGGGTCATTTCAGTTCCAAAACCTAATTAATTAGATAATTAGTTCTATAGGTATTTATTGTCAAAGTCGAAATTTTTTTTCTGCTGCGAGTTCGCCCCCAGCAAAATCTATTTACAGCAGAAACATGATTTTTTTTGCAGACACATACTCTCAGGTATGAAGTTTTGCACCTCGTCGCCCTTTTTTCGAATTATTTTTGAAGTAATTAAATTCTAAAGTTTCGAAATGTTTCACCCTTTTTCGTTTTTTTCGTTATAATAGAAAAACTAATCATAGTAGAAGTATGATATTTTAAACACATATACAATTTTTTTGAAAGATTGGCGTTTCGTTTCTTAAAACATTCGTATTAGTTTTAGAATTATTAAGATACAAAGTTTCAATTTTTTCTTCTCTTTCTGGTCGTTCACTAGAGAAACAGGTGATGCTTTTTTTGAGTCTGATTTCTTATTCCCGATGATTCACTAGATACGCACGTGCATTTTATAAATTGAAAAGTTTTTTAATGGCATGTTTTTTTTTTTCTCTAAGATGGTTGATGATAATTAGTAGACTTGCTGGATATTTTTTGAAAAAATTTCGATTAAATTATTGGTAAGCTAAAAAGGAATATTTTTGCAACAGTTTTATTTGTATATTTTTGTATTAATGGTCCGCATTAAGTAATTGATAAGTTAGAGAGATAAAAACATTTCGATTTTAAATGGCCATTAACTAAGCAGACAAGTTCCAGGTTTTACTGGATAGTTGGGATGAAACAAGCGAGCTCTGCTCGCTAAGATCGCAAAGCGATCTTCAAAGAACTGAGAAGCTGTTCCGGGGGTTGGTGAGCTATAGCGAGCAGGGGGAAGAGCCCCCTAGTTTTGCAAAATATTAAATATTGGTTATCAGAGAATAATATACTAGTTCAGATATTGCACAATTAAAACTAAAATAAATAAACTACTTGAGGGAGAAAAATAATTTAATGACAAAAGTTCATAAAGTAAAGTAACTTCGACAGATTACTTTCATGAAATATTTTTTGAGACACGGATAAAAGTAAGTGTAAACTCACAACTCTCAAGCGTCGCCTCCAGCAGTGGACCGGTTTCGTCCTTGTTAGGACTCATCAGCACGGATGAGAGTTGTGAGTTAACACTTATTGTCCATTAAACAGCGATAATGGTGAAATACTCCTTCCATTTATGAATAATAGTAGTTGTGAAACAATAATTGTATATTAACAAATAGTATAAAACACTTTTTAAAGCCTATACTAAGAAATTACTTATAGTATAAAAATCAGAGTATTCTATAAGAGAGAGCATGTGAAAAAAAACTTTTTATCTCCTACAAGCTTTTAAAGTTACTAAATTCGTCTTTAATTTTAATGTATTAATAATTTTGGTTTTGAATTGTTAACTCATCGCAAAAATAAATTGGCTACTGGTTTTAAAAAACACAATAAAAAAATCCTGTAGCCTAACACTAATTAAGATGAACACAAATATAGGTTCTAAGTTAGAGTTCAATAACATTTATGAAATCAAACTCGAGAGTTCAATAATATGTAACGATGTTTATACAATCATTAATTTAAAATAGTTTTCAAACTTACTTACAGTTATGAGTAATATCACTGTAAAATTCCAGAAAAAATGTATTTTAGCTTAGCTTGAATATGGTTTTATGCAAGTTCTGACATTTTCTCCTTTTATACCCGTCCAAACCATTGAAAGAGTTATCAAGAAATGCAATTTATCCTTCATACTCTAAGTATAAATATAATAAGAAGGTGGACGTCACGGCGTCCTTAACCCATCGCCTTGATAACTACGAAGAAAATTTACACAAAGGCAAGGTGCAAAATTTTCGCTCAGCCTTTCGAAATTTTCGCTCTGAAATTTTCTAAATTTAGTCACATTATTTGTTTGATTCCTGTTCTGTTATTATGATCTTAAAGATATGCTATAACCCATTTCAATGTATGTTAAAATAGTATTTAAGATATGCTATAGTTTAATTAATCGAGTTGTTAAATATAATCAGACTAGCTGTTATACCCGGCCTTGCACGGGAGGGAGTTTATAAATTTATTTTTTAAAATATTTCTTAAAATACATTTATAATTTTGTAAATTAGCAATATTACAAATCATCCCGGTATCCCAAGCACCTCTTTCCTATCCCAGTGTTCCCGGTAATCTTATCCCGGTGGTCACGGTAATTTTTCTAATCCCGGCGGTCCCGGTAATTTTCCTATCTCAGTGTTTACGGTAATTTTTATATTCCGGTATTCCCGGTGTCTTTATGGTAAATTTCCTATCCCAGTGTTCTCGGTAATTTTTATAACCCGGTAATTTTTTCCATCCCGATGTTCTCGCTAATTTTCCAATCCCGGTGTTCTTGTCACTTTTTACAATCCCGATGTTCCTGATAATGTTTAATATCTTGGTGCCTTTATAAAATAACAAATTTGAAACCATAATAAAAAGTCTAGTAAATTAGTAAGTCTAGTGAACAAATTAACAAATTTAAAACCAGTGTTTAAAACTAAAATAAAAGATCTAGTAAATTAAAAAGTCTAGTGATCTGTCTCATTTGAAACAATGTTTTATTTTTAACTCGTTGTATGACTGGTAAAACAGGTTTTCAAACACGGAAAAATAAGTGAAAAAAGAAGAAAAATTGGAAAAAAAAGAATGAAGGACCGATTTTCTCTTTATAAATTATAGCCTATGTGTTATTCTGATGTATAAGCTACATTATAGTAAAATTTCATTAAAATCCATTCAGTAGTTTTTGCGTGAAAGAGTAACAAACATCCAGACAAACATTTCACAATTATAATAGTAGTAGGATTTATAAGTAGACCAGTGCAGAAGCCTTTGAAAATGGTAAAAAAAGAAAAAAAATAATAGTAGGATGAAACACATTGGAAAAGGACGAAAATATAACAAAAAAGAAAGGAAAAATAAATTACGGCCGATCTGAGGTCGGGAAAAGGAAGGGGGGGTAAAAAGGGGGTTTTTTAGAATAAAAAACGGTTTATCTCGATTTCCGACAAAACTACAAGTCCTATGGAAAAAATTTAAATAGCAAAGTTGTAGGTAATAAAAAGATCTACAACTTTTGTATTCACACTTTTTTCACATAACCTCAAAATTTATGTTAACAACTCAAATAATAAATTTTTTGGTTTTTTATTTTTATCTTTTACAAAAAAAAAATTTTTTTTCATGAAATTCGATGAAAACTTACCTTTTGATGTCCCAAATACACCTTAATTTTTTTTATTTAAAATATTTATTTTTTCTCCTTATTTTGGCTTGATATCGAAAAAGCACCCTAATTTTCATTCGAAAAATCTCACGTCAAAATATCTGCTTTTTTAAAAAAGTTGGTGGGCTTTTTGTTCGTTGAAATCTCTACTTTCTGATGGTGTAAAAAAATATATACATCACTATGGTAAATGTTAGCAGAAAATGCAAAGAAATTGCCAGAGACACTAATAAAACTGTCATTGTTGTGGGTCAAGATATTGATCTTTTGGTTCTTTTGAATCAATTAATTTCAAATAATCAGGACATTTATTTTCTCAAGCCAGGTTCTGAAAATGTAAAATATACATTTTTCACATCTGATAGTTTCAAATATGAATCCTTCAAAGATATCGTTGCATTTCTGCATTGTTTTTCTGGTTGCGATACAACATCTGGATTTGCCGGAAAAGGAAAGAAAAGTATCGTAAATTCCTTATTAGACGAAAAAAAATTGTCAAATTTGGCCAGTGTTTTTTATAAAAAAGATGCAAACAAAGAAAATGTCGAAAAAAATGGATTACAATTAATCAAATCTATTTATAAATGTAAAAATGATAATATAACGCTTAATCAATTAAGATTTCGAAAATATCAATTGGCAAAAATTAAATCATCTTTCATATTGGCAAATCTCCCACCCACAGAAGGAGCAGCAGTACAACATTGTTACAGGGCATATTATCAAGTTCAAACTTGGCTGGGTAAAGAACTGACAGCAACAGATTGGGGCTGGAAGCAACATCACCGTGGAATTATGCCCAAATTTACAGAAAATGAATTAATTCCAGAAATATTGCTCAAAACCATTTGCTGCAGCTGCGAAACTGGATGCAACAATTTAAAATGTGGCTGCCGAAAACATGGCTTAAAATGTACACATTTATGCTCCAATTGTCATGGTACTGAATGCTCCAATGTGGAAGAAAAAACCTATGAGGAAGATGAAACTGTGGATGAAGAACCAATACAGAATAAAAATATTATTGTAAACGAAGACTGTGATGGTCTTGAAGATTTCGAAGATCCACTAAAATCGGGAAGGTTTGCCGATGAAGAAATGCCATCAAGGAGACTAAAACTATTCATATAATATATTCGTTTCAAATATTCAAAAATTTCGTTTTGAAAAACCCTTTAAATTAAACATAGTTCATTAAAAAAGGTATTTTGTTTCACTTTTTAATCGTTATTTAAGGACGGATAATGGTGCATGCATTGGTCAGATATTGGGGTAAAGTGAACGGCTACTGGTGCAATGGGAGTAAATTCATAAATTGTAAAATTTAGTGGCTTAATGTTTATTAAAATAATTTTTAAAAACATACATGTTATTAAGGATAATTTTAGGTATTTAATTAGGTGGTAGTAGCCAGACATTTGATTGTTTTTACAAGGAGTTATATTAAATTGAATGCAAAATTTTCCTTAACTGCCCTGGTACTGGTGCGTTTACCCTAGCTCAAAATTGTACATACTGATTTTTAAAAAATTTCGGATTCGGGTTTTTTTCGTGTCTTTGCATTTTCTGAGAACATTTACCATAGTGATGTATATATTTTTTTACACCATCAGAAAGTAGAGATTTCAACGAACAAAAAGCCCACCAACTTTTTTAAAAAAGCAGATATTTTGACGTGAGATTTTTCGAATGAAAATTAGGGTGCTTTTTCGATATCAAGCCAAAATAAGGAGAAAAAATAAATATTTTAAATAAAAAAAATTAAGGTGTATTTGGGACATCAAAAGGTAAGTTTTCACCGAATTTCATGAAAAAAAATTTTTTTTTGTAAAAGATAAAAATAAAAAACCAAAAAATTTATTATTTGAGTTTTTCACATAAATTTTGAGGTTATGTGAAAAAAGTGTGAATACAAAAGTTGTAGATCTTTTTACTACCTACAACTTTGCTATTTAAATTTTTTCCATAGGACTTGTAGTTTTGTCGGAAATCGAGATAAACCGCTTTTTATTCTAAAAAAACCCCTTTTTACCCCCCCCTTCTTTTTCCCGACCTCAGATCGGCCGTAATTTATTTTCCTTTCTTTTTTGTTATATTATCTTCCTTTTCCAATGTGTTTCATCCTACTATTATTTTTTTTTGTTTCAAAAATTATCTACCCTGGACTAAAGTTTGATTAATTGGTTTAATAACCGCCGAAAACATATAGGTTTGAAATAACTTCTACAACATCGGCTTCAACTGGCTAAGTTTCTCCTTCGAAAACAACACCAGTTTCTGTGAAGTATTATATTCCTCTCTTCTGTAAAACCGAACCGGAGAGAATCTTGGAGTAAATGCGATCATTGAAAGCTGGATCCCTCTCAAATACCCTGTGCTTTGGTTGCACGGGGTATAAAGAATGGTGAAAGTGCTGGTCAATAACTCCTTCAAGAATCCAACTGGTAAATTTATAAGACATGTCCAGTAACTTTGCTTTGAATCTTGTCAGCAGGTATAGGTATTTGAATCTTGTCAGCAGGTGTACCCTATTTATTTCACTTATTTTTTACCCAATTCACGTTTGAAGAGTCCTAAACCTTCACCAAGGACCGAAATTTGATGGCAATATGCAGCAATGATTTTTACTAAAAGCGGTTGAGCTGTTAACGCCCCCAAAGCACCCACGGAAGGGTTCAATGCCGCACTTAGAATTAAACTGCTGTGAAAAATAAAAGTCAAAATGTCATCGACTGAATTTCAGCTAATTCTTGTGTAAAGACCTGCTGAAGTCAAATATGACAACCGTTTTCCTCCATCCCCCTCAGTTTTGAAGAGGATGCCCCCTAATTAATATCCACAGCCGTGCATCTATTAACATCTTGAATCATGGAATCCTCACTCCCTAAAACCGGTCAGTTGGTATCCGACTGGGTTCGAGAACTTTTTTTTTAAAAAGCCTTTAATTAAATATTTTTTTGAATACTAATATGGGTTTTATGGTAAAACAGCACTAAATAATAGTTTTTACTAAAATAAGTAATAATTTTAAGATTTATAGGCAATTTTTAGTAAAAAAAAGACTAAAAATAGTGTTTTTTTAAAATGCTGTAAAATTTTTAAAAATTGAAATTCTTCATATATTTTTGTAAATATATCATATTTATACACTAATTGAGAGCCTGTACTAAGGTTTTTAAGATTAAAAAAATTTAACATCAATTCGTACTTTATCGAAAAATCAACCCACCCTACTGTTTAAAATACCAAAATCCTTTTTTAACCGAACCCCTCTGAAAAATATTGTATGGCATATTTTTAAAAAATAATAGTACAGGCTCTCAACAACATTAGAAAGCATAACTAGAGCAAATTTCATCCAAATTGGTAAAGTATTAAGCAAGCTATGACTTTTCAAAAATCAAAATTTGGAGAAAAATAACATTTTGAGAAAAAAGCATTTAAATGAGCTACTTCCGGCTTTTTTTGGCGCTTTCGCCTTTTTTGTTATAGGTATATCTCTACTTCTAATTAACGTACAATTAAACTGTAAACTGATCTTGAAAGCTAAGATTCTATAGATAGTATTGAGATAATAAAAAAAATTCCATATTTTCATCGATTTTCACCTTTTCAACCCACTGAAGAGTTTCTTATATTTTGGATCCATCCTAAGTAGAAACTCTTCAGTCATTTGTAATCTCTGTAAAATAATCAATATTTACCCATTACTGCCTGACGTCCCTTTTTAGGGACGTTTTTTAAAAATCCTCCTATTTCTACAAAAATTGTTCCTTTGAATCAAAATTTGCACTGTTATATCTCTGATCCTTATACAACATAAAAAACCCAAGAAGAAAGCAGAATTTTAAAAAATTTCTCTTTTTTTAAAGTTTGAAGATAGAATTTTTCAGAAAAGGGCTTTTTTTAAAATTTTAAAAGAAAAAGCTTAAAAATCCTATTTGTTATTTTAAAAAAAATTCAATGCCGATATATATTACTGTTTATACATTAAATCAGTTGGAGTGTTTTTTTTATTTTTCCAAAATATTTTATCTTGACCTTGTTTTTGACCCTCGAAAAGCGTCCCTAAAAAGGGACGTCAGGCACCAATGCCCCCGTGTTCTTCCCCATAGTGAAATTCTAGTGTTTCCTTATGTTTTTCATAAAAACCAGTTCGATTCTTATGAAATCTCTCTATATTAAAAAAAAGTAACAGTGACCGCCGCCGCCGCCGCTGATTTTGAAAATTTTATTTTTGAACATTTTGAACTCTAACTACGCAAAAACTATTCAAAGGAATATTATGAAATTTTGACCATTGGTAGACAAATGCATGATAATCATTTTCGTTCCAAAACCTAATTAATTAGATAACTAGTTCTGGAGTTATTTAATGTCAAAGTTGAAAATAATTTTTTTCTGCTGCGAGTTCGCCTCCAGCAAAATCTATTTACAGCAGAAACGTGATTTTTTGCATACACATACTCTTAGGCATGAAGTTTTGCACCTCATCGCTCTTTTTTCGAATTTCGAATTAGTTTTTGAGGAATTCAATTTTAAAGTTTCGAAATTTTTGACAATTTTTCGATTTTTTCGTTATAAAATAAAATCTAATCATAACAGAGGTACAATATTTTAGACACATATACAGTTATTTTTTATAAAAATATTGGCGTTTCGTTTTTTAAAAAATTCGAATCAGTTTTAGAATTATTGAGATTCAAAGTTTAAATTTTTTCTTCTCTTTCTGGTCTTTCACTAGGGAAACAGCTTATTTTTATGAGTCTTATTTCTTTAATTTCCGACGATTCACTAGATGTTTACGTGCATATTAAAAATTTAAAGTTTCTTAAAGGCTTGTTTTTTCTCTAAGTTGGTTGATGATCATTGGTAGACTTGCTTGATATTTTTTTAAAAACATTTCTATTCAATAATTGAAGAAAGAAGAATTGAAGTTAAGAGATGAATATTTTAGAAACCGTTTTATTTTGATATCTTCGAGGGAATGAATGATTCGAATTAAATCATTGATAAACTAGAGAGATGAGTAGCTTCGGTATCAAAGGAGCCTGGATTGTTGAGATGAAACAAGCGATCTCTGCTCGCTAAGATCGCGAAGATATCTTCAAAGAAGTGCGAAGCAGTTCCGGGGGTTGGTGAGCGATAGCGAGCAGGGGGCAGAGCCCCCTAGTGAATTAAATAATTGATATTTATAAAATTACTTTCATTTTAGCTAGTAAATTCATTATTTTTGTTCATTTTGTTTCGGAAAATATTCTTATTTTTGCTTAATTAATGGAATAAAAAGTCTTAAATTATAAGGAATTAATTGATTTGTATTAATTAAAAGAAAAAACTAATCATTTAACTATATTTAATACTAAGATAAATATATCCAGGTTATATTTTAATTAAATGTTTAATTCTTATTAATTATAATGACTTTTTGTTATTAAAATTGCCGAAAAAGTCACTTTTATGATACATTTTCAGCTTTTTTTCTAATTAAAAGTCGCTAATCATTGTGTTCTATATACTGCAGATCGGGGATCCAGCAAAATCTCACTAAATCTCACCAAGGGGGGAGGGAGGTCCAGATTTTGGAAAAAAACCTCACGTAATTTATAGATGTTCCCTTATAAAACTCAGTACAACGGGGGTATTTCTTTTTCGTAAGGAATAAAAAGGTTATATTATTGCTAAAAGGGGAAACCCCTATCACAGCGGTTCTTAAACTGTGGTCCGCGGACCCCCGGGGGTCCGAGAGTTACCTTGAGGAATTCTTCAAGTTACTTTTAGAATTCCCCAAAGAGTTTCAAAATTAGATGAAACACTAGTTTTAAGAGGCAAATTTAAAAAATTTTCTGGGGGAGAACCCCCAAACCCCTCGAAATTTCGACTTCATTGCATAATTTTTTCCTTGAAATTTTCAGACCATCACAAATACTTGGAGAAATTACAGGGGCGTATATAAGGGTGGGTGAAGGGACCCTGCCCCCCTCCTGAAATTTGGACTTGGTGCATCAAAACAAGTTAAAACCCTGTTTTTGGATAAATCTCCAAAAAAATTTCAGGGGGAGGACCCCCAAACCCCCTTTAGTACTTTATAACTAAAAACTTTTTAGAAATAAATTAATCAAAATTGAAATCCTACCTAAGAATATAGCCTGAAATTAGGACGAAGTGTATCAAAACCAAGTTAAAATCCTGTGTGTTTTTAGGGACAAATTTCTCTCAAACATTTCTGAGGATGACCCCCCATATACTTTTTTGTTTTTAAACCTTTTTATTATAAACTATTTTTTACACTAAGTTTATCAAAATGCAAATCATCCATAAAAATTAATATTTAAAAATTCTAACTAGGATAATCAAGACTAATTAATTGAATTTCCAAAACTTTTATGGGGGAGGACCCCCAGACCCCCCTTTGGTAGCTAGAACTTCATTACTCATAAGACCCATGAAATATACATGGGGATGAGGGATAAGTTTTGTCCCCTTCCTCTGGAGTAATTTTAAAATTTATTATAACATATACTAATTTTAATTAATCTAAAACTGAAAACAAAAGTCTGGTTACGGCTCTTGGTGTTCAAAATGTTGTGGGGGCCGCGATGTCTGGCTGCTACATAAAGGGGTCCGTGATGATAGGAAGTTTAAGAACCGCTTCCCTATAAGAAAGGAAGTAGCTGGTTTGTTTTTGTTTTTGATTGTATATTTTTTTTCGTTAGAATCTACGATTTTATTCAGAAAAAGGATGAATGTGTATAAACATTGAATAAGTCGGCTTCCAAAGTTCATAACTTAACGCAGAGAATTTGTGCTAGTAAAAAAGAAAGGTTATTAGATTCACACGTCTGGTATTGTGTTATTTATTATAAACACATTTTACCGTAAAAGTATATAATGCAGTTATTTCATAGAATACCTAGTTATTCCATGGAATAACTGATTGTGTCCGTTAAAGTGTGTAATATGTTATTAATTTGACACTTTAACTAGTTATTCTATGAAATAACTAGGTATTCTATAAATTAACTAATGAGAGACAGAAAAAGTGTAAAATAAACAATTTATCTAAAATGAAATTAAACTAATGATCTAATCTCTCTATTCTAAAAAAAAGTTTTTGTAAATGGTTTCCAGAGAAAGGCTTTTTAATTACTGATCCGTATAACATGTTTTTGGTATCAAACTGTTCGGATTCTTTTGAGGATGTGCAAAGTGCCTTTAGAATTTCTAAAAAAATTCTCAATTCTAAAATATTTCCATTTTTCTGGATTACAGATAAGGTTGCAGTTAACAGCAAGAAACTGTCGTACAATTTATTATACCTCCAATCACAATGACCAACCGACGCTATTCATTAATGATGAAAATAATTCCTTTCCCGCTTTAAAAATGCGCTTCAAAATATGTACTTTCTAAATTAAATATTTTTAAAAGACTGATAAGAGTTTTCCAGAAACTTACAGATATACTATTAAAGTATAGAATTTCACACACCAAAATTTATTGTTTGTAAACATTGAGTGCAATGTAGATTTTTTCTCTTACTATTTTCAATAGCTTAAATTGTATTGTTTAAAAAGTCGGTTTAAAAACTAAAACTTGAATGATAAAACACTAGACATTTTGACGAGTTAGTAGGAACTTAAATTAAATTTAACAGATTCATTGTTGAACGTTTTTGTAAATATTGAATAACAATAGTTAGGAGCAGACTTGATGGCTATTTTCAAGGAAAACGTTTTGATTAAATTATTGGTAATTTACAACCAATAAATATTCTAACTTTTAAGGGAGTGTGCTTCTGGAAAGTTGGTTGACGTTTTTTTCTACTAATTGTTATAACGAATGTTTTATAAATAAATAATTTTAGTGAGCAGGATTTTGTAGGGATTGCGAAGAGATCCGAAAGGCCCTGCGTCAGCAGTTAACGGGGGTTGGCGAGCGATAGCGAGCAGGGGGCGGTAGCTCCCTAGTATATTAAAATAATTGAGTTTTTCTTTCGGCCGGCCGCCAGGCCGAACCCCCCAACCGATTTGGACAAACTCGGTCTCTATCGAAAGCTTTCCACCCCTAAATGAGCCAATAATATAACATGTTCCTCCAAAACCTTCCATTTTAAAATTATGCGTTCTTTTCGTTTTGCCTCCATGTTAAGTCTATGGAGAGGTTCCTTTCGGCCTGCCGCCAGCCAGAACCCCTGAACCGATTTGGATAAACTCGGTCTTGATCGAAAGCTTTCCACCCCTAGATGAGCCAATAATATAACACGTTCCTCCAAAACCTTCTATTTTAAAATTATGCGTTCTTTTTACTTTTCTCTAATGTTAACTCTATGGAGAGGTTCCTTTCGGCCAGCCGCCAGGCCGAACCCCTGAACCGATTTGGACAAACTCGGTCTTGATCGAAAGCTTTTCACCCCTAGATGAGCCAATAATATACCACGTTCCTCCAAAACCTTCCATTTTAAAATTATGCGTTCTTTTCACTTTTCTCTAATGTTAACTCTATGGGAGATCTTTCCGCCGGCCTCCAGGCCAAACCCCTGAACTGATTTGGACAAACCCGATCTTGATCGAAAGCTTTCTACCCCTAGATGAGCCGATAATATAACACGTTCCTCCAAAACCTTCCATTTTAAAATTATGCGTTCTTTTCGTTTTCCTTTAATGTTAACTCTATGGACAGGTTCCGTTCCGCCGGCCGCCAGCCCGAACCCCTGAACCGATTTGGATAAACTCGGTCTTGATCGAAAGCTTTCCACCCCTTGATGAGCCAATAATATAACACGTTCCTCCAAAACCTTCTATTTTAAAATTATGCGTTCTTTTTACTTTTCTCTAATGTTAACTCTATGGAGAGGTTCCTTTCGGCCGGCCCGAACCCCCGAACCGATTTGGACAAACTCGGTCTTAAACGGAAGCTTTCCCCTCCTAGATGAGCCAATAATATAACACGTTCCTCCAAAGCATTCCATTTTTGAACTAGAAATTAATTTCAATTTGCCCCATTGTTTTTAGTTAATATTTTCACCAAAACTGGCAAAACGTCCTTTAAAGAGCGTGAAGAAAATCTACTTTGAAATTAAACTTCAAAGTTTTGACGGTTCACTAGATTCATCTCAACAGGATACTAGGCATATTGACTTCCAAAAGAATTACTGGTACAGGTTTGATTGAAGTATTACTTATTTCTCTTCAGAGGTGGTATTACAATAAAAAAATTCGAAGTGTATATTTGGACGGCCAAAACGGCCAGTGGCGCATGCGCTGTAGGTCTCGTGATGACGTAGCAGTCTCGGCGCTTAGTGATGGAACCAATGGTACGCCTAGCCGTGGAAGTTATAGTAGAGTTTAGTTGAAAAATAGCCGTGCAAATATACAGTGCCAAAAAAATTATATTAACTTCAAACTATGAGGCAACTTAAAATCAAATAATAATTTAAAAATGGAAGGTTTTGGGAGAATTCCACTTAAAATGGGTTCATATAGGGGTAGTAAGATTTTATTTAAGAACAAGTTTGTACAGATCCTGTTCGGTGGATTGGGCTGACGGCCGGTCTAAATTTAATGGAAATTATTTCAATTTGTGACAATGCCATGTCAAATCAGAGACAAAACGCCTTTCGAAGATAATGAATTAAAACTGCACATTTAATGTTAGGGAATGTCACTAGAGTGTAAGTAAATACGAACAGGTAAGAACGAGCGAATCTCGCATCAGCGCCAAAGAAGGCTAGCTGTAAAACCCGGCTTTGCAGGGTTGTAACAGCTAGTATACAATTAAAATGAAAAAGAAGCAATTCATATAATTAATGCAGTGTATAAATGGTATTTATGGAAACGTACCATAAAATCATTTGTTACTACAAGAATTACTAAAATGACACTTGGAATTACAATTAATTAATTCCCTATGGCCTGGAATAGTTCATAAATGCAGTAGGGGTGGAAGGTAAATGTATTTGTCGTGAGAGATATATGATATAGATCAGAGTTCCCCAACCTGTGGGTCGCCATTAAATTTTTGGTGGGTCGCGAGAAGATATTTAATTTTTCAGAAAAAAATATATATTTTAAAAATATAAATCTATCTAAAAATATAACTTTTACAAACGTGTTATGGACTTTTGAAATTTATTAAATTACCCATATAGTTAAAACGTAAAAATAAGAGCAATAAGAACTATTCTAATTGGTGTCGAAGGCAAAAGACAATTAATGTGAATACATACTATGTGTGTCACTTTAATGTGCTGATAATGCAAAACTAGTTAATTCAAATAAGATTTGAAAAAAAATCAGTGCATAAATTCCCCATCTACACCGGAGGGAGAAATTAAAATTTTAAGATTTTTTTTTAGGAAATGATGCACCCTACAATTTATCTCAGATTACTAAAAACGTGTTAAACAATGTTTTTTAAGGTCAAATTTTAAAAATTTTATGGGGGGACCCCCAGGCCCCCCTTTTTATGGTGGGGATTATTGACACCACTATTAAATTATTTCATACACTCAAATTAACCTTATACCGCCGCAATTCAAATTTAGAATTAAAGGTTCTGATTTTTGGCTTAAATGGCTTGTTTCATCATTACTAAAATCATTCTAGTCATTTTTTGGCAGAAAAAAAATCCTAAGTGTGATTTTGAGGATGTTCCCATTTGGGAACATCGGCGTTTGGGGTGAAGTTTTTAGGGGGATTTTCAAAAGGCACATATTTTACAATTAATTCATATAAAATGATTGAAATAGGTTTCTACTCAATAATTATGAACATTTTTATGATAGTGGACTGTTTTTTCATTTTTATTACCCATACTTGGACAATTGAGAAACATTTTATAGATTTTCATAAGAAAAAATTAACATGTTTATTACGCACGCGAAGCTTTTCCGTACATTTTTCTTGCACTATGGGTAATATTTTGGTATAAAAAATACGTAAGAGTGTTCCCATGCACTTCAAAGCTAAACAGTTACGTTTCTGTGAGAAAAATTAGTTTTAATTACGGTTCTATACGGATATCTAGAATAAAATCAACTAATTGCATTCAAATCTAATTAGCTATCAAAAGTGATAATCATAATTATCTCCATTGATTCATTAAAGCTGTGTTTTTCATGGAAGATTCCGAACTGAACCACATATCTCTTACATCCAACTTACGTTAGAAGAGTGTTTTTAGATGTAGGGGGCCATTCATTAATTACGTAAGGGTCCCGAGGGGGAGGGGGGGTTGGAAAAATCTCTACATACCCTTACTTGGGGGTGGGGGGTCAAACCAATTCTTACGTAAGATTTTAATAGTTAATATAAACAAATTCCAATTATTATAATCAAGAGATAATAACATATAATAGTAATATGTAGTTGACAGCAAGAATACTATTATTTATCTGTTGAAAAATAAAAACCTTTGATTTACGTCAAACGGAGAGTTTTCTAACATTTTATTGTTTTGAAAAACAATGGAATCTTACGTAAGAATAGGGGGGGAGGGGTTTGAAAAATCTTACGTACCCTTACATGGGGGGAGGGGGGGTCAAAAATTGCCAAAATCATCCTTACGTAATTAATGAATGGCCCCTAGAAACTTTTCATTATTTTCAAAATTCTTCAATTGTATCCCTAAAATTTTTATATAAAAAAGTACTCAAACAAAATACATACACAAATCCTCAGAAGAACTCCAATTTTGCTCTTTGCATAACCCCTAATGATAATTACTAAAAATTAATCGATCGGGCAGTTAGAAAAATATACAAGTGTAAGAATCTGCTAAACAGATTTGGCATTTATTTCTCCATAAATCCAGTGAAAAAATAAAAAATTTTATATTTTATAACGTAAAACATCATTCTTAACCTTTTTTAATCTTTTGAGACAAAAAAGGTTCTAAAAATTAGCGAAAATAGGAAAAAATTGAATTTCTGCATGTTATAAAAATCCCCTCAAATACTTACCCCAAACGCCGATGTTCCCATTTGAGAACATATACGTTGTATTGGTAATTACTCTCCAAAATTGGAATATAAAGCTATTCTGTCAAGCCAAATGGGAAGATGTGTACTTAAGCTACCTAAACAAAGCAAAATTATTTAAAACTAAATTTATTTAAAATTTTCACGAGTTGAAACTTGTGCTACTTTTGGAAGAACCAAAATTCTCTAATTTTGATGTACAAAAAATTCTACAAAAAGTATTAAATTGCACCTGAAAAACTTTTTCATATAAAATAACTTCATATCTTTAAGTAGCTTTCTACCAAGTATCAAATTCCTGCATGAAAAATTAAGTGGTAAAAAATTCCTTAAAATGATGTTCCCATTTGGGAACATCAGCAGGTAAAAGGTTAAAATACTTACTTTTAATTTTAAAAAAAAAGTTAATTTATCTTCTAATGGCAAGAGATAATTAACGGAAAATGAGGTGGGTCGCGTTAGATTTTGTTTCTAAAAAGTGGGTCGCGTTGTTAAAAAGTTTGAGAACCCCTGATATAGATTATTTTACACTTTAACGGGCTGCAGATCGTTATTCTATGAAATAACTAGTTAAACTATGAAATACAAGTTAGTTTTACACTTTAACGGAAACGATCAGTTATTCCATGGAATAACTAGGTATTCTATGAAATAACGGATTTCATACTTTAACGGTAACATACATAAGAAATAAATTTTAAAAATATTGGATCCAAAATGCGTTTAGTATAAGAAAATAAGGATACAATGTTTTATATTTTATTTAGTAATGACATTGAAATTTTCTTATGTATTAATGCTACATTCAAAAACCAATTATTTCATTTATTACTCAAATTTTTAATCGGTATTTTTTGTACAAATTATTATAATCCATTTTAAATCCTATTTATAAATGTAGGGGAGACTGGGGATGGATGGGACAGTAGGTAGAATTGGACACCTTCAATAAATCTTAAAATTATAAATAAAATTAGTTTTTGAGTGTTCCTCCAGGTAAAGCCACCATGGCTTCATACTTGTTGCTGTTTACTATTTTAGTTGCAAGCTCCTACAAGTTTCTAAATGAAAAAGATGGTTTCACTAAGCAAAAGTAACTAATAGTCCACTGAAAATAGCGAAAAAAAGGGCCGAACCTCGGACAAATTGCAATAAAAGGTTTCTCAACGGTTTTCACTTAGGAATGACCTCAATAATAACATACTAAAAATCGGCCAAAATCGGCCGGGGGGAAGTTTAATTTTTTTTTAAATTTTTAAAAAATGGCCAAAAAAATATTTCAAAAAATCAAATTATATCAATAGAGACTTATGATACATGTTTATAGGCTATTTTTCAGTGCTGAATACGAATATACCATTTAAATTTTAAAAAATTTAAAATTTCAATTTTTAAAAATTAATTCAAAATTTGGAAAGTTGAAAAAATTAAAACATCGCTCAAAACCACAAAATAATTGCAAAAGAAATAATTTAAACGGTTTTCAATTAGAAATGACTTAAATAATAACATACTAATAATGGAAGAAAATCGGACAATAAAAAGTTTAATTTTTTTCAAATTTTCAATTTTTTTGGCCTCAAAAATCGACCTTTTTAAAAACTCTTGTTAAAAACGTTTGAGGTATTTACCAAGGTCATTTTTCCATGGATGTTGTAGGTATATACCTCTATAACATAAAAAACCACAATTGGTGATTAAATCATTAGTTAATTAATTAATTTATAAAAATTAACGTTGAAAATACAGGTAAAATCTTTCAATCAAGTAATAAGGAAAATATTTAGACAATATTTGGTAATAAATGATTTTAAAAATAATTAAATTGAAAAAGGACAAAATATCGTTCAAAAAATTAAAATTTTAAATTAATTTAAAAAATTTAAATTTTTTAAAATTTTAAAATTTTGTAGTATATGCATGTGATACATGTCTCTAGGCTATATTTTAGTGCTGTTTACGAATATCACGCCAACTTTTCAATAAAATTTAAATTAACTGTGGAAAAAATGAAGCATAAAAAACAAAATTATTGAGAAAAATGCTTCAATTTTTCCACATTTAATTTAAATTTTATTGAAAAGTTGGCGTGATATTCGTAAACAGCACTAAAATATAGCCTAGAGACATGTATCACATGCATATACTACAAAATTTTAAAATTTTAAAAAAATTACATTTTTTAAATTAATTTAAAATTTTAATTTTTTGAACGATATTTTGTCCTTTTTCAATTTAATTATTTTTAAAATCATTTATTACCAAATATTGTCTAAATATTTTCCTTATTACTTGATTGAAAGATTTTACCTGTATTTTCAACGTTAATTTTTATAAATTAATTAATTAACTAATGATTTAATCACCAATTGTGGTTTTTTTATGTTATAGAGGTATATACCTACAACATCCATGGAAAAATGACCTTGGTAAATGCCTCAAACGTTTTTAACAAGAGTTTTTAAAAAAGTCGATTTTTGAGGCCAAAAAAATTGAAAATTTGAAAAAAATTAAACTTTTTATTGTCCGATTTTCTTCCATTTTTAGTATGTTATTATTTAAGTCATTTCTAATTGAAAACCGTTTAAATTATTTCTTTTGCAATTATTTTTTGGTTTTGAGCGATGTTTTAATTTTTTCAACTTTCCAAATTTTGAATTAATTTTTAAAAATTGAAATTTTAAATTTTTTAAAATTTAAATGGTATATTCGTATTCAGCACTGAAAAATAGCCTATAAACATGTATCATAAGTCTCTATTTTTATAATTTGATTTTTTGAAATATTTTTTTGGCCATTTTTTAAAAATTTAAAAAAAATTAAATTTCCCCCCGGCCGATTATGGCCGATTTTTAGTATGTTATTATTGAGGTCATTCCTAAGTGAAAACCGTTGAGAAACCTTTTATTGCAATTTGTCCGAGGTTCAACTCTATTTTCAGTGGACTATAAGTATTACACTTTTCAAAGTGAATTTTCAATCTGATTCTTGGTTGCTTTCTTAATGGTTTATATTGTTTTCTAAACAGAATAATGTATTCTGTATGAATATATAGTTGAGTTAAGCCTAAAAGCTACAGTTCTTTTGAAAATAAACTATTTTTAAAACTGTTGCTACCGGGGTGTTTTTGTAATAAATCTTTAAAATGTGTAAAATACTTCCATCTTTGTGGTTTTTAATCACATATTTAAAAAGTAATCTTAAATTTTAATTTAAAAAGATATGCCCCATCCCACCCCGGGCCAGGGTGGGATTTTTTTTGGAAATTATAGAAAAAAAATAAATTTAACAAAATGTTTGTTGGTATTTTAACACCCTCTCAAAATATAGTAAAATAAACAAAAAAAAAATATGTTAAAGATAACCATCATGTTAAGCATCAGTACAAGACTTGTATATTTTGCAATCAATCTAGTTACAGAAAAGAAAAACTTGGAATGAAATAAGTTTCTTTAATATTAAAAATTTAAATGAATTTAATACATTTTTTCATTGAATTTTCCACCACCTAACATTTCTTGGTATTTGTAGCAGAAAAAGTTTACAAAACTTAACTACTCATAGAAAATTAAGAAAACAATTTTAAAAGTATTTTCTAATATGAAAGTAATAAAAAGAGAGAAACACACAATGACTAAGGGGAAATAAGAAAATATTTTATTGATAGAGAAAAATGAAAAAGATGACAAAATAGAGAGATGAAAATAATACCAATGGAATTAAAAACAATTATATTTACCCGTATTTCAAATTGTTAAATCTGAAGTGTTTTTGTTAGGAAAATAATATACCTTTAAAAATGCGCTGATGATAAAAATATGCTAAAAACGTTTAACAAAGATAATAAAGTTTTACTATTATTAAACATTTTATTTTACAAATTTTATTTTTAAGTTTATTCTCAGATAGCATAAAGGTATAACTCTTACATTTAGCATTAGTGCAAGACTTTGCACCCTTTTGCAATCTGCGGTCACAGAAATGAAAAACTTGAAATAAAATATAGTTCTTATACATAACATGAAAAATAATGTATATCATATTCCTTTTAATCTAAAGCTGAATATTTCTTGGTATTACCATAAAATTTCATATAAATTTGCTTTAAACAATTTCAAGAAAAAATTTCCCTTCTCTCGAACTTCTTCTGTTTTACGTATAGGACACAAAATCCTTTCTTCAGCCGTCATGATAGCATCTCTGGCACCGTCCCACTTGTGGGGACCTTCCAATCTGTACTGGTAGGAATAGAACGGGCCAAAAAAAAGCTTAAAAAACAATCTTATATCGGTGAAGAACATCTTTAAAAAATTAGGCTTAACCCCTAAATCAGACGCTAGATCATCCATGTAAGGCACTACATCGAAGCGTAAAGAAGTCTTCTCATCACGCCTATACCGAGAAGCGCTCGTAAACCTGGTCATAATATCCCTTTCCATTTCTTCTTTCGAGGGTAGTTTCCAGTCGGTGGAAAGTGCACGAGCAACATACCTGGTCTGAAGCTCTCCTGTAGGGAATCCTGGGCCCAAAGGCCAGATGAACCCTACAAAAGCCAAAGTTGTATGAGGAAGATTGGTCGGAAACATGCACTTGTAAAGCTGGATTATACCGTCATCATCCACAAGTATTCCTTTTTCGAGAAATGGGAAGCCGTAAATGTACCCTTGGGCCATTATCACGACATCAGCTTCAACTTCTCTTGCTTCCCCTTTGAAAACAACACCCGTTTCTGTGAAGTATTCCAGTCCTTTTTTCTGTATAACCGAACCGGAGAGTAACTTGGAATGAAAGTGATCGTTTAAAACAGGATCCCTCTCTAATAACCTGTGGTTTGGCTGGACGGGATATAAGGAATGGTGGAAGTTCTGGTCTACCATTCCTTCAAGGAGCCAACTGGAAAATTTGTAAGACATGTCCAGTATTTTTGATTTGAACCTTGTCAGCAGAGCTATGTCGGCAGGTCTGCCATATTTTGAAACCCTATGTATCACATAAGCTCCAGAATTGGTACTTAAATACACCTAGCAATGAAAATAATAAAATTAATTTTTTTCAAGAACAGGGGTGAAACGGGGTTATTTCAAAGAAAGGGCACATTGATACACTTTCAATATCTCAAAAACTATCAAGGGAAATTATTAGGTCATGTATTTATTTATTATTATTTTTATTCATTATCATCATGTATTATTATTTTTATTAGGTCATTTATTTATTGGGTCATGTTAGTTTAATTTGTATTAAGAATCTTGTTAAAATACTTTGAACACTTTCTTCATTCATATTTTGAAGGTTTTTTTAATAAATTCATTTTTATTTTTTTAAAACACACCATTTTAAATAAGATGAATTAAAAAATGTATTTCCTTACCTGCTTAGCAACATTACTGGACTCAACAGCCGCATCTATTCCAGAACACCCCATTCCAACAACCACAACATTCTTATCCTTGAACCCTTCTACCCTCTTCAAAGAGTGGGAGTGCATAATCTTCCCCTTGAACCTCTCTTGACCGGGATATGTCGGCATCTTGGGCCTGTTCAAATGCCCCACGCATATCAGGCAACCGTCGTAAACGTCTGTGGTCTCTTCCCCTGTCACCATGTTCTTCACCGTTACCACCCACCGTCCAGTGTCGTCGTAATCCTCAGCCCTCTTCACCTCAGTGACTTTGGAGTTGCATTGGATGCATCTCAGGACGTCTTTGGCTTTTGCGTATTCCAATATGTACTCGTACATTTCCGTGTGTCTCATGTAGTTGTTGTGTTCTTTTCTTGGAGGGAAGTTGCTCAATGCCCCAATCTCTTTGCTGTGGTTTATGATTGTGGTATACATCACAGAAGGAACTCCTTCTTCACTGTATTCCCTGTAGCACCATGTCCCCCCTGGTTTTTCCGTCCATTCAAAGCATACAGGGTCCAAACCCACTTCTTTGAGGGATGCGCATGTGACTATTCCTGATATTCCTCCACCAATGACGGCAATCCTTTTTGGAGCCATGAATCTGAAATGAATGATTCCATCTCAGTTTTGATAAACTTGTATTTAATCATATTTAACCTTCATTTGAATCCTAGACGGCATGAGATCGTCATTCCTATGGAAATCCCATGGAAAATTGAATCGTATGGGAAATTTGGGGAGGCTGCGGCTAGAATGGTCACTTTATGTTGAGACGGAACTTCTTGGCTGCACTCAAATTTAAGAGTCAATATTTTTAAAACTTAAACTGAAGTATTTCAGGTCAAAATTGAAAGTTTAAATCAATGTAGATATATTATGTCCAAGGTACACCACTAGTGTATCTTGGACCTGTGTCAAAAAACTTATTTTATTTCTTATTTAATGAATTTTATTATTCTTTTAAGAAATTCAGAATCCCATGATGAGTTTTGAAGGTGTGAAGACTAATTGGAATGCTTACCAAACTGATTTAGCCACTTCATATTTGATTGCTTATTGCTTTTGAATATTTTCGAATTATGCAATGATTCATAGCATTATTGTTGTAGCTAGTTTTGAATGGTTTGAAAACATCTTGGTCGTGGGGTTGCATATTTGTAGTTAGTGCAATATTGAAATAGGCCATATTCAGATCTTCGCCGACGGCGAAAAAGTTCAGCTAAATAGTTGAGGCGATTTCGAAATATCTATTTCGCCTTGAACTTTTTCACCGTATTCAGATCTTCTTCCGAAATGACGCGGAAATCTCGGAGATTCAGCTCATTGGTTAGTTGTGTTGTTGACGTGAAACGCTTAGCGACCAATAAAATCCCTCTCTAAAAAGGCAGGAAAACATCACTGATGCATTCACATGCTCCCAAAAATGTAAACAAACTCAATCTGCACTGCAAGTCGCTTGTTTGTGTTGTTTGAGTGAACTAGAAACCAAGCTGAAGCTTTTAGCTGAGCGCACATATTAAAGAGTTGATAAAAACAATAAAAGAAAAAGAAAATATTTCATCTTTTCTTATTTCTACAAGCTTTGCACCTTTTAAAGGAGCGTAACCAAGTAATTCTTGTAACTCATAGCAGTAATGCTTCATTTCCCAAATTTAATTCCAAGTATGTTTTGGAAATTCGTTCTTGCATGATTTTGAAAGAATGGTTATGAAAAAGAGAGATAATAGCTGGGGTAGAAAACAAAAATTCAATAGAAAAAAGTTATATCATAAAGTATGATTACATTGAAATATCTTTTCATCAAAGGAATTAATTACTCATTAAATTCAATATAATACAAGATGTTAGGAAGTAGGAACTATAATTCTGGTTGATAAGAGTTTAGTATAATACTCACCTTATTGGTACAGTAAACTAATCCTTAATTATCATTTCCCAATTTTAGCTGCACTTTTTAAATCTATAAACTGAAACTTTGCAAGCTTATAAAACAAAATAAATAAGTGCTTATACTATTTTCATTTCTACACAATATTTGAAAGTTCCCTTTTTTATTTTTACGATAGATTCAATAAAAGTTTAGGAATTTTGTATTTAAATATTCTTCAACTTATTATATTTTAAACTGCATACATAATTTGTTGGAGAATTTTCCGCTCAATGGAGCAAAAATTATTTTTTTACAGTTAAATGTGTGAACTATTGCAGTTACTCTGTATTAAATTGAAATTTATTAGTACAACATGTAAGAAAGAATGAGGCAGATTTTACAAACAAATTTTTATTACTCCAGTTAGACTAAAGTGTAACTTGTGATAATTTCAAAGTATATTATATGAACTAAATCTTAAGAATATAAAAACTCCTCTAATCACAAAAAATATTATTTATTATCAACAAAAAAAGTAAGCACTACACCAATTTGTTCCAACATTTATACACCTCTTTTCTCAATAATGATTCTGTTTGGTTAATTGAGTATGGATTGTCACTGTTCGCAGGAGGAAATTTTTTTTCATAAATTATAAAATACAATAACTATACCTCAAAACAATTTAGATGAATAATTGATTAATTTCCATTACTATTTATCAAATATTTTTTAAAAGATAACTTTCAGTTTATATAGAAGTTTCATCCTTTTAAACTTTTATAATTTTCCCTTTTCAATACTTCTTTCTGGATTCACAGAAAACATCATTTTAGTTGAACTGGAAAAAAATTATACTTGCATGTAAACATAAAATGAAAATATTAATTACTTACAAGAAAAAATTATTTAACAGCATAATTGATTGTTATTTAATTACTATTTTGAAATGTTTGTATTCGCATTCAATGATTTTTATCTTGGTGTAATCTTCTTAATTTAATTAATACTATCCTAAAATTAAAAAACACTTTTTTGCTGAAGGAAGCTAGTTTAATGGAAAGCGATAGAATAAGAATTCTTTAAATATGTGATATTCCAATGCAAAAAATGCTATAAGCTGTACATAAAAAAATTAAGAATTACAAGTAATAACTAATGTATTCTGTGCAAAAATGATATCTTTCATGAATTTAAAACACAAACTATTTCTTATATTATTACAACTGAAATAAACATTTAAATATATCTATTTTAAAGCTTTCCATTTATAACTTTCTCTGAATAAAAAAAAGTACTGAACACATCCACCTTCTTAATTCAAATCTTGAATTGGACTTCCGAGTCTATTCAGAATTCTTAATCTTAAAATATAACAATTCAAAAAGAAATTTGCCACGTCGATTTGTGTAACATTAAAAACATTATAAATTATTCCATTTTATACTAAATGAACATTTTTATCCTATTAAGATTAGTAATAGTTGAAGCTATGTTTCTAATATTTGATACCAAAACAAACTTGGCGATATTTAACGGAACATAACCTAATTGATCCGAAATATTGAATACACAAACATTTACCAATTCTGAAAGATTCCATTATGAGAAAATTAAATAAAAAAACGATTTACATACCTCAAATTTTTCTTTGCTATCGGGAGTAATCTGAAGCAGGGCAAGAAGTGTTGGTTTGGCATGGTCGACTCTTATCTCAGCTGTGCCATTTTTCTTCTGTGCTCTCTCATTCTTGTTAAATTTATCAAATAGTTTAATATATCAATCCAGACATTAATGACTCTACATCTTACTAATCAAAGCATGCAAATTTCCCTAAAGATGGACGCCCGATTTTTGTTACGAAGTACAACCAAATGAAGAAAGTAAACAAACTGTTTCCAAGGTTTCAGCGAAGTTTCAGCCAATGAGAGAAGAGAAAGTCGGTAATTTCGCCGTCAGCGATTTCGAAAAAGTGAGTCGAGAAAAAGTCAATCTAAATACCGTTTCAACTATTTAGCTCAACTTTTTCGCCGTCGGCGAAGATCTGAATATGGCCCATACTTCTAGTGTCATAATTTTCTTTATCAAAACTAAGTGTTAATTGTTAATTAAAGACATTACTTTAATGCTCATCCATAAGTAGTATGGATGGAGAATCTTTGTTGCTCCAATAAATTTATTATAATACTTGTTGAAATAAAATGTAAAACTTATGGAAAAAGCGATCACTTAACCACCAAGATTTATAAATACAAGGTTAGGGAGTAGCAAAAGTCTATGGGAAATTATTTTTACGCATTATTCTGTCATATTAATAGTCATTATTATTTTACGCATAAATTCAAAGTTTCAATTAATATCGTAATTTCATGTAAAAATGGACGAACGAAAATCGAGCTTTTACCCTGATTGTAGGAATATGTCATGCATGTAAAGATATAAACTAACTAAGATTAAAATTCAAAATTCAAAACCTGGATTTTTAAACTTTTAATGGTCAACCTAATTTTTAATGGTAATCATGCATGTAAATGTGTACAATGGTATAAAAATCATCATTGAAGACTATAGAATTATTAAAAACGAAACCAGAGTTGAAATAATTCTTCTTCTTCCTTATCCCTCTGGTCTGGATCAGACCAGATCCATGATATAGTGCTATACTTGATATAGTGCATGATATAGTGAAATACTTGAGTTGTAATACAACATATTTTGAAATATCTCAATGATTAGAACTGGCAATCAAAGATGTCTTGCTGGAATCATAAAAATTGTTGAAACATTTATTCCCGGTTGAGTAGGATGAAAAAAACCCCATTAGATTTGATGAAAATGTATAAGTCAGAAGTTGGGTACCATTTGTGGATTATAAGTTTTCAACTCCCGGAGGACATATGGATAATATTTGAAGGTTGGGGATTTTCTTTCAAATTTCAGTGGCATATAAGAGATAGAGTCCCTAATGTCCAAAATAAATTAAAAATATATTTTAAGAGTCAAATTTTGAAATATATTCTCAAGAAGAGAGATAAATAAGCGTTTTTTCAGCTAAACTATTATGATTTAGACTATTTTGATTCAATCCTCCCTCTAAAGAAGTATAATTATTATTGGCCTGGGAATCAGTTTATTGCTATAGAAAAAAATTATGTAAATCATTACTGAGGTGAATCTCATCATGATATTGCTATTGCTTGTGAAAAAACTATCTATTCGACACTTGTTTCACAATTTTATATGATCACATTTGGGTCCCAAGACCAGCCAATGAAAATAACTTTCCGCTGAATTTTGAAAGCGCGGCATTTATGAAAAATATCACTATTTCTACTTTCTACTTTAAAAATATCGCTTTACACTGACCAGAATAGAGGGAGAATGTATCTGATTTAACAATATTTAAAATCTACTACTGAAAATCCACTGTTAGTTGGCAAAAAGAACCCTCTATTCTACGCCCGTTTCGATAATATGATGATATATTATATTGCCACTTTAGAAGTTGTATTTTTGTATTAAAATGTATAAATGTGACTAATATGATTGAAATTGCGTTATCAACAAAAAATTTCATTTATATAAAAAATTTGAAAAATTACAAATTCTTTTAATCATTTGAGGCCAATCCGGAGGCAAAAAGAGTTATTATAATGGAATAATATTTCACACATGTTAGTTTAAGACCATTTGGCACCTTTTTCTTGCTATGTCTGATAGAATTTGTAAATTTTTTTTCGCCATAGAAAAATGACCAACCTTAATATATACATATACTTAGTTGGAGCACTTTCAGCATAAATATTTTAAGCACTTATTGGTTATCAGAAAATTACATATTTTTTTCATAAAATGTTTAGTCTTTAAACGATATCCTACCCTGCTTTTAAAAGCAAAATACCAGTTAATAAATATCAGAATAATTGGTTCTAGCAGTGGAAGATTATGATGTATTTTATTTCTTTTTTTTTAACAAGTCTTTATATGTAAAATGAAGAGGTTTTTAAAATTGTGCCTTATTTTGTAAAATATTATATATTGGTTAGCAGAGAAGAATGTATTAGTCCAGATATTGCACAATTAAAACTACACTGCTCACAACAATTAAAGGATATTGGTAGTTTTGGTACATATTGGCAAACAAATCAAATATTTGCAGTGGTTCAAGCATTTTTCATTAACTTAGGGCCACTTAAAAGCTAAATCCATGCAGTTATCAAAATAAAAATTTTATTTTTACTTTTTTTTATCAAAATTGGAAAATGCACATTTTGGGTAGTTAAGCAAAAAAGTGAAAAGTCAATTTCGCTTGGGGTATGCTTTCTCCTGACTTAAAACAACGTTGTGGGTCTGTTTGCCACCATGTTTGTTTGGTTTTTTATGAGGGGCTGGGGTATTTTCTCCATTTTTTCCTTTTAGAGCATTTTTCAGCACCTGAACTGTTTGGGAGGTATTGGAAGGGCAGCAATTCGTTTCTCAAGCATGACCTAGACTCGTTCTATTGGATTCATGTCGAGAGAACGTGCCGGTCGATCCCTTTCTAGCGATTTCTTCATCTTGAAGAATATCTTTTAGGGTAGCACAATGTTTTCTGCAATTACCATCCCTGAAAGTTAAATTATCCCCGATTCCTCCTGCATGAGGGGCAACCAGATGTGTAAGGATATTGACCTTATTACCCTGAACCACCAGAAATGGTTCCTTTGGCTGTGGGGGTCTTTATTTCATAGATAGAGATGGTGCTCTGTATCATCACTCCACATCTTCAAATCTGACTTCCTCATGCACAAAAAATGGGTTATTTTGTGTTCCTTGTATCCTCCAGGCAAAAATCAGAAGTTATCAGGATGAACTGATAGTCAGATTTGAAGATATGGAGTAATGATACAGAGCACCATCTCTATCTATGAAATAAAGACCCCCCACAGCCAAAGGAACCATTTCTGGTGGTTCAGGTTAATAAGGTCAATATCCTTACACATCTGGTTGCCCCTCATGCCGGAGAAATTGGGGATAATTTAACTTTCAGGGATGGTAATTGCAGAAAACATTGTGCTACCCTAGTTAAAGATTTTCTTCAAGATGAAGAAATCGCTAGAAAGGGATCGACCGGCACGTTCTCTCGACATGAATCCAATAGAACAAGTCTAGGACATGCTTGAGAAACGAATTGCTTCCCTTCCAATACCTCCCAAACAGTTCAGGTGCTGAGAATGCTCTAAAAGGGGAAAATGGAGAAAATACCCCAGCCCCTCTTAAAAAACCAAACAAACCTGGTGGCAAACAGACCCACAACGTTGTTTTAACTCAGGAGAAAGCATACCCCAAGCGAAATTGGTTTTCAATTAAGTATTGATTGACTTTTCACTTTTTTGCTTAACTACACGAAATGTGCGTTTTTCAATTTTGATAAAAAAAAGTAAAATTAAAACTTTTATTTTGATAACTGCATGGATTTAGCTTTTAAATGGCCCTAAGTTAATGAAAAATGCTTGATACACTACAAATATTTTATTTGCTTGCCAATATGTACAAAAACTACCAATATCTTTTAATTGTTGTGAGCAGTGTAATACAAATAAACTACTTGAGGGAGAAAAAATAATTTAATGGCGAACTATCATAAAGTAAAGTAACTTCGACAGACATCTTTCATGGAATATTTTTTAGAGACATGGATAATAGTAATTGTAAACTCACAACTCCCAAGCGTCGCCTCCAGCCGTGGACCGGTTTCGTCCATGTTAGGACTCATAAGCACGGATGAGAGTTGTGTCCACTAACCAGCGTAAATGGTGAAATACTCCTTTCATTTAACGATAACACTGGTCTACAAAAAAAAACTTTTTTTCTGATGGCTGGAATATTAAAGCTGTTTTTGTATATATTTGACCTCCTGATTCTGAATATGGCATCCGTTTTTGCTCATCAGCTCTAGTTTTTAAGATATTCGAAAATTAAGTTTTTTTCACTTTTGACCTACCTTTTATACAATATGGTGCTATAAAAATGACTTAAAAATAAAAAACCTAACCACCCAAAGCTTTTCCTATTCCTTAGGGTCCCAATAGATAGTGTATAAAGTTTCAGCCCCCCAAGTTAATTTTAAGGGGTACCTATAGGGCCCTAAAGTTGAAAAAAAGGCGAAAAATTGGTCTTTTTTTCAGAATTTTTTTAAAAATATTTTTGAGTTTTCTAATTTGATAAAACTGGCTAATATATGTTTTTTAGAACTTATTTAGACCGCTAAAAATATTTTTACTTGAAAACTGGATCTCTTTAGAGCGATTTTTTAGTTTTAAGGCGAGAATTAGGGTCATTTCGCTCAAAAACGCTTGGTACCAATAATGGTAGTTGAAACGAATAAATATCGAATTTTTCAGAAGTAAGTCATCAAAAAAAGATGTCCTTTGATGTAAAACTGAATTTCACATGATAAAGATCAGTAAAACAGTAGAAGCTCCTCTCGAGCTTTCAAGCCCTAAAATTGGAAAAAATGCATTTTTCACTGATCTGTATCATATGAAATTTCAGTTTTATATCAAAGGACATCTTTTTTGATGACTTACTTCTGAAAAATTCGAAATTTATTCGTTTCAACCACCATTATTGGTACCAAGCGTTTTTGAGCGAAATGACCCTTATTCTCGCCTTAAAACTAAAAAATCGCTCTAAAAAGGTGCAGCTTTCAAGTAAAAATATTTTTAGCGGTCTAAATAAGTTCTAAAAAACATATATTAGCCAGTTTTGTCAAATTAAAAAACTCAAAAATATTTTTTTAAAAATTCTGAAAAAAAGACCAATTTTTCGACTTTTTTTCAACTTTAGGGCCCTATAGGTACCCCTTAAAATTAACTTGGGGGGCTGAAACATTATACACTATCTATTGGGAGCCTAAGGAATAGGAAAAGCCTTGGGTGGTTATGTTTTTTACTTTTAAGTCATTTTTATAGCACCATATTGTATAAAAGGTAGGTCAAAAGTGAAAAAAACTTAATTTTCGAATATCTTAAAAACTAGAGCTGATGAGCAAAAACGGATGTCATATTCGGAATCAGGAGGTCAAATATATACAAAAACAGCTTTAATATTCCCGCCATCAAAATGAGTGTTGACCAGTGTAATAGTAGTATAGTTGTGAAACAATAATTGTATATTACCAAAAAAATATAAAAAAAAACTTTTAAAAGCTTTATAAGAGAGATTATGTGAAAATAAAACTTTTTATCACCTACAAGCTTTTGAAAATAATAAATTCATCTTTAATTTTAATTTATTAATAATTTTGGTTTTGAATTGTTAACTCACCGCAAAATTAAATTGGCTACTGGTTTTGAAAAACACAATACAAGATAATACAAATACACAATACAAAAAGAGATCAACACAAATACAGGTTCTAAAAAATTATAGTTCAGTAATTTTATAATATCAAACACATGAGAGTTATTTATCAATAATATGTAACTGTTTATACAATTATAAATTAAAAATAGTTATCAAACGTACTTACAATTATGAGAAATATCAGAGTAAAATTCCAGAAAAAATGTATTTTAGCTTAGCTTGAATATGTTTTTATGCAAGTTCTGACACTTTCTCCTTTTATATCCGTTCAAACCATTGAAGGAGTTATCAAGAAATGCAATTTATCCTTTATTCACCGCGTATAAATAGAATAGGAAGGTAGACGTCACGGCGTCTTAAACCCATCGCCTTGATAACTACGAAGAAAATTTTCACAAAGGCAAGGTGCGAAATTTTCGTTCAGCAACTTCAAATTGACGAGTAAAATTAGTCGCTTTATTTGTTTGATTCCTGTTCTGTTATTATGATCTTAAAGATCTGCTATAATCCATTTCAATGTATGTTAAAATGATATTGAAGATCTGCTATAATTTAATTAATCGGATTTTTAAGTTTGATTAATTGGTTTAATAACCGCAAAAAACATAGAGGTTTGAAATAACTATATTTTGAAGTTAAAATAAAGTTTTTCAGTATTATAAGAGTATAATTTTCTAATTTTCAAACGGACTTTTTTCTTTATAAATCTAATTTTATAATAATCCTTCTGCCCCTTGTGAACACGGCTTTTTTTCATATTGAACGTCTTCTAGGGTTATGGAGCTAAAGTGTACCCGAAGGTAGGGCTAATCAGTCAAATGGATTTTTTAATGTATGAAAAAAACAGTGCTAAAATTTTGCTTGACAGAAAGTAATAAAAAATAAAATAAATTAAAAATTATTTATCTTTAAATTGAAAGTTTTGTTGTTCATTTTAGTTTGTGAATAATACCTACAAAAATACCTATGACCTTAAAAGAAATTATGTTACTCTGTTTGCTAGTATTGAGGATAAACATATTCTTAAGCATTGACAATTAATAAATAGAAATGTTTAGTATTAAGAAAGGAACATTTTAAACTTCATTACAAAGTTCATTTTGAGACAGTAAAATGACATAACTCTTATGTTAAGCAGGTACAGTAGCATCTTATATATTAAAATAATTGGGTTTTTCTTTCCGCCGGCCGCCAGGCCGAACCCCTCGACCGATTTCGAAAAACTCGGTCTCGATCGAAAGCTTCCCACCCCTAGATGAGCCCATTTTAGGTCGCGTTCCTCCAAAACTTTCCATTTTAAAATTATGCGTTCTTTTCTTTTTGCCCCCATGTTAAGTCTACGGAGAGGTTCCGTTCCGCCGGCCGCCAGGCCGAACCCCTGGACCAATTTCAACAAACTTGGTCTCTATAGAAAGCTTTCCACCCCTAGCTGAGCCCATTTTAGGTCGCATTCCTCCAAAACCTTCCATTTTAAAATTGTACGTTCTTTTCTATTTTCTGTAATGTTAACTCTATGGAGAGGTTCCGTTCCGCCGGCCGCCAGGCCGAACCCCTGAACCAATTTGGACAAACTCGGTCTCTATAGAAAGCTTTCCACCCCTAGATGAGCCCATTTTAGGTCGCATTCCTACAAAACCTTCCATTTTAAAATTGTACGTTCTTTTCACTTTTCTGTAATGTTAACTCTATGGAGAGGTTCCGTTCCGCCGGCCGCCAGGCCGAACCCCTGAACCGATTTGGACAAACTCTACCTTGGCCGAAAGCTTTCCACCCCTAGATGAGCCCATTTTAGGTCGCATTCCTCCAAAACCTTCCATTTTAAAATTGTACGTTCTTTTCTATTTTCTGTAATGTTAACTCTATGGAGAGGTTCCGTTCCGCCGGCCGCCAGGCCGAACCCCTGAACCAATTTGGACAAACTCGGTCTCTATAGAAAGCTTTCCACCCCTAGATGAGCCCATTTTAGGTCGCATTCCTACAAAACCTTCCATTTTAAAATTGTACGTTCTTTTCACTTTTCTGTAATGTTAACTCTATGGAGAGGTTCCGTTCCGCCGGCCGCCAGGCCGAACCCCTGAACCGATTTGGACAAACTCTACCTTGGCCGAAAGCTTTCCACCCCTAGATGAGCCCATTTTAGGTTGCGTTTCTCCAAAACCTTCCATTTTGAAATTATGCGTTCTTTTTACTTTTCCCTAATGTTAACTCTATGAGGGAGCTTTCCGCCGGCACCCAGCCCGAACCACTGAACCGATTTGGACAAACTCGGTCTTAAACGAAAGGTTTCCACCCCTAGATGAGTCATATTTAGATGTATTTCCTACAAAAACTTCCATTTTAAAATTATGCGTTCTTTTCGTTTTGCTGTAATGTTAAGTAAATGGGGAGGTTCCGTTCCGCCGGCCGCCAGGCCGAACCCCTGAACCGATTTGGACAAACTTGAGCTTGATCGAAAGCTTTCCACCCCTAGATGAGCCCATTTTAGGTCGCGTTTCTCCAAAACATTCCATTTTAAAATTATGCGTTCTTTTCGTTCTGCTCTAATGTTAACTCTATGGAGACGTTCCCTTCCGCCGGCTGCCAGCCCGAACCCCCGAACCGATTTGGACAAACTCGGTCTTGAAAGAAAGCTTTCCACCCCTAGATGAGCCAGTTTTAGGTGTCATTCCTCCAAAGTATTCCATTTTCTAATTACAAATTGATTTCAATTTGCCCCATTGTTTTTAGTCAATATTTTTATCAACACAGGCAAAACGTCCTTGAAAGAGCGTAAAGAAAATCTACATTGAAATTAAATTTCAAAGTTTTGACGGTTCACTAGATTTATCCCAACAGGATACTAGAGCCGTATTGAATTTATAAAAAATTATGGTATATGATTGTTTGATTGAAATATTTCTTCTTTCCCTTTACACAGAAGGGGATAAACTTTTAACTTCAAACAATGAGACATATAAAAATCAAATAATAATTTAAAGTGGAAGGTTTGGGGAGGATGCCACTTAAAATGGGGTTATATCGGGGTAGTAAGATTTCATTTAAGAACAAGTTTGTGCAGATCCGGTTCGGTGGATTGAGCTAACGACCGGTCAAAATAAAATGACAATTATTTCAATGTAATAAATTTGTGACAATGCCATGTGAAATCGGAGGCAAAACCCCTTTCGAAGATAATGAATTTAACTGTATATTTAATGATAGGGAATGAATAAATACGAACAGGTAGTAACGAACGAATCTCGCTTCAGCGCCAAAGAAGGCTAGCTGTAAAACCCGGCTTTGCCGGGTTGTAACAGCTAGTTATTTACAACAACATTAAAAGTTTAAAGCAAATTGGGCATCATTCCCTTTCAATCTTGGTTTATTTTAGGCTAGAAGTTCAAACAAAATGGTTTTAAACAATTTCACAAATAAATTTTCTTTCACTTGCTCTTCTTCCGTTTTCCGTATGGGCCACAAAATCCTTTCTTCAGCCGTCATGATAGCATTTCTGGCCCCGTCCCACTTATGGGGACCTTCCAATCTGTACTGGTAGGAATAGCACGGGCCAAAAACTAGTTTTAAAAACAGTTTAATATCAGTGAAGAACATCTTCAATAAATTTGGCTTAACTCCTAATTCAGACGCTAGATCATCCATGTAAGGCACTATGTCAGTTCGTATGGAAGTCTTCGCGTCATGTCCATAACGAGCCCCACTTTTCTCATGCCTAGTCGTAATATCGTGCTGCATCACTTCTTGCGATGGTAGCTTCCAGTCAGTGGAAAGTGCATGGGCAACATACCTAGTCTGCAGCTCTCCTATGGGGAAGCCAGGACCCCATGGTAAAATGAATCCTACTAACGCCAAAGTTGTATGAGGAAGATGAGTCGGAAACATGCACTTGTATAGTTGGATTATACTGTCTTTGTCCACAAGTATTCCTTTTTCAAGAAAGGGAAAGCCGTAAGTGTACCCGGTGGCCATTATTACAATATCGGCTTCAACTGGCATAGTTTCTCCTTCGAAAACAACGCCAGTTTCTGTGAAGTATTGTATTCCTCTTTTCTGTAAAACCGAACCGGAGAGTATCTTGGAGTAGATGTGATCATTAAAAGCAGGATCCCTCTCAAACACCCTGTGCTTTGGCTGCACGGGGTACAAGGAATGGTGAAATTGCTGGTCAATAACTCCTTCAAGAATCCAACTGGTAAATTTATAAGACATGTCCAGTAACTTTGCTTTGAACCTTGTCAGCAGGTATAGGTCGTAAGGTCTGCCGTATTTCGAAACCCTATTTATCACATGAGCTCCGGAAGTGGTACTTAAATACACCTATTAATAAAAATTATTAAATTAATTTTTTCTATCAGTATTTATGGAATTTAAGAACATTTTTGTTGCATCGAGTAACTCTTTTCGGGAGAAAAACGTACTAGATATTTGTGGTTAGTTTGTTTTATAGAATTATAGTTTCAAGTAGCTATATTGGTACCCTCTACTTAAAGAACTGTTTTTGCCATGATTATCTTTGATTTCATGGATAGCAATAATTTAAAAGTATGTGGGAAATTTTGTAATAATTTATCATTGCATGAAATTGAGAAATTTTATTTTTTATGATCTTAAAATAAATTTACTGCCATTTACTTATGGCAGAAAAAAAGAAATATTTCATTTTCACAGGTTATGGGGAACGTTTAGGAGGTAAAAATTCTGAACTTATAATTGAATGTGCGTATTAGTGGTTCTATTCAAGGCATTTTTTACATAAGGCGCAATTTTCGTACAAAATCCGATCTGTAATTTTCTAATTGACTAATTAAGCAAATATCTAACAATTTTTTAAATAAATTATGCATATTATTCTACACACATTGCCGCTAAGGGTGTTGGAGTTGATCTATTTGGGTAGAGACTGGCCTTTTTACCTAGACACCACTTTTATGAAAATTTATCAAACTAATATATTTACACCAAAATATTATTTTATAGTAAAAATGAATCTAAATTATGTGTGTGAGAGAATTTACAAAAACTGATTAATTTTGAATAGTTTAATTTGTATTAAGAATCTTGTTAAAATACTTTTAACACTTTCTTCATTCATATTTTGAAGGTTTTTTTTAATAAATTCATTTTTATTTTGTTTTGTTAAAACACACCATTTTAATTAAGATGAATAAAGAAATGTATTTCCATACCTGCTTAGCAACACTGCTGGACTCAACAGCCGCATCCATTCCAGAACACCCCATTCCAACAACGACAACATTCTTACCCTTGAACTCATCCACCCTCTTCAAAGAATGAGTGTGCATGACCTTCCCCTTGAACTTCTCTTGACCAGGATACGTTGGCATCTTGGGCCTGTTCAAATGTCCCACGCATATCAGGCAACCGTCGAAGACGTCAGTGGTCTCTTCCCCTGTCACCATGTTCTTCACCGTCACCACCCACCGTCCAGTGTCGTCGTAGTCCTCAGCCCTCTTCACCTCGGTGACTTTGGAGTTGCATTGTATGTATCTCAGGACGTCTTTGGCCTTTGCGTATTCCAGTATGTACTCGTGCATTTCTTCGTGTCTCATGTAGTTGTTGTGTTCTTTCCTTGGAGGGAAGTTGCTCAATGCCCCAATCTCTTTGCTGTGGTTTATGATGGTGGAGTGCATCAAAGATGCCACCCCTTCTTGACTGTATTCCCTGTAGCACCACGTCCCCCCTGGTTTTTCCGTCCATTCAAAGCATACAGGGTCCAAACCCACTTCTTTGAGTGATGCGCATGTGATTATTCCTGATATTCCTCCACCAATGACGGCAATCCTTTTTGGAGCCATGAATCTGAAATGAATGATTCCATATAAGCTTTGTTTAACTTGCATTTTTTATATTTAAAATTAAACACTTTTAAACACTGACGGCCGTATTCTGTGCTATTTAATCAACTGTTATCCAGCAATCAAACAAGGAACGGCCGACTGTGATAGTAAACCACTGACAAAGTAGCACAGACTGACGGGACTCATGAGTCCCATTCGATATTTAAAAATTTAAGTATGACAAGCGATACTTTTAATTATCCTTTTTGGGTTAACGCAGTAACAGTTATTACTTAAGTTAAGTTATGGCAATTTTAAGTTTATTTCATTTTTATGTGTAAAGTACCTTCTCTGATACCATTATTCACAGCCACTTAAGGTGTACGTACACACTTGACAAAAAATATTTAATTTGGACCTAAAAATCTAACATTTAAGGAATAAGTAGTTTCTTTCTTTTTAAAATCACATCCGGTTAGAAAAGTAATTTTAGTTAATTAGTTATTTAATTAATTAACATTTAATGAGATAATTAGCATGTTTTCAAACAGTCTTTTCTCTTTGCCTATTATTATTTTAAATGTTATTCTAGTTAGATGCATTAATTATAACATTCTCTATGTTTTGGGTTTTACACTTTGTTTCTAAAGAAATTAGGTGATTTTTAAGAATATTTTTTCTAAACAATAGTGAAAAAATCACGATTTTTTTGACAATTTTACTTTTGAAAAAATCCTTTAAAAAATAATTTAAATAAATTTTTAAAATTTGAAAAACTCAAAGCATCCGCTATATTATGCAGATTATTGTAGTATTAAATTTATTGTGAAATAGAGTTTTTCTTTTCCGTTAAAACTGTTCAAAAAAAGGGTTATATCACAACAATATGGTTCATGAGAAAACGAGTTCAAAGTTCTGAAAACATACCAAAATGCGCTTTGTGGCGCAATTTGAAACCGTATAAGTCAAGAACTATTCGAGATAATTTAAACTTCTTGGTATCTTTATAAAGCTTAGGAAACAAAGATGATTTTAAACTAATAAAATAAAATCCCATGATGTCGTCAATTTTGACGATTTCAAGTGTTACGCGTACACCTTAACCAGTGGTTAACGAGCAGCTAAAGAGAGAAAAGGTGCTGTTTGCTGACTCTGATTGGTGGAATCGTTCTTTAACCGATGGTTAACCACTGGTTAAGTGGCTGTAATTAATTCCATGAGTCAGATGATCGTTTCCATCGGCCAACTTGACAAGTCAGGTTAAAAATAAAGGATCTAGATTCTGTTATAAGGGCTGTATTCACCACTAACCTAACCAAAGGATAACCTGGAAACAAACCTTTGACTGATAGTTAAAGAAATGAAAACTAAGTTTAGACCAATTAGAAGTGGCGAAAAAGTTAGATTCCGGTTAACCTTAGGTAAGGTTTATGGTGAATATGGAGTTTAAAAAAGAATCTAGATTCCCGGAATTTTCAAGTTGTTGAAAATTCCAAAACATGCAGGGAAATATTATCAATAATTTGTTTTATTTATCAATAATTTGTGACACAAATCAAGCAAAATTATAAAATTAAAATAGTTTTAAACGGGCAATTTGAGTAATACACTAGAATTCTTGAAATAAAATGTACTTAACCTCAACTTGAAGATGGCTTTATGCTAGCTTTGCTCCTTTTTCCTGTGAATCTGCCTTAACCTTTGAAAGAACTATCTAAAAATGCAATTTATCCCGGTAACAAGTAGTGAAACATCGCCTTAACTAACGCATTTCACAATATAGAGATGGTTATTGTTGATTTTACATTCGATCAATTGTTTCTCAAAGACGCTGTGAGACTTTTCCTTTTCCTACGTTGAAGAGTTTTAAAACTTTGAGTAGGACTTTTTAAAAAAGTTTCAAAATAGATAAGAAACATCCCAGTAAACATACAATGAAATAAAAGGAAGATCTTTATCGTTGTCGAATTTGCATTTTAAAAAGATAAACCAAATGTAGATAGTATTGCCATTGATATCTTCTCAAGTCAAAGGTTATTTAGTTATTTCTTGCATTTTAAGCGATGTGTAAAGATATGATACTCATTTTAGTTATTTTAAATTTTTATAAATTAGCTTGTTAAAGGTTATTTAGTTATTTTATCATTTTAAGCGATACTTAAATGTATGATACGTGTTTTATTTATAGTCTATTTTTCAATTTTTACTAGTTTGCACTCTCTGACACAGCATCGAGAAAATTTTTCTGCGATGGAAATGGGCATTAATTCATAAGCCTCATATAAGTACTATAAACTTTTTTATGCAGATGACATAAAAATTACATAATCTTTAAAATTATGAATATATATATATACATATATAATTTACATTCTAAATTATTTTTAAAGAATTAGAAAATGAACACAACATGCCGGCGCCATGCAGCCATGCAAATCAGTTTCCTTGATTAGTAATCGATGAATTTTTTACTTATATATATATATATAAAATATTAACTTAATAATTAAGTTAATATAATAAGTTAAGTTAATAATTAAGTTAATATAAAATATTAACTTAAAAATTACATTTTTCAATAACCTCTATTTAATAAAATATAATAAATATTTTTTTTTCATTGAACATATTTTCAATAAAATAATGTTTGATTAATCATATCACCTGAAATCTAATTCAGGTATGCAAATATTTAAAAAATAACAGCCCTTTAAAAATGACCATTTCTCCCCTCCATTTTGGACTTTAAAAAGGTATGTGCCCCCTAATTGTCTTTCAATAAACCACTGCCTTTGCTCAATGCCCATAGCTCCGGGTTAATAATTTCTAATTAAAATACAGATGGCGGCCCGAAACCAACGTTACGGTTTCGTGAGCAACAGCAATCCTTTAACCGTTAATATAATCCACGAGTCAAAATCATTACGTTACGAGATTACAATTGGCCTGTCAAGAACAATGAAAATTTAAAATGCCATTGTTTTGTCTGACTGCCGATGCCGTGCCATTGGGAAAAGAGGAAATTTGAATATATTAATGGATAGTTTTTCCTAGTCTTTGATTGTTTTTATTCCATAATCAGAATAAGAGATAAACCTAATCTTACTAGTAAATTATACATTATTTCAAATTGCATTCTTACCTTTAAAATATTAACTTTGTTTTTTTAAGTTACGATTGTTTCAGAATATAATTTTTTTGCCTTTTTTAAATTCTGAATACGGAATCTCAATTGAAAAGTCAAAATGTATTCCCCCCTGTTTTAAGGGATAATTGCGTTTTATCTGTTTGTCTTTTGTTTCAACAGTTCAAACGAAATATTACCGAACATGTGATAGTTATATTGTTTTTAAAATTGGGTAATTTTCCCAATTCAAATCAATACACTTTTTGGCATCACCACCTCGGATTTTCTGGGAATTTGCTCAGATGCTCTATTGATATATACTTAAAAATTCTAACTTTCAATAAAAAGTATTATTTGGTTCGTGAATTAAATGCGAAAAGTAGTTAAAAAGTAGGCCAAGATGGGTTCTTAGAATGGTGAATTGCAGCAAATCTTAAAATTCTAAACATTCAATTTTAATTTATTAAAAATTCTCTCCTGATTCCAAAAATACGCTTGTCTTTCCCCACATATTTTTTAAAGTTAATTATGACATATTTTAATACAGAAAGCTCCTAACAATGTGACGTCACATGTGCCAGTGGAAATGTGGGAAACACCGTTTTTATCGATACACTAGTCTGTAAAAAACTAGTGCTCATTGTTTCAAAGCGGGATTGATGCAACAAGCGGGAACAAAGCACATTTCACGTCATAAGCTGTTTCAGCTCAGACACAAAAGAGGCTGTTGTTAATTGAAAATAACTTAAAATTTAGGGCTTTTAAAAGCAAATGAAAACATTTTTTGGAGGTTTTAGGCCATTCTGAACACATTAAGATTAAAAAAAATTTGACTGCAGTTATCCATTGTTCCAGTGGATTTTCTATTAGGGTTGTACATACGAAATTGGTGTCATTTTAAAGTATTTTAAATGGTATAAACTATAAAACATGTTATAGTATTTAGAAAGAAAATATATTTCACAAAAAAATTGGGTCTTTTTGTAAAAAAAGGCCCTGGATGTTTTTCAAACTTTTGTAAACGTAAATTTAACATTTTGTTTCCAATAGATCTTCCATTTCATTTTGAAAACTGCATGATGAAGTTTTACTTGATTCTTAGCTACATATTCATTTATCATTATAATTACATGTTTTTAGTTTGTAATCTATTCCTAAATAAACTACTGATCCTAAATTTAATGACGTTAAAATTTCAAGAACAGATAATTTATGCATTGACAAACTCAAGCAAAGTTCTATAGAAATGGAGCAGCAAATAAGAATAGATGATTTAGACTTAACAAGAAACAGAATCTAAAATATCCCAAAAAACGTGATAAGCATAGACACGGTTTTCTACTGCAGACTCAACCCATGCACACAAAATCAGCTGAACGCAGCCTTCCACGTTCTTGGGTAAACGGGACCTGCTTCATATTCAAACAGAGTATCCAGTTTCCTTTAGAAAATTTTTAGGGAAAACGGAATTTATTTTACTCAATGAGGAAATTCGATCTCCGGATCGATTGAAAAGTCAATTTTGGGAGACCATCTGGCTCAGCCAGTTTTATCAATCCAAAAACAGGCATACATATTCAGCAAAATGGCCTTGTCTCGAAGGTTTATGCTGATTTTTAAAAGACGAGGATAGGGATGAGAGTCTTCAAAATTTCCATGATTTCGCTTTTTAACTTTTCCAACTAATCATTTCGTAGAGGTGAAGCCCTGGACCTTACGCCTGTACTAATACGCCGTAGTTCCCTGTAGGCGCTTGGGAAATATTTGATAACATAAGGTGAAGATATGTGCATTTTTAACCTTCCTACCCTCTTGAAAAAATAGTCACATATTCCCCTCGTGGGGTCTAATAGTACCCCAGGCGTAAAACGAGCCTATGGCTCTAATAAAGGGTTAAAATACCTTAAATGGAAAAGAATTTTCATTTTTTACTTCTAAAAGAATGCGTCAGAATAATTTTTCTAATTTTTTTGGTATTTTTCTCATTTTTTGTCCTATTACGGCGTTTTTTGGTTTCTTTTGATACTCGTTTTTTTATAACTCCTGAACCTTCAAACAAAAAATAAATTACTGAAATGAACCATAATGAAGTTGTTTTTCTTAAAATGCTTATAATCACAGTGCTTAAAGTATACTAGCTGATATACCCGGCCTTGCACGGGTAGAATTTATTAGTTTATTTTAAACTATTTATGACGTTCCATATATTTTCTTTTCTGTATTATCAGCTACCTGTCACCCCCGATTAATTTATTTAGTATTATGAAACATGTAAAATGTGGACTCTCCTTTTTTAAATTGAAATAATATAAAAATTATCGGTTCAGATATGTTAGTGAAATCACAGTATCTCGCTTGTTTTACGTAAGTTTTCAACGCTTCTTTTCGTAATAATTCTTCGAAATCACATTCTGGAATTGAGTAAATACTCATAAATCTCTGAAAGCATTCTTATTTTTCCAAGAAAACTGAATATAAAAACCTATTTACAGGCCATGAATTTATATTGTTTTTCTAAGGAATTTGTTAAACAGGAAGTCATGGCGACAGTTTTCTGAGGTCTTTTTTGCTGAAACTGTTAGATACTCAAAAGATTTCTATAAATATCATATTTTCTTAGAAATTGAAAGAAAAATTTAAGAAATAGCTAGTTCTTCAATGTACTTTGATGCAATCTTCTTTTTGTAAAAAAATGACAATTTCTACGAAAATGTCCTTCTAATAAATCTCTAAGCTTCTTAAACACACATAAAAACCATCTTTTATCAATAATATATCAAAAAATAAAGTAGTAAGCTTTATTTGATATTTTTTTTACCGCCATTCATGCCTGGGGTCTCAGAAGACCCCAGAGGGGGAATATGTGACTATTTCTCCCACGACACTTAAAAATTTAGTAAAAACTCCAAAATTTTAACCCATTGTAAAACTTTGCGTAAGTAAGGAATACTAGCATTGGAAATGGTCAAAACAAAAATACATGGGAGATATCAAGAGTCAAAGTGCGCTTGGGGTCGAAAGTTAAAAGCGGGAGGAATATGTATTAAAATATTATGTTAAAAAGAATTAAATTGTATTTTTATGTATTGAAATATTCAAAGAAATATGTAAAGATACTCTTCACAGTGAAATTTTTTGGGAGTGCTCATTTTTGTGGGTTATTACTCACAGAAAGCTTAGACGGTTTTTAAGTAAGATAAATTATACCTTGGCTCCTGGTAAATTGAATGAAAAATACTTTTTTTACAATGAATATAATAATGAATTTTTAACTTTGTACAAAGAAATCAACGTCAATAACACATTGCTATCATTGTAAGGTTATCCATAAAACATTATTTTGATAAATAGGGTTTTAAAAAAAAAACATTACGGAGAAAATTTTGGCTGCTGAATTGATTGAAATCAATAGAATTATAATAATCAACAATATTTGGTGTTTAATATAGTCTACTCGACTCAATTAAATTTTCATACTCTTTAAAATCCTTAACGAATTTGTCAAACTAATTTTATTTGGCATTTTATTTTGTTATCAAATAAGAATGATTTTAATCAAATATGAGAAACTTTATTTTCCCATTATGAAAGAAAAAATGTAAATAACGAAGTACTTCTATTTCACTCAATTATACTGTTAAAGTAATCAAACGAATTAACTATTCGATTGTAAAAATATCATCCAAAAATTTCGTAACTGATCGAAAACTAGTTCAAAAGACCCCATATATTTACCCAGCAGCACTTCCAAAAGGAAATTAAAATACACCTGACACCTTTTTGAACACTTCTGGTGACAAAAAAATAAATCAGAATCGGTCTCCCCACAAGCATGTCTCAAAATATATGTAACTCCGGTATACATCCCAAAACCAGTCGAGAAAGAAACCATTTTTGCTTTTCTCTCCGAATCAATATAACGGTATGCAGGTGCTTGGGCGTCCTAAAAACTCCAGGGGCTCCGAAAGCACTGCTGCATACACATGAGCGAAATTTTTATTCAATTTGCATACCTAATACGCAGAATACATTGGGTCTACTTTCTCCTGAGCCTCTGCTCTCCGTGCTGCAGCTAGAGCTATTCGGTGCTTTTCTCTAGCTCTCAAGATCTCGCGATATTTTTCTATCTACCTCAGTCTCTGTATGCATAACAAAGTGAAGCTTTATCGAGAGTGGAAGTATAGTCAATAATAAACACACCGCCCATGCCTGGAGCTGTCTATATCCCGATTCTTTTTTTAGAGAGGTTACTGATGTCTCTTTATTTTGTGTTCGTTTGGTTAGAATTGTATTGGAATATATCTTTTGACTTTCAATTAATCAGAATTTGTTGGATTCAGCAAATTCTTTCTTCATATTGTGGACGTTTATGAGCTTTGCGTATTCTTAGTTTGTTCTTAATCGGTCGTGGAGATAGAAAAATATACAAGTGTAGGAATCTTCTATTAAGATTTGACATTTATACCTCCCTAAATCAGGTGAAAAAAACAAAATTATAGATTTGGAAATTTAAAGCATCATTCTTAACCTGTTCCCTTGAGACTGAAAATGTTCAATAACATAAAGAAAATAGGAAATAACTTGAATATTAAACGTGTTATAAAAATCCTCAAAAACCATACCTCAAACGCCGATCTTTCCATTTGAGAACATATACGTTGAATTGGTAATTACTCTCCGAAATTTTAATGTGAAGCTATTCTGTCAAGCCAAATGAAAAGATGTATACTAGGGTGTCTCAAAAAAAACTTTTTTTGAAAACCCTTGCTCCCCAGGGCTTTTCCCATTCCTTTTGGTCCCAAAAGATAGTGTGTAAAGTTTCAGCCCCCTAAGTTAACCCTAGGGTTTGCCTGTAGAGCCCCAAAGTTTGAAAAAATTGGAAAAAATGACCAATTTTCAGAATTTTTAAAAATTATATTTTAAGATTGATACTGCGATAAAACTGGTCCAGATGTGTCATTTAGGACTTTTTTAGATGGAATATATTTATTTATGTGTGTTAACTGCACCCTATAGCCCCTATAATTTAAGATTAAAACGTACTAATTAGGGACGTTGCACTCGCCAAAGCTTATAATGCACTACCGGTGGACGAAATGAGTTAAATTTGAATTTCTTCGAAAGAACTCCCTCAAATATGCCATTTGGTGCTAAATTGATATTATAAATTATAAAAACCATTGAAATAACAATAATGAGGTCTTCTACTGAGCTTTTAATGTAAAAAGTGATATTCTTCAAAATTTCTCTTTTCCAGCTGATCAAACCCAAAATTTATATTAAAAAAGATGGTTGTTGTACTTTTTTAGATACCAAATGAAACCTTCATAGGGGTTTCATTTTAATATGTAGAATTAAATTATATAGCGTACAGATTAGAAATGACATGTATATTTCCTATACCAGACTTTAAAATCGATTTTCTTTTTTTAAGTTTGGAAAATTACTTTCTTTTAACATATTAGGGGAAAAATTTAATTAAAAACTTCTTTCTTTAACATTTCAACCAAGATTCACAAGCATAAAACTATTTTCCTAACTTTGAAAAAAGAAAATCAATTTTTACATCTGGTATAGGGAATATCCATGTCATTTCCGATCTGTGTGGTTTAAGAATGAAACCCCTTACTTATTAAAAATGAAACCCCTTACTTATTAAAAATGAAACCCTTATAAAGGTTTCAATGTTTGGTATCTAAAAAAGTACAAGAACCTTCTTTTTTAATATAAATTTTGGGTTTTATCAGCTAGAAAAGTGAAATTTTGAAGAAAATCACTTTTTAAATTAAAAGCTCAGTAGAAAACTTCATTATTGTTATTTTAATGGTTTTTATAATTTATAATATCAATTTAGCACCAAATAACATCATTTAAAGGAGTTTCTTCGAATAAATTCAAATTCAATTCATTTCGTCCACTGGTAGTGCATTAGGGGGCATCCATAAATTACGTGAGGTGTTTTTTCCAAAATCTGGACCCCCCCCCAAAGTGAGATTTACCTACAATTTTGAAAAACAATTTTCCAAAAATTATTTGTATTTTGTGCTTCATAGCACCTAATTAAGTTTTAATTAAGTTAAAAAAGTCAGGGTTGGCAAAAACCCGGGTTTTTTTTTAAAAACCCAAGTGGGACGGGTTTTTTCGGGGTTTTTCAATAAAACCCTGAAAAAACCCACATAAAACTAGGTTTTTTCAAAAAAAGTGTGGGTTTTTTAAAAATTAAGTGGATTTCTCCTAGAAAGTAACTGGGTTTTTTCAAATTTTAGTGAGTTCTATCTATGTTAAATGTGTTCTGTCAAAATAATGTCAGTTTTTCCACAGTTAAGTGGGTTTTTTCAAAGTTTTTAAGCTTTGAAAAAACCCACTGAAATTGTAAAAAATATCCAAAACTTTGAAAAACCCATTCAATATTGAAAGAAATCTATTCAACTTTGAAAAAAACCCACTGAAATTTTTAAAAAAATCTTCTTTAATTTTTACATCTAGTTTGAACTTTAAACGTCCTAAATTTTGAAAAAAACCACTGAATAATGAAAGAACCTATTTAACTTTTTAAAAAAACTCTCTGAAATTGAAAAAAAACACCATTTAATTTTTGAAACATAATTTAAATTTTGAAAAAACCCATTAAAATTTTAAAAATATCCTTAACTTTGAAAAAAAAACATTAAATTTTGAAGGAACTGGGGGTTTTTTCACATGGTTTTTTTTGAAAAAACCCATTGGGTCCAATCCAGCCAACCCTGAAAAAAGTTGACTTGAGATTTTAATCGACCCCCCTTGGTGAGATTTGGTGCGATTTTTCCAAACCCCTCCCCCCTTTTTGACCTCACGTAATTTATGGATGACCCCCCTTATAAGCTTTGGCGAGTGCAACGTCATTAAGTAGTACGTTTTAATCCTAAATTATAGGGGCTATAAGGTGCAGTTAATACACAGAAATAAATATATTCCATCTAAATAAGTCCTAAATGACACATTTGAACCAGTTTTATCGCAGTATCAATCTTAAAATATAATTTTTAAAAATACTAAAAATTGGTCATTTTTTCCACTTTTTTCAAACATTGGGGCTCTACAGGCAAACCCTACAGTTAACTTAGGGGGCTGAAACTTTACACACTATCTTTTGGGACCCAAAGGAATGGGAAAATCCCTGGGGAGCAGGGTTTTTCGAAAAAAGGTTTTTTTTTAGACACCCTAATGCAGGGATGGCGAACCTTTTTCAATCAGTGTGCCATTTATATTACGGTTTAAGATTTTCAGGTATCAAGTGTGCCACTTGTTATTTTTTTGAATAAATTATCTTTAAACCCTTGGAAAATGAAATCCTCCTTCGAGGGTCGATAGCTTAACAAGATTTTCTAACTTAAAGTGCTCAAGTGGTGAGTGGTGGGCCGTAAAGTCTGTGGTGTATATAGACATTTATTTCAGGAGGGGCCAAAAATTATTCCTCAGTTCCTCCTATGCATCTTTAATAGGTTTAATGCAGATATTTAATACATTTTGGTAGAATTTGCATTTTCTAGAATTTATTCTAAGAAAAAATGTAATGAAGTTCCAAGTAAAGGGGGTCCTCCCCAGATAATTTTTGGAAATTTGACCCTAAAAACAGGGTTTTGAACAAGTTTTTGGTGCATCTAAGTCCGAATTTCGGACATTTTTAGGTAGGATTTTGGATTTTTATGAGTGTTATAAAAAAGTTTGAAGTAGAAAAGGGAGGTTTGGGAGCACTCCCCTGAAAAATATTTGAAAATTTTACCCGAAAAAACTGGGTTTTAACTTGTTTTGGTATACCTTGTCCAAATTTCGGAGGGGGGCAGGGCCCCTTCGCCCCCCTTATATGCCGCCTTTTGCGTTAATTAATCAGGCTCCTTTTGCATCCATGATTTTGTTTTCTAACGACTTAATGTCAGTTTCCTTACGTAATTATTATAAGGGCGGTTATTTGCTTACCTTGCTGGACAAAAGGGGAGGAGGGAGTCCAAAATGACCAAGAAAATGTAGTTACGTAATATTTGAACGGCCCAACGGCACCTAAGAGGTGAGTGGGGGGTTCGGGGGCCCTCTCCCGAAAATGTTTTGAATTACAGCTAGCTAAAAAAGTGGTCAGAATCTGGTTTTGGGGAGTTTTCAGGTAGTAGGAAATATCTGGTTTAGTACTAAAGTTTTTTTGTGTCATTTTTAGGGAATGTCGCGTGCCACCGAAATACCGGTCGCGTGCCACCCAGTGGCACGCGTGCCATAGGTTCGCCATCTCTGCCCTAATGTATACTTAAGCTACCCAAAGTTAGCAAAATTATTTAAATCTAAATTTATTTTAAATTATCATAAATTGAGACTTGTGCCACTTTTGGAAGAACCAAAAATCTGTAATTGTGGAATAAATTCTACAACAAGGATTAAATTGCACGTGAAAAACTTTTGCATGTAAAATAACTTGATATCTTTGAGTTGCGCTTACTACCAAGAATCAAACTCTTGCATGAAAAATTAAGTGGTGAAAAAATTCCCTAAAGTTATGTTCCCGTTTGGGAAAATCGGCATATAAAAAGGTTAAATTATACACTCACAATTAAGGATAGTTTGTAATTTAGAGAACAATGATATAAATCTCAGATTCATATTAATGACACTCATACCATGGAATCTTATGGATGAGGAATATATCTTCTGGAATGAATTCAATCTAACAATAATTTAAGGGGGTACAGTGGCTCTCAATTGATAATGTAGTTCTAGGCACATTTGAAACACTAACCGAAATGCCCTTGTCAAAAGTAATAAGCAACATTTTTCCTCTTTTTTGTATAGAAATGATTCTATTGATATCCATGTAGGATTTTAAGTGCGTGGTATATCTTAAACAGGATTTTTCCGAATGGGCATGGAACTTCCTTATTTGGAGGACCTATGTAAACTATTGTTAGGGTAATAAGATATTGAAGCATATGTTCCCGCTCCTTGAATATTCTACGTCATGGATATCATTGATAAGGAACTGACAATGGTGTCATTATTCTATTACAAACTGTTCTTGGTTTTTGGACACACGTGTAGTTCGTTCGTTCATGAAAAGAAACCCAATTCTTTTTTTTAGATATGCAAGCACGACAACGGATTTTTTAACCTTGACAAAAGTTATTGATTTTGAATTTAAGATTATGCCCTGATAAATTATGGGTTGAATGATAAAATATAGAGTCAGGAATGATTAAATATGAAAACGTGAAGTATTAAAACTAAAAATAAACATCGGCGCAACAGCCATAGTGGTCCAAGGCCTACGACGCCTATCTTTGTTTTCTTGACCGGGGGTTCACGGTATATGCCCCGGTTAGGTGGTCAGCCTAACACAAGACCCCCAGTGTTAAGTTACGAAGCACTATCGGTCCTCATACCTGTGGCGTGGAAGCGCAAAGCACTACCACTACGCCACAGGGCTTCACGTGAAGTATTATTACCCCAATTTTGCTGATATAGTGTTAAATAATATAAGTGATTTTTCTGTAAAGTTGTTAATTGTATGGTTTCATTTGGAGTCAGATATATGTAAATGCATAAATGCTCTAGTTTTTAAAATTACTAATAACATACCAAATTAAAAAATTATATTGACTCAGACTTAGGTGACACACAAAATCAATTTATTTTCCAATCCTCTAACAGAGATTATCGGTTTAATTACAAGGCTCTAATTTTTTTGTTGAAAGAATGAAGAATACTCCTTCAATACAGATAGCAAGGTGACACTACAAAAAACTTTTGAGGTCCATCTATTTTTTAATGAGGTTAATTAGTATGAAATGAAATACAGTCAAATCTGTGTTTGCGCGAGGAATAAGGACCGCATGAAATAAATCGCCTAAACAAATTCTCGCAAAACTTCACGAGTAGCTATAAAAAAGTTTTCGCAACGCAATAAGGAAGTTGCATGTGTCAGATTTTCAAAAACAAACAAATGTTCCGTATGGTTTTTTGTATGGTAAAATGAAATATCTAGTCAGTTTTTCAAAAAAAATGTACAGGTAATTAAATATTTTAACTTAAAAGTCGAGAAAAAAACACGTGACTGAAAACGTTTATTGTTTAAACTATAAGATGACGTCAACAATAATACCATCAACTCCATTGCTTTACAACAATGTTTAGTATAAGATGACGTCACATCCAAACTCTTGGCGTTTTCGCGCGCTTTTAAAAAGGGGATTTTTGTTAATTTTTTTGACAATCAAAAAATTTCTCGATCGGCCTCAAATTTTGGGTAGTTGCTTATTTTTGCAAGAGGAATCGATTAAAAAAATAAAAAAAAATCATGCAACTTCCTCATTAAAAAAATCTTTTTTATGCGGTGAATAGGATCGTTCGTAGGACCGTAGCGAAAATCCCTCAGCATAGCTGAATTGAAAAACGAAGGAATAATAGCTTCAGAAAAAAGTATGATATCACATCCGATTTACGCTAAAAAGGTTTATAGAAACGCGGATGTGATTACTTGGATATGTTGTTCGCTAAGATGTAAAACATATCCATTACGCATGTATGCATGCGTGCTCAGTGAAATGATATAGTAAATTAGTTGATATGAGGTCACATTTTTCGAAAAATAAAATTTGATTTAGAGGTATAGTTCTTTGGGTACACTTTGTACTCCCCGTATTGCTAGGCCATTAAATTAGTAGCCACCATTATTGATTGTTCAACTACTAATTACCCAAATAAACAAAACATGCATGTTCACTTTAAAATCCTTTCAATTTAAGAGTCAAAACTTTTCCTCCGAAACAGTTGAGAGACTGGAAAGCATTCCCCCCCTTCCATACACAACACCCATTAGTCTGCATCATCAAAGGTTTCCACCCAGGCCTTTTCAGTCATTACCGCTGCCAAAGACTATAAGGCAATTTTGTGTTCTGGTCAGTTGGAAAAGTCCAATTAAAAGGGACACAGATGTAATTAACATTCATAAGATTAGACGAATGTCAACATGGTATTCGACATTCGGAACTGAAAGCTTTATAATGAAATGAAAATTAATGGAGGACCAAGAATGCTAATTAAAAGGAACTGCGGACTGACGTTTTGGAAATTATACTCGTCAGGGCAGGGGTTATCTCAGAATTCTTCCAGACTAATGGAATTTCTATGGAGCGGGGATTCATAGTTTCGGAACTCCAGTTTATCAAAGCATCAAGAGGACAATCGGTTTGATTTAGAAGAATAATGGTTATTCCGAAACTCCTTTGAATGAATTGAATGATCTATTGAAAAGGGAATAGTGAGGGTAATTTTTAGGATAGTAGGTTTTAAAGCGTGTTGCGTCTTAGGCTAAGCGCGCACTAGAGACTTTTGTCACGGATACAGAGACACAATTATCACCCCGGCTATCGCAAGAAGCTAGAGCGCGCGCATTAGGCGACGAGACTCTTGGCTGATTGCCAAAAATATATCATAGAAATGCATTGCTCTCGAGTGACCTAGTGTTTATAGTCGCCGTGACAGAAGTCTCTAGTGCGCGCTTAGCCTTAATACACTCATTGCCATAAAAAATAGCGCACCAAGAAGAAAAAGAGATATCAAAGCCAAATTTATTTCCATGATTACCCATAGTATGAAGGTTGGTTGATAAAAAATTCGGACTTCCTTGAAGTTGGGGGACCGAGAAATTCAGTAAAAAGTGTTGACTCCATAGGTGTCCGTAACCGCCGCTACACGCCATAGTATTAAGTGAAAGGGGATCTAAATTGGCTGTTGGGGATTGGAGGACCATGGTGTCTCCCCACGTAGTCAAATTTTATCTGGTGCACAAGCGGACGTTGCATACCGGGCAAGATGATTTTTCCCCATTGACCGGACTTGTTTTGTGGGCGTTGGTTGTGGAGAATGGGAAGGATGAGGTAAAAATGCAACCTAGGGGGGTAAGAAGAAAGCTTGGACATTGCGTGCAACATGTGGTTGTGCATTTTTCTCCAGAAACTTGTCCGCAGGACAGGTCGGAAAGTAAAAACGGACAACCGGCTGCAAAACCTCAATGACGCAGCTCTGGTTGGTCAATGTACCGGTAGAACATACTGAGGACATGTGGGAGCGGGGTTGGATATCGTTTTCAGAACTGCGGATTGTCCATTTGGTCCGCATAGCTTCTTACATCTTTGTCTAAAAACAAGGGGCTGAAAATGGACCTTTCTGTTTCCAATAGTGCACCAAATAAAGAAATGAAAATCCAAATGTCATGACATTGTGCTTATGAGAAAATCCAATTTCGGTTTGCAGCCCCATGAAGGTTGGATATGAGTTTGAACAAATTTTCCACCACCACAGGATTCAATAGTAATATCTCAGACAGGGTAATACGTGTTAGTCAGATAAAAAAGTGAACATTCAACAAATAAAACAGGTTTCATCTAGATACCAAATTTCAACCACATGCAACCAATCAAGTTATATAAACAGTATGACACATTGGATAAACTAGAATTATTCCAAATACCAGAGCATATATCCAGCACCTTTATTTTAACCCGGGAGGACGCGCGCTACTTTCTGTTACACGGGAACGCGCGCGGGGTCTCTCAGACCCCACAAACCGTTTTCCGTTCTAAACGTTCAGTGCATGCAAAATTTTTATCACGGATAGTTTAAATATATAATTTAATTGTTTAATGTGCATTATTAGTTGACTGCTTCTTATCAAGATATAATATAAGACTAGGAAAACAGGAAATGCAATGGAATGTGAGCGGAGCTAACGAATTTCTTTGGCTAAACTGTGAACCGATGTTTATTTTCTAAAATCCTTTATTTTCTAATTTCTTTTTTTGCAAGAAAAGTTATGGATTATAGTTACCTCTTCCTTACTTTTGGAAACCTCTTTGGCTATTTAACTCGCACCAATCCTCACAGTTTTGGAAGCATTTTCCTTAAAAACAACAACCTAACTCGGAAAATAACATACCTACTTTATTTAAACTTCATGAGGTGATAAGTGGAAACCTTTTAGGCAGCTACACGGAGTTTCATATATTTTCATTAAAAATTAGAGTTTTTATGAAGGTTTATTTAAGCGTTGGGGTCTCGCAGACCCCGCGCGCGTCCTCGCGGGTTAAATATTTGAAAGAAAAGCATCGGAAAGGGCAAGATGAGCTTTTCCCCATCATAATACCTTCTTTCTCTAGCTCTGAATTATTCATCACAGACGTTACCCTACACTATTCCCCACAGTTCCTTACGATAAAGAAGTATTGAATCATCTTTCGGATTCCTCTATGCAAACGACGACGAATCTGATTTCCATTTATATGACTCTATAAACTTCACAGTAATAAATATGAACTTCATAATAGCCCTCTATCTCGCATGTTTGAGTTTTCTTCCGTAGTAACTCGATCGAAAAAGTTCGGAACACGATGCAATAGAGAGAAATAAAAAAGAAAATAAATAAGACTAAGAAAAAAAAAGAAACTTCATTTCCTTCGAAGTCGGAATGGGGACTGTCTCATACAAATTTACATCTGCCTTGTGTGATGGATAAAATATTGAATTATCATACTGTATTATTTATTCGATGTATTTATATAGTCGCAATACATGCACAATAGCGAAATGTCAAATTCAAAGATATGAAAATTAAATTTTTAATTTTTTAGGATTAAAATTCCTCTTTAAAAATATTACTTTGTCTACACTAGTAAATTAATATTACTCTGAATAGTCAATAATCCTTTTTAATTAACTAATGGTCTAAATTAGTGTGAACTTTGGCCCCTTTGGTAAATTTGGTAAACTTTGAAATTAAAAATTTGGTAAACTTTGAAATTAAAAATTTGGTAAACTTTGAAATTAAAAATTTGGTAAACTTTGAATTAATTTTTTGGAATTTGTAAACTTGGTTTGTGAAATTAGTGTAACTTTGTTAGTAACTACAGTGAAAGGACCTTTTTTCCCGGAGAGTTTTCCCCATTGAGAAGCATTTCTAAATTTTCAAATGGTAAAAATAAAATAAATATTTAAATTTTGCTAAAACTATTACAACATTACGATAAAATTAGAGTATTATTCAATAACATTCCAACGGTAGTAAATTCATGTGTGAATATTCCCCAATGTGATGAGAATATACTCTAAATGTTTTCCAATTAGGCTTGAATAAATTATTATAAAAATCATCATGTTTCATATTACTGGACACAATAGCTTACTTTAAATAAAACAAAAGGAAGTATTTATATTTATTTCCCAGTTGTTGAAAAAACAAAGACAATGTTCGTTGTATCCCTATAAAAAGGAAATAGTATATTTTTCATAAATATTGGGGGCATTAAAAAAGATGATACTGGCTTTTTATGTGATCAATTAATATCTAGTATCATATTTAGAGCTAATAGTAACAGCGCTAGTTTTTATGAGACTAATATACCACACATAAAAAAAGTTAAATTTTATGAATGATTAGTTTTTCATAAACGAAGTCATTGTGAAAGAATTCTTCCCAGTTCAGCATTCTACTACTTTTTTCAAAAGCTTAATTGCTTAAGTGTCTGTTTTTTGACTAATAAGTTTTTAATTGATACTCATTTGTTTTTATACAAAACTGATATATAAAAGCTTGATGATTACTCGGTGTTAATTAAAGTGAAAACAAAACTATCCTAAGTAATTAAGACTTTTTATAAAATAATACCTTTAAAGAGAAGACATTATTCATTAACAGTATAATTACAATGGACGACTAGTTTAATGTCGAAGGCACAATTATGTATTTATTAAATAAAGGGTACTTCAAAACAGTTTTAATTACACATGGATAATGGAGAATTTTAATAAATTATTTTTTGATAAATATAAGTAATCAAGCTAAATAAAAATATTCTTTTATGAAGGCATAATCCAGAAATGTTTTCAGAATGAAAACGGTTGTTGTAACAAAATGATGTTTAAAGAATATATTTATAACAATGTATTGTTTTAAATTTCAAGTTCTGTGTAAAATAAAATTTAAAAAAATATTGTAAAAAAAAGAAATAACACTCTTAGCATTGGCCAAAACCAAATTCTAAACACTCCATTTATTGATTACAATAGCTTTACAATAAAAATTAAATAAAAACTTGATTGAAAAGAAATGCTAAAATATTGAAAACAATATCGAAGCAATAAATATTAGTTTTGCATAAACATAAATATTTTCTTATATGTCTTGTCTTTCCTGAAAAGATTTTTCAAAATTACGCTTCTAACTTTGGAGATATAATTTTAAATTACTTGGTTAACAAGGAAAATGTGTGACTCTTCTATATAAGAGTAGATAAAAATGAACAAATTATAACTATTTATTCCATTCCCGGGATCGACAGTAGTATCGTTTGGAATTTTCCTCCAAACGTTTCGACCTGTTCTTCAGAGGTCATCCTCAGTATCAAAAACATTACTACTACTTATAAATTTGATTTACAAGTAGTTAATGTGACTCTGCAACAATAATGTAATAGTACCAGATTGCATACCTTGTTTTTACTTGGAGCATTCACACATTAGTTTGTTATTTATTCTGTTTGATTTATAAGTAGTTAATGATGTTTTTACCACCGAGGATGCCCTTATAAGAAGAGGGCGAAACGTTTGGAGGGAAATTCCAAACGACCATCAATCTCGGGAAATGGAATAAATAACAACTGTTCCGGTAGTGGAAAGTTTTAAGTATTTTATAAGAATTAACTCATTTTGTGTCTGAAAGATTCTAAAAACTGTATCCAAGTATAATTACGTATTTAAATCATTTAAGAATAAAATGTGTATTAACCTCATATTAAGGGTGAAAAGGACAGGAAATGAATTTTATTGATGTTTAAGCCATTATAAAGACACTTAAACATAACATTTCTGACATAAAAACAGTTATATAAGTCAAATAATTTATTAAAAGAATTTGATTGCATTAAGTATTTAACGTTACAAATTTCCATCGTCTTGGTTGTTCATTAGTTTGTGACATATACTGACCAACTTGGGCCGCATTTCATTCTCTTCTATGCTAATAGAGATTCTAGATCAATATAACTCATGATTCCTGTTTGCAGTGGCTGAAAGGAATGGTCAAATGACGGACAAGATAAACAGTCTTAAGCTCTAGGGAGAATGATCCTTGTGTTCTACATAGTGACAAACTTAGCGTGCTATGAAAATTGCGGTTTCTGAATGACTGAAAGATTTTTCACTGACTTATACATAACTTACGTCTAAGAAGTATTGCATAAAACCATTGGTTCTGGGGTTCTATTTAGCCAAGCACCGAAGTACATAGGTATTTTTCTACTTCCGACCATAAAATGTAACTGTCAAACCAAATTTAGAACGAAATGTAGATTCCTCTTCGTTTTGACTTGTGAGGATGCCGATTGAAAATGGACAAAGAGGCTCATATAACAAAAACTAAAAGAACAAAAAAAATAAACAATAACTTATTAAAAAAAACTGTAATACCACTAATTAACCATAAAGGAAGGTCTGGATTTTTTTCCCTACAGACTGAAAAAAAAATCAACAAAATATTTTGAAATTTCCTTAAAATCCCGTGAGTACTATACATAAACAATGCTTGGAAACACAAAGTGGTTCAAACCATGGAAGATCGAGTAAGGAAAGTGCTTTTGACGACGAAAATATAAGAAAAATGCTCGGAGGGAGAAAAACTATCAATATCTATAATAAGCGTGATGTGTAAAACCTCTCGGTTCAATTCCGTTAACGGTCCCGCTAAATACCGCCATGCTCTTATGACCACCAAAGAATAGAAATATTGCTAAATAATTTCAAATTCATAGATAAAATGTTTATTTATATCAATAACTGTTCAGTTTATCAATAAAGATCAGAAAAAATTGTCGATATTTCAATATATGGCTCTTAAAGAAACTTGACGTCATTTAGCGGGGACGTTAACGAATTGAACCAACCGCTTTTCAGATACAATCCATCCACTATCTAAATACATTTAATCATCATCAACATAATTTAACATGTTATATTATTAGAATTTAGGTATTGAGAATCTTCTTTATATAATGGATTTGGAAATATTCATTATTTAACACAAGTAATAGTTATGAAGAAGATAAGAATGGTAAGTGTTACCATGATAACTTAAGCAACTTTCATTGCTACAAACGACACGATTGGTCACGGCATACTAGATTCATACAGGCACAAGCCAATTCTTGAATTATGGGAACCATTTGACAACGTTTTTCCATTGATCGCCCTATACCAGGGGTCGGCAACCTTTTGAAACGGAAGAGCCAAAAGTAACAGTTTACTAAATTTCCCAGTTTTTAAAGAGCCACAGATTTTTTTGCTTTAATGTTATAGTATATGCTTAGTAAATATTTGATTTTATATTGGGAGGGCGATTTTAGTTGGGGAGCATTTTTACCCAACATTTTTTCTGGGGTACCTCCTTGTAGGGTACTTTTTTTACATTAAGTTTTAGATGACTTACGTACACATTGTAAATTAATTTTAGAGAACTTAATTTCAAAATTTTGTAAACAATGTGAATTCCAGAAAAAATTGGAGGGTCTGAGGGTTTTCCCTCAGAAAATTTTTTGGAAATTTCCCCTTCAAAATCGCGTTTTAGCTCATTTTTGCATTTTTCGATTGAACCCTAAGAGCACCTCTCATTATTTAAGTGGCGGAATTTTCAAGGAAAAATAGTATAGTTATAATAAACAGCAAAATTTCGAGGGGTGTGTGGTGTGGATCCCACTTCAGAAAAATTTTGGAAATTTGCCCCTAAAAATAGTGTTTTAATTAGTTTTTGGTACTTCTATTACGACCAATAAGGATCACTAAGGATCATAAGTCACAGAATTTTCAAGGAAAATCAGCACACACTCCAAAATTGTTAGGAGTGTTTAGGAGTTCTCCCCCAGAAATTTTTTGGAAATTTATCCTTAAAAGTAGAGTTTTGATTTTGATTCATCTTGAGAACTTAAAAATATAAATTTTCTGATTTTTTTTAAAGTTTTGAAGTAAATTAGTAATTTTTTCGTATGGAACTGGAGAGCCGCAACTTAACATCGAAAGAGCCGCATGCGGCTCGCGAGCCGCAGGTTGCCGACCCCTGCCCTATACCCTACCAATAATGTACCATACGTATAGTCAGATTTAGGGATTTGTCATAAGTTAAGCTATTGCCATTTATCGCTTTAAGGATTTCCCTATCTCGGCTTGCCTGTTGTATATTGTACCCGGTCACCTGTGGTTTCACTCGTCTACCATTGATAGCCGATCACCAGATCAAATTCAATACAGTCAAATGAAAAACCTCATCAGGGCTAATATTACTTATCCAAGGCCCAAATTATTTTTCCTCCATGAGAAAATTAAAATTCGGATATTTCCTCTCGTTCCCAAAAATTTGTCCTAAAACAACACAATTATCACTGACCGCAAACGCTTAACAGTTGCGTTTTATTGATCTTCAGCTGAACGGTGAATAATTAAAGTACTTTTCCGGCACCCCGAATCCAATATCGCCTTTAATTGGTTTCCGTGAATGCATTGAGAGTCGGGCAGGAGTTGCTGGTTCCTTCCGATGCGGACCGGAGAACTAAGATTAAGTGAACAGTTATTGCTGAGTAGGAGGTCCGATTGGCTTCTGGTAGTAGTTCGAGTTTGGGGGTTTTCCCTTTGAGGGGGGGGGCGTTTGAAGTGAAGTGATAAAAGTTTGTGTGTCGGGAAGAGAAGTGTGTCTATTTGAGCTGCTCAGAATGAAAGTGGTGTTAAGTCAAAAAATACAAAATTTTTGAAAAGCATGGATTAGGATTTCTTCTGTGTTCTTTTACTTAGTGGGGTAGTGGCCTAAGTCAAAAGCTCAATGATTGGCTCGTAAGAGCGTCGTCTTCATAGGAACAGCACTGTGTCGTTAGAGAAAACCTCGATTTCTCAAAACTACACTAATTACAACTAAAACTACACTAATAAACTTTCTTAAACCACTTTCATTCTAACCAGCCAACTTAACTGGAGAGCTTCTGTTAGGTTAAAATATGGATGTTAAGAATCTATTTGATTCTTTATCATATCCCAAGCAGCACAAACTTTCAAGATTCCTCCAATTTGGACAAATTTTGTTTATTTCTAGTAGCAGTTACGTTAACTTGACATATTTGGTATGATATGTGCTACGTGCTACTATACTCGAGTGTAACTTAAGTTGAGCCTGACGTCACGGCGGCGCGGAAGAAAATATGAGTAAACAGAAAGCTCGCTGGGCTCTGTAAGCTCTTATTGGCTGGCGAGTTTTATTCGAACAAATGTACTACTACCCGCTGGGCTACTTGAAAAAATAATAATCCTCAACATTTTTCAGATCGGGATGAAAAGACGCTTAATATACGTGGATTTAAAAAACTAATCATGCTTTAAAACTGAATCTCTTAATTCCACTCAAAATTCCGACACCGCACGGGGAACTTTCTTTGGTGGCTCTCAGCATATTTCTACAGGCTCAAGTTAAGTTGCAACTGAGTATAGGGTTAGTGTCATGTGAATTAAAGTGGTTATAGGAGAGTAAAATGGATATTGAGAGAAGCTAGAGCGCGCGCATTAGACGGCGAGACTCTTGGCCGATTGCTAAGAATATCGTCATAGAGATCCATTGCTCTCGAGTGACAGTTAGGTTCCAGTCACCGTGACGGAAGTCTCCACTGCGCGCTTAGCCTAAGAGTTTAAATATGTTGAGTATTTTTTTAACCTGAACAAAATGAGAATTTCGAAATGGTTTGGCAGTAAAAGGCTTTTTACACAAGCAATTGGCGTCAATACTTGGTTAAAATAAGATAATTTTACTGATGTATGTTGAGTTTTCAAAAACGCTCATAAATATTTCTTCTTATCCGAACCCAAAGATAAAATAAACAAAAAAATATGCTTCGAAATTTATTCAAGTAAGAAAGTCCATATCTTAACAAATATTTATTTAAAGACTATCTTTTTCTGATAAAAATAGCAAGCCTTGCGAGGTTTTATCAGTTAAACAGGTTGGTTGGGTGTGTGGAAGGGGAGTATCTATGGATTTTGGTTTGACACTAGACCTTCTTTTGCTCCAGATTTATTTTGTGGTTCCTGAGTCAAAATTCAATATCGTTTATCTGAGGGAGGGGTTAGGCTAACGCGGCCGTATCCACGATCACTTGACTTAACTGCAGTTAGGTTAACGGGGATTCAAATCTCTGACTGGCGGGGAACTAGTTTTCCTTCTTTAATGCTAAGTGCGCACTAGAGACTTTCGTCGCGGCGACTAGAACATAACTGTCACTCGAGAGCAATGCATCTCTATGGCGAGATTCTTGGCAATCGGCAGAGTCTCGTCGCCTAATGCGCGCGCTCTAGCTCTAGCTTCTTGCAATAGCCAGGGTGTTATTTTTGTCTCAGTCACCGTGACGAATGTGATATTATAAGGGGGCTTAGTATGTATAATTCTCTATTATAGATGGTCGGAAAATGGAACACTCCTATTTTTCAAAAGATGGGGAATGTAAAGTTTTAGTTTAAAAAGTATATTATAAGGAGATTTTTAAACCTCTTACTTTATAAATAATAAACACTTGGCGTAGAACTAAAACCCTCAAAATTATCCAGGGCCGTGTTAAGGTGGGGTACCCGCCCCGGGAACCGTATTCAGGTAATCAAGAGGGGCGCCAAATTTGTGCCCAAACATTTTTTTGCAATCCAAAAATTAATATTTGGGAGAAGGAGCCAAGAAAGTCAGGGGGGGCAACAAAAATGCCGTCCGCCCCGGGCGCGATTTTTCCACAACACGGCCCTGAAATTATCTATATCCTACTCAAATATTTTTCCAAACTAAAATACTTCAACAGAGAAATGCATTCTATCTGTAAACCACAAAACGTTTATCCGCTTGAGGAATCTCCTTCAAAATCAATTGCCCCCTAACGCACGAAACCCCCAAAGAGTTCTACTATCAGGCATAACAATTCCAAAACCATCCCCCCTCTATAAAAGAGCGAAAAAAGAGAAAAAACAACAATCGAAACGATTCGAGTGCACATTCTTTAGCACTTAAAGCGCGAACAAAAACGCAATTTAGAGTGCATTTCCGACGCTTACTTTTGGGGGCATATCGGATTTTATCGTGCGCTCTCACTCCTTTTTGTTCGCCCTCCTCATCCATCACTCCTTTTGCATTATATTAGATATCGATCCCCGACGGACGCGCTTTTCGGATGGGAAATTGAAAATGAAGGCTGTTGTACTACTAGTATTATTGCTTCTGTTCTCTACTTCTTTTTTTTTGTTTCGTGTTATCTTCTTCTCGCCAGGTGCAGTGATCGGGAGGGATTTGCAACAGCTCCTTGTTTCGTGTTAGGGTGGGTTTACATGCCTTGTGCGAAACGTGACGCGATCGTAGCTATAGGCGTGGGGAAATTACGTTGAGAACCAATGGAAAGACCGGATTCTTCATTCACCGATATCATTTAAGACAATTATTTTACTCTGGAAAAGGACCTTACAAATAATATTTCTCTCTCCTTCCATGTACATATTGAAGGTTAAAACATGTAGTTTTTTAGAATATTTTCGGTAGGATTTGATTTTTGATTAACTTACGTGAAAAGTGTGTGATTCTCAATTCCATATAAATCCAGGGGCATTCCGAAAATGGTTAACACATAAACAATGTTTAAACAGATTTTCGGAGATTTGGGTCATATTGGTGGACACTCGAAGTAGACGGCCTATTGTATTATTTTCCAGGAAAAATCAGCCAAAAAATTACGACCCCTTGGATACGCATCTATACATAATAATTTTTAAAAGTAGGGTTTTAAGTATAAAACTGATAATATATTTCTATAAATATTTAATTGTTTTTTTGACGAGATTTTGAAGATTAACTACAAGATAATAAAGGGTGTCTGTGAACTTTTTAAAGAAATTTGACCCCTCCAAGGTTAACATAAAACGATTTCAAAACCTGAATTTTGCTTATTTTTCTTAACCTTGACCTAATTTAGGGGAGGGGAAAGATCCACACCAACTATATACATCCAAGTTTGATGAGAATGGTTGGAATTTTTCTAAGCGTTTCTACTATCGCGTCGCTTTTACCTAGATATGCAACACCGGCCTTAGGGTATTCGTGTGAGCAGTATGGTTCTTTCGTTTTTGAGTATAATTGATTTCCTCAAGGGGTAGAGAGCAAGGGTGAAACGCTTTTCCAATAAAGTTCTCCGGGGTAGCAACAGATTACCGGCTGTTGCGTAATACGCGGGGAACAATAAGATTTTACGAGCAAATATCTTTAGTAGTTTTGTTTATTTCATTCCAGTATGATTTGGTGGTAAAATCGATTGGTATGAATGTGCGGAATTGTTATCTTGATGTGTGTCTAGATAAAATTTAGTTAAAATTAACTATCAAATTACCTGTTTTTGTGATAACATTGTCTCTCATTGATCTGACATGAGTGATATTTTAAGTTTTTATCTATGATATCCGAAATTAACTTCATTAGCAGTAAGATATCCTGATATTAATTTTTAAAAAATTAGGTAAATCCATCAGCTAATTGATTTTTTAAGATAATTGAAGGAAATAACAATTAAAATGATAATTGACTTATTAGTAAGTAGCGCATACTATCACTGGGAACTGGGACCCTTCATGAAATTTATGTTTTTAATATTTTTAAAATATTTAATGAAATTTCCACAATTTATGATTGAAGAACCAAACCAGTTAACAGATTGTCCATTTTTTATACTACCCCCTGTTAAATTTTACTACTTCATGAAAATAATGTGAATAAGCCGTTTTTTTATTTTGACAAATATGTTAGGTAACTTTAAACCAACTTTCCTCTTCTTTTTGATACAGTCTACTCACGCCAACCTGTTCAAAGTATTTCTAATGGCGGTACGTCTCTAAGTACCTTTTCAAGTGCCATGGAGATTAAAAAATTTTTATTCGTATATTTATTCGAGGAGAGTTGGATATTAGACTGAGAAAACGTTTTATCTCGATATTTTATCTTTGAGAGGAGACGTGCTACTTGATCTAGTCGGATTTGAATCAAGTGTCAGTAAACGAAAAAAAAATAAGGAGAAATTCAGAATTATGTGCCTTAAACTGGCCTTAAGCAGATAGGGAACTCAAGATTAAAATTTAAAACAGGAAGAAGCTCAATAAAAATATCAGTGCAAACAAAAATATCAGTTCATATGGGTTCAAGTGGGAAAATCATGATACTTGATGAAGATAATTTAAAAAAAAGAACATTTGAATAATATTACAAAGAAACTAAATTTTATAATGCACTTTATTAGCATGAGAAAATAGTTTAATCTTTGACCTTTCATCAGTGTTTGAACGTAAAAAAATCAAATTTATTTTGAAATAATCTTTTAAAATCAATAATCCTTTAAATGTGCGTCAGTTATTAATATTAAATAGTTTTTTTAAAGAAAATCCCATTAAAGGCGACGATTAATTCTGATAATTCATACAATTTTAATAAATATTTCTGAAAATTCATACAACAAATGAAAGTATCCAAATTTCTCAAGTCGTGTTACTCTGCTCAAACACAGTATTAGATTTAACTATGCAGGACGATTCTAAACAGTATAATAGTCAGAAATATTCTTGTTCCTACAAAATTATTTATTTAGGCTTAGTAGAATGAAGTTAAAACTAAAATGATAGTGCATGACAAATCAGAGTAAATCAGTCTTGCTCAGTCTTGCAGATGCAATGTTTCTTGAATATATGACGTCACTACGCGGAAGGAGAAACTGAGTGAACAGAAAGCCTGTTGGGCTGCTAGGAGGAGTTTCAGTACGCAGATCGTGATAAAAAGACACTATATTACATGGGTTTAACAAATTAATTGTATTTCTAAATTGAAGTTCTTAGTTTCACTCGAAATTCAGACACCGCTCTGGGAACTACTTTCTTTGTTTGCTCTCAGCCAGGGTCAAGTAACGTTGTAGTCTAATATAGATCAAATCCATGATACCTTTAACCATAGCGAACTCCAGCACTGCTAGTTGACCATCGCAAACGTCTTCCAGAGCGAACCTCAAGAAATCTAGGAGGAAAACGTCGGTTTCAGATAGCACTTTGAACAAACTTTGCAACTGAATTCATAAGTCATACGTTTAAATGCCATCGTATCAGTTTCCAGACGGCAGTTTGATCTCGTTTGTCACTCTTGAACTTTAATGCACCCTTTTGGATCTTTCCTCCTATTGAACCAGTCATGGGCAGGAGGGGTGTAGCCGTACGTGTGTCACGGAATTAGCCGCGATGTCCCAAGACGCCGCCCGTGGTGATGGCCTGTTCCCTGACATGTAGTACTTGGCAACGGGCGCGAGGGTTAAGATTCCTGCATCACAATCACCATCTGCATGTAGAGAGGGAGGGGCAGGTAGTCACGGTAAGTCACCCATGTGTCAAAATACTATGTCCAATAATCGGCATTAAGAGAAGTGAATGTCAGCGCCCTAACCTCGAAAGAAATAAACTTGTTCCAACAAAAGTATTTATTTAGGCTTAATAAAAACGAGTTAAATTAAAAGGATAGAGTAACAAATCAGGGGAATCGAAGTCATACAAATTGAATCTCAGTCTTCATATATAGCAACAAAATATAAGGGGACTTGTTCTCTTCTTTGTTCTTATCCCACTCCCTCCATTGCGGCACTATTCTTATCTCAATGACCAGAGCGGGACTTGAACAATCCGCCCCCAGGGAGAAGTAATGCACAGAGAAAAAGCCTGACAGAGAGAGTACAAAGCGCTATTTTCAAATGTATTGGATTGGGTTGTGGATACATATATTTTGCGGTTTGTGTGCTTGATCTCAAGGATCCGCTTATAAACCTTCGTCAAGTAAGACATACCAAAACAGAAGTTTTACAGACACAGAAGAGAGAAAGTACACCTAGGGCGAGGCCGGAATCGAGCCGACGACGGTACAGCGCGCAAGCTGCTAGCGTGGTGGGCAGCGAGGAAACTCACCAGGCTGATCCGTCTCCTTTTCAAATCTATGATAGGGAACATCACTGCTAATGTCTACGATTGACAGAACGGTAGAGGCATTACAATTGAGAGATCACATCTGTGATTGGCAATGCCTTGTTTTTTCCAAGCTGTGACTCTCGAAGGGATATCATATGATTCGACAATTGGGATTCTACATCTCCGCCTTTTTACGTGACAAGGGAGGAATGAGTTTAGATAATCTCAGAGCTAGCAGGGCTCCTATTACAAGGCATACCTCACATTTTGAGACATTTTTGAGAGCAGCTCCGTGTGAACCACAGAAATTTGTTCCTTTAAACTAGGGTGAAAATATTTGGGAAACACTCAAAGGGAACTTGTGTGTTCCCCAAGGTTACTCGTGGACCCCCTAGGAGGACTACACCGATAAGGAATCACGTAGCGTTGGAGGGGTCGGAAATGCACTACTAGCAGCTGAGTTTTTTAAGAGAAATAGGAAGATAAATAATCATGAATGGAAATTGACATTTAACATCTTTTTAATACAAACATAAGACCAACAAAAATCTTTCAATTGTGTCATTTTTTACACAAACCAATAAAAGAGCTGATATTTCAGTTAAATTCTATCCAGTTAAATGGTAATTTATCAATCTTAAGACATAAAATAAGCTTATTAAATGTATAAAAAAAGCACCTCGGATTCTAAATGCGATTCGTCAACGAGTGAATTACTGAAGTTTCAGCTATTCCCAATTGATTTTGTGTAATAATAATGATTGAATCAGGCCATTTGCCTGGTTTAAGGCCAATGTAAGAGGTTAATAGAGTCAATTTCCGCTCAGATCTGTTCATCCTCAGTTAACCCTCTATGTCCCGACGGGACTTGTAAGTCCCACTTCCCAATGTTCCAAATTCGTAAAATTTCCGTCAGGTAAGGCCAAATTTAGTTTACATATAGTTGCAGTTACGTAAACCTGACATATTTTGGATGAGGATGAGGAAAATAATTTGGGGCATAAAGGGTTAAACATTGCAAGTGAATCGAAACAGACAGCCAAGGTGGACTCTAACACTTTATGGATGAAAAAAAATTCCCAAGCTCATTCCTATTATGTCAAGTTTACGTTACTGAAACTATACTCTATTCATTTAGAATTGGCGCTTGAGAAATAGTGCTTTCCCCCAAGCTAGAAGCGTAACCATAGTTACGCTCTTCGAGCAGCCAATAGTAAGCCTTCTTCGTCACTTTGACGAGGATAGTTGCTATGGTTACCGATCGGTGGTGGGGGAAGGAAATATTTTCAGGCACTGTGTATATTTGGACGGCCATTTTTCAACTAAACTCTACTCTAATTTCCACGGCTCGGCGTTCCATTGGTTCCATCACTAAGCGCCGAGACTGCTACGTAACCACGAGACCTACAGCGCATGCGCCACTGGCCGTTTTGGCCGTCCAAATATACACTTCGATATTTTCAAGCGCCAGTTCAAAATGAACAGAGTAAAGAAGTAAACGAAATTTGGCCGTACATGACAAAAATTAAACAAATCTTTATCTTTTCTGTTGCTTATAAACCACGAAGTGTCTATTTGCACTGCCCAAACGGCCCGTGGCGCATGCGCTGTAGGTCTCGTGATTACGTAGCAGTCTCGGCGCTTAGTGATGGAACCAATGGAACGCCGGGCCGTGGACATTAGAGTAGAGTTTAGTTGAAAAAAGGCCGTGCCAATAACCAGTGCCTATAAACCAAGCCGACTTTTTTCCAGAAATATTTAAATCAATCAAACAATCAATCGAAAGCTTTTCAAAGTCACTTTACATCCTGTAGTTAGAATTTATGGTGGCAATCTTTGTAGTGAACGAGTGTCCTGCAAGAGCAGAGGTTTGAGTGCAGTTCGACGTTACGGGCTAATTTTAGGAGGATCCATCTTCCCTGGAATTTCAGGATGCGTTTCAAGTTCAAGTAAGAATGCCAGAGTTAGTATAATGGTAAATATTAGGGTAATTGGATTAAAAACTTGTTCAACTATGTGTAAATATTGGAGTTCGGCACGCTAATCAACCCTTTATAAATCATTAAAGTTTTACCTCTAATTGTAATATTAAAGTCTCATTATCATCTGGAATCCCGTATCAGATCTCATATTTTTATGACATTGTTTTTTCAAGATCTAATTATTTAGGAAGCAATTTATTATTCCTGTACTTTTAAAATTTTTGCTTAACGCTGTTTTTTTAAACATAATCGGAACAGCTTTTGTTAAAGTCCTCCATGACGATCACGATTTCCCAGTGGGCTCTATTTCTCGGCCGATTATCCGATTTAATCGTAAAGATTTCGGGCGGAAGACCTCGATCAAAGCTGTGCTTTTCCGAAGGGTTATTTTAAAACTATTTAGAAAAAATGCTATTTACATTTTACTTAAATTAAGTTTCATAATGCACCCTTTGAAAGTTTTCTCTAAATTTTGTTACCAGCACTAGGTTCAATCAGGGGAAAGTTGGAAGCTGATCGCGATCTAGCTAGTTATACTTCCCATGTTAGTAGAAGTTGTAATTATAATTTTGTTAAATCTAAATTTCTTGAAATTCCTGAGATGATTCAAAATGGCATCATTCTATCAAAAATGGCATTTATGCATTCCCCTGTTTGCAGGTTTTGCAACGCAAGCTATGCCACTGATCTGTCAGAGTTGGGCACTCACGCGAATGAAAATTTATTCGTCAATCGTACGAATAAATTCTGCTTCGAATAAATCAATTGCGAATAAAGTTATCTGTCACCGTCGAATGAATTTTTATTCGCAATAGAAAATTCATTCGCAACTAACTTTATTCGTGGATGACGAATAATTATTCAATTGCGAATAATTTCACCAGACAAATAAATTAATTACAGAAGGTACATATAGGGGTGCAAAAAAATTCTCAGGGTTGGTACGGAAGGGTCCACAACTTTACCGGAGTGGTCCGTAAATTTACGGAAGTGGTTCGAAAGTGACCGGAAGTTGCCCGAATTCAACCGGAAGTGGTCTAAATTTAACCGGAAATGGTCCATCTTTAACCGGAAGTGATCCGTATTAAGATGAAAAGTTCCACAACTTACCGGAAGTGGCTAGTAAGTTACCGGAAGTGGTCCGCAACAAACCGGAAGTGGTTCGTAAGTAACCGGAAGTGGTCCACAACTTCCCGGAAGTGGTTCGTAAGTCACCGGAAGTGGTCCGTATTTAAACGGATTTAACCGGAAATGGTTCATCTTTAACCGGAAGTTATCCGTATTAACAGGAAATGTTCTGCAACTTACCGGAAGTGGTTCGTAAGTTACCGGAAGTGGTCCGCAACTTACCGGAAGTTGCCCGAATTTAACCGGAAGTGGCCCGTATTTCACCGGAAATGGTTCATATTTAACCGGAAGTGGTTTGTAAATTACCGGAAGTGGTCCGAAACATTCCGGAAGAGGTTGGTAAGTTACCGGAAGTGGTCCGCTACATACTGGAAGTGGTTTGTAAGTTACCGGAAGTGGTCCATATGTAACTGGAAGTTGCCCGAATTTAACCGGAAGTGATTCGTGAGTCACCGGATGTGGTCCGCAAGACCGGAATTGGTCCACAACTAACGGATCACTTTCGGTGACTTACGAATCACTTTCGGTAAGTTGCGGACCACTTCCGGTAACTTACTGACCACTTCCGGTGACTAACGAACCATTTCCGGTAAGTTTCGGACCACATCTGGTGACTCACGAACCACTTAATGTAAGTTGTGGACCACTTCCGGTAAATTACGGACCACTTCCGGTGACTTATGAACCACTTCCGGTGACTCACGAACCACTTCCGGTAAGTTGTGGACCATTTCCGGTTAAATACGGATCACTTCCGGTTAAGTTCGGGCAACTTCCGGTTAAATGCGGACCACTAACGGTGACTTACAAACCCCTTCCGGTGACTTACGAACCACTTCCGGTATGTTACGGACAACTTCCGGTAACTTACAAACCACTTCCGGTAAGTTGCGGAGAATTTCCTGTTACTACGGATCACTTTCGGTAAAAGACGGACCATTTCTGGTTAAATATGGACCATTTCCGGTGAAATTCGGGCAACTTCCGGTTTAATATGAACCATTTCCGGTTAAATACGGACCATTTCTGTTTGAATACGGACCACTTCCGGTTAAGTTCGGGCAACTTCCGGTTAAAAACGGATCACTTCCGGTGACTTAAGAACCACTTCCGGAAAGTTGCGGACCACTTTCGGTGATTTCCGAACCATTTCCGGTATGTTGCGGACAACTTCCCGTAAGTTGCAGACCATTAAACCATTTCCGGTTAAATACGGGCCATTTCCGTTTGAATACGGACCATTTCCGGTTAAATTCGGGCAACTTCCGGTTAAAAACGGACCACTTTCGGTGACTAACAGACCACTTCCGGTGACTTACGGACCCCTTCCGGTGGGTTACAGACCACTTCCGGTGACTCACGGACCATTTCCGGTGACTAACAGACCACTTCCGGTAAGTTTCGGACCACTTCGGTAAATTTGAGAAGCGATCCAATAAAGCAGCGTTATTCGTAAGTTCTCTCACAACTACAGATGAATTATTCGTCAATCGCAGTGGCGGCTCGTCCATAGGGGCTGCGGGGCTGCAGCACCCCCAACTAAAATTTCCCAAAATTCCAATTTTTTTAACTGAAAAATATTTAAAAAATATTTCAATTTTCCCTTTATTTTTTCTCTTAATCCACTTTTTAAATTTATAATTCTCTGCTGTTAGCCGTAATGCTATTAATCATTCCTCCCCCTAACGCACAACGGTCAAAATACTCCGCCACCGTCTCGCCAATAGATTTCTTTCTGGGTCGACAGCCCCCGGAAATATACCAAACGAGGGTATGGAAACTGTTGAGAGCTAGGTTTATCATATCAAATCAAAATATCAAGAATTTAGCATGCGAATCTGTTGGGGAAAAAGGGGCTGCTTCTCAGCAGCCCTCGGTGCCGAGGAAAAGAATTATCGTTTTTCTTACGAGAGCATTGTAGAGATAAGAAAAAAAATATCCGATTTCAAACATTTCAAATAATAAATCACATTGGCTTTCTAGCTTTTTTCACACTCCCTCTTTTCATTTTTTATTTATATTTTCTTTTCAACGTAAGAAACAATTCTGTTCAAATGATCCGGCTATTCAATAAATAAGTATATTTTTTTTACTTTTTAGTAGTCGGGGTTTTTTTATACAAAACAAACTGAATTCGCTCTCTGTAGTTTTTAATATCATTCTCAGCGCACTAGGAACATCTTAGTAAGATGGGATTAATGAGTTAATAGGTAAGTGACATGTTTTTGATTTTAATTAAGTGTATGGTGACCAGACGAACCGCTTTTTTTATTCCCTCTTTTCTGTCTAAGTTTCATGAAATATGAAAAATGTAAAGACAAACCTAGATTTTTTCAATTTTCAAAATTTAAAAACAATTGACTTAATAAGGGCTTAACAATGACTTAACAATTGACTTAATGTTCTTATGGTATTGTTCCCATGTGTTTTATTTGATTTTTTAAACATTTTTGTTTAATAGAAATAGTGTAGGATTGCATCCCAAAGAATTGAATTCTGTGGCTGTGAACTTCAACAGCCTAAATTTTCCTTGCTGTCTTATCATGAGAAAATCCTAGTTAAGTTTTTTAGTTTTTATCCACGTTTTTTTAGGTTTATTTAGCATTATATCGCTTAAGATACACGTCGTCAACTTGGTGCAGCACCCCCTGTAATTTTAGCTACGAGCCGCCACTGGTCAATCGTCTCCTCTGCGATTGACGAATAAATCAATCGTTATTCGTGTGCTCGCTCGCAATTGACGGTTGATTCATTCGTTATTCGAAGGTTCATATAGATGATTTATTCGTTATTCGTTATCTGTAGTTGCTCGAATAAATTTTGCCCAACACTGTGATCTGTGAAGATTCCGATATTTTTGGCCAATGTCGATTGTTCGAATATTTCCATCGGCTTGTCGATAGGTCGATTGCCCAATGCCGATTGATCAACAACGGTAAAAATTGAAATAAAACCATTTGGAAATGTTGTTTGTTATCAGAAAATGGTTCTTACGTATTATCCTGTCGACCGTACCGCTGAATCAAAGAACGGTAAACATCCCATTGACTTTTCTATGGACGTGCCGCTGAATTTGACAGTCACGGAACGGTCTACGGAATAATACGTAAGTACCGAGAGGAATATTTCTGGGATGATCCTTTAAATTTTTGTAAGATATTCAATTTAGAAATTAAAAAGTTAGTTATATTAAAAGTAAAATTTATTTCATTATTTCAGGTTCTAAGACTGATTTTGATTATTTTCTGGGTGCTTACGTATTATGCAGTCGACCGTGCCGCTAAATCAGAAAACGATAAAAATCTCATTGACTGTTCTATATATGTAGCTCTGAGTTTAACGGCTTTTAAACGGCCGACGATATAATACGTAAGTACCACATCGGCATTTAGATGACTGTTTTCACCCGAAATCAATGGTTCGAATTTTCTACAAGTTAACATCGGTCAATGATATCAAAGCCTTGATTCAAAGGGTTTTACTTAAAAATTCACCAAAATGGTTAAATTCCAAAATGTAATTTTTTTCCAAACAATCGGTCCGCCGATGCATTGATCTGGAGTTCTACTGTACTGTAACATTAAAACTTATATAACATTATGTTGGACTCGAACCAAACGTTGGAACCAACGGACTCTAAACCAACTCGATACGTTGCCGTATAATAATCGAACTCGGATGTGTTAGTTCAAATCATTCTAATTTTAATCGATCTCTAATGTAACTGAAGTTGTAACAGTTTACAACAATATAAATAGTGCTTCTTTTACTATGTACTCTCTTCTCTGTTCCCGAATGCAGCGGTATTTTTAGCCCTTTTGGCCTGCTGAGTCTTTTAGAAATATGTTGTTGTTTGAATAAAGTTAATGTTTTACATTATATTTAGTGAACATTCAGCTATTCAGCATTAGGTTCTTAAGCCTTAATCACCAAAACATCTCCCTCTTATTAGGTTAACTTTTGACGCAGGCGCAGTGTTGCGGATTGCGAAAACTGACAATTTGAGAGTATATAGTCTAATTTTTCATAACAATATCCAATCCGATCGGTAATAATAAGCAGTTCTGTAATAAAAAATGGCATATACAGTGTAACACGAGTGTTTACATTAAAATCCCTCCTGTGTAGTCTTAACTGGATGTAATAATAATGATAATGATGGTTAAGGATTTTCTGTATGTATTTTGCAACCTAAACATTCTAAAAGTTGAAGGAAAAATATAGTATTAGAGCAGATCACATATCGCCTCTCCCGTGCAAGACTCACACAATTGCAAAAGTTTAAATCTTTACTCTACGGGAGCTTGGCGCGGAAGGACTTCTAGATAGGTTGCCAAGTCGAAGCTAGAGTTTAATCTTTGGTGATTATTTAAATAGTCGCTAAGATAAATCGCCAAGCAAGGTTTTTTATGTTTTAACGCGTGAATCATGGCTCATTCTTAACTCAAGTTAAGCACCTTCAGCCACAGTCAGTACTTTGGAGGGTGACCACCAAGTATTGGCACGTTCTTTGCCTACGTTTCTGGAAAGGACCTATACTTGTCATTGAAATTATTCTGCCCGTAATAATGAATGTGTATAATAAAATGCACAATTTAATTTTTTAAATAGTACTTGGATTTTATCAGAAATATTTAATTTTTCTTGAGATTCTTAAACAAAATAGGAAAAGTATGAATCCTTTTTTTAAAATTTAATTAAACGGACAACCCGACTGAGGTGAGATCTTCAGGGGTCAGTGTTATATTTCTTTTTTTTTCAATTATTAAACCTCATTTAAAGCTAACACTATTTCCAACTTAAAAATAATCTGTAAATTTTAAATAAGTTGGTTGACTTTCTGTATTTTATAAAATATGTAACTTTATTACTATTTTTAAGAAATTAGATACATTTCTCTTAGTACGTGAGATCTTTAAACAACTGATCAAGTAAATAGCTATTGACGGTGCAACAACATAATGTTACATTTGAAGAGTATATACGCTATAACCAGTCAACAGTGATTATTAAAATCGGGTCCAAAATAAGACTGCAATCAAAATTAAAGATGAAAAATGCAGTCTTAATTAAAAGCAGAGCCATTTCAATCTGTATTAAAAGTAATCATGACTAGTTCTGGCTAAATTAAAAGTAATTATTTTCGATCCAATTAGTAGTTGATAACGCCTAAATCTTATTTTGATGGATTGTGTGACCTATGCCTCCTAACATTCTCAGCATTACCACCATCGCATCGGTTTGTTCTTTCTTCCTCTGCCTAACCTAAGTTTTGCCTACTTTTCAGGAGAGTATCGATACCTATTATATGCCCCTTGTAAAGTAAAATACACGTAATTTTGTAATCACCTTTTTTAATGAATTAAAATTTTTCTCTGATCGTCAGAGTTTAATTCAAAGACTGGTTATTGTTTCAGTGCAACCAAAAGGTATTTCATGATCATGTAGCATAATTCTCACGAGGAATGCACATATAGTCGATTAAAAAAAGGTTTTTCATGATAATTTGCTCAGGAAATAAAGTCTACCTATGAAATCGGCTATAAAAGAAATGTAATTTAATTAAAAATGTAAATATATTTCTATGATCATTTATTTTTTTGGGGAGAATATTCTGATAACAGGTAGATCCTTTCCTGAAAAATAAAAGCAAATGTGCGCAAGGAAAGAGAAAAACGCAGCTATGCTTGATTTGGTCAGTGGTCACCCACCCAAATACTGACTGCACCCGAAGGGGCTTAAATTCAGTGAAGAAATTTCGATGTTCGATATGCCAGCTAAACCACGATTTTAGATTCCAGCACATAAAGCCGTTTTTGGCGATTTTTTTAAGCGCCAATGGAAATAATCCCCAAAGATCACACTTTTGACTCTACTTTTTCGACTTGGCAACCAATAAAGAAGTCCTTCCACGCCAAGCTCCCGTAAAGTAGACATTTCAACTTTTGCAATTGTATGAGTCTTGCACGGGAGAGGCGATATAACAACGATACTACATTTAGTATGTTTATGATTTAAATTTGGCTTAACAACAATTGGAAAAAAGGAGGGAATTCACTAAATATCGATAATATTAAACGATATATTGATAACATAAAATGGTACATTTGCATTAATTTAAGTAAGAGTGATCGGGACCAGTTAATTTTGATAACATTAACCGTGATCACATTAAGTGGAGTTGACTGTAATACTTGTTTCATTACCCTGAAGACTGATTTTCTTATTTTGTTTTTACGACAGATTTAAAGACCAGTGGTATTGGAGATTGCCGAACAAAAACCTAAGGTGCAAGTGGAGAGACGAGACTCATCAGAAAGCGTGAACTTGGGAGCAATCAACAGGTAGATACAACTGATTTGCGATTTAATTCATATCAAATCACATTTACTATTACCTGTGGGAATTATTAAGGGTTATATTTGGAAGGGGTTTTAGCGTGCACCGAAAAATATTTAGAAGTTACTAAATTCAATTACAGTTTCCATTTTTGATTAGGGTGGGTTGGGGTAAAATGGGTCAATTTTAAGGTACCTTCACATTCAAAGTTTTATTTCATCAAAACTATTACTTTTTAATGATTTCTTTCAATTGGATCTTGACACTACAATTCTTGAGAACATTTTCATCTAATTTTATCAAATATTTTTTAGTTATAAGTTGCTTAAACTTAGCATCAAAAGTAATGACCTATTTTACCCCAATGTGGGGTAAAATGGGTCTCATTGCAAAAAGATGTCAAAAATATATTTATTACTAAATATACATGAAAGTAAGAAAAAAGGCAATCGGCTAAGCCGTTTTTATCTGAAAAAATTTGTTTTAAGTTGCACTTTAATGAAATTGTAAAAGTTCGAAGTTAATGAACATTGTTCAAATTTAGCAATTAAAATACTTCGTTTGGATAAAAAAATAAACTTGTATGACAGTTCAATGTATAGTTGAAGGAAATAAGTTAAAAACATTGTTTGAATTAATACAGAAGGCCTCCGAACTATGACCCATTTTACCCCAAGTACAAAATATTGTTATAAAAGATAAAATATTTTATATTTTTCTAAGCTGATTGGCTTGAAATGTCTCTCAGACTTTCTTTTATGAAAAACTATCACAAAAGTCTGCTGTAATTTATTACAATATATAGTTATTTCGAAGTTGGTAAACCCTGTTTTTTCCATGACATTATTTACGGTTCAAATTAAATATTTTTTCAGTCCTCAAATTCATAAATCTTAATTTTTGACAGTCGAAAAAGGTTGCCATTAGACTAAAGAATATAATTTAAAAAATTAGTGAAAAAAGTTCAATTTAAATTTGATTTATATCGAGTTAATTAAAACTGACCCATTTTACCCCATGACCCACTTTACCCCACCCTACTTATTTTAATTTTTCTGGGGAACAATTTGGATATTTCAACTTGGGCTTACCCCGAAGATTTTAAGTTTTTATAATCTCTAAAACATGTTACATTATATGAATTATGACCCCGATATCTAATGTCACTAAACTAGGCATAAAATTGTTTAGAGGGGTTTCTATACGACTTAGGATCACACAGGAATTATAAGGTAGGAAAAACGACATATTTTTAGGCAGTGAATATTTCTGACCTGAAATTGACTCTTAACCCTTAACAGCCGTATTCTGCGCTACTTGATCAGCCGTTTACCTTTGATTGATGATTGTTTAACCGCTGATCAGAAAGTACATAATACGGCCGTAAAGACTTGCACTTAAAACCTTGAAAATAGTTAGATTACGGTATTCACCACAGAGTACCAGAACAGAGAGTCTGGCTGATAATGAAATTTGAAAAAGCCTGAGGTATGCCTTGTGATAGGGGCTCTGGGATTGCAAATCGCGCAGGGATTTTAAAAGGAGAATTTGTTAAAACAGTTTGAATAACACCGTATTCGTCCTATCACAAGTTTTTAAATAAAAATTATTAAGGATAAAATTTCTTTAAAATTGTTTATTATAAAAGTTGATTTTTACTTGATGTACACACAGTCACAAAAAATCACATTGGATTTTTCTTTCCAGGGGATCATGGGACCAAGAAAGCCAACTTGTGTGCAAAGTTGCTATTTCGAAAGTATGATGGAAACCTCTAAATACAGTCGGGAACTTTTGGATATTTTGCGTTAGAGATGACAAGGGCTTTGAAAACTAACTATTGTGTAAAAAGAACTTTTTGTGCCATTTACGTGATTTTTAGGTTCAATGAGAGGTTTAAATTGAGTTTAAAAAGGTTTAAAGACCTGTCTGCAAAGAAATTTGTCTAATTGCTTTTTATTGAACCTAAGTTTTGCCTACTTTTCAGGAGAGTATCGATACCTATTATATGCCCCTTGTAAAGTAAAATACACGTAATTTTGTAATCACCTTTTTTAATGAATTAAAATTTTTCTCTGATCGTCAGAGTTTAATTCAAAGACTGGTTATTGTTTCAGTGCAACCAAAAGGTATTTCATGATCATGTAGCATAATTCTCACGAGGAATGCACATATAGTCGATTAAAAAAAGGTTTTTCATGATAATTTGCTCAGGAAATAAAGTCTACCTATGAAATCGGCTATAAAAGAAATGTAATTTAATTAAAAATGTAAATATATTTCTATGATCATTTATTTTTTTGGGGAGAATATTCTGATAACAGGTAGATCCTTTCCTGAAAAATAAAAGCAAATGTGCGCAAGGAAAGAGAAAAACGCAGCTATGCTTGATTTGGTCAGTGGTCACCCACCCAAATACTGACTGCACCCGAAGGGGCTTAAATTCAGTGAAGAAATTTCGATGTTCGATATGCCAGCTAAACCACGATTTTAGATTCCAGCACATAAAGCCGTTTTTGGCGATTTTTTTAAGCGCCAATGGAAATAATCCCCAAAGATCACACTTTTGACTCTACTTTTTCGACTTGGCAACCAATAAAGAAGTCCTTCCACGCCAAGCTCCCGTAAAGTAGACATTTCAACTTTTGCAATTGTATGAGTCTTGCACGGGAGAGGCGATATAACAACGATACTACATTTAGTATGTTTATGATTTAAATTTGGCTTAACAACAATTGGAAAAAAGGAGGGAATTCACTAAATATCGATAATATTAAACGATATATTGATAACATAAAATGGTACATTTGCATTAATTTAAGTAAGAGTGATCGGGACCAGTTAATTTTGATAACATTAACCGTGATCACATTAAGTGGAGTTGACTGTAATACTTGTTTCATTACCCTGAAGACTGATTTTCTTATTTTGTTTTTACGACAGATTTAAAGACCAGTGGTATTGGAGATTGCCGAACAAAAACCTAAGGTGCAAGTGGAGAGACGAGACTCATCAGAAAGCGTGAACTTGGGAGCAATCAACAGGTAGATACAACTGATTTGCGATTTAATTCATATCAAATCACATTTACTATTACCTGTGGGAATTATTAAGGGTTATATTTGGAAGGGGTTTTAGCGTGCACCGAAAAATATTTAGAAGTTACTAAATTCAATTACAGTTTCCATTTTTGATTAGGGTGGGTTGGGGTAAAATGGGTCAATTTTAAGGTACCTTCACATTCAAAGTTTTATTTCATCAAAACTATTACTTTTTAATGATTTCTTTCAATTGGATCTTGACACTACAATTCTTGAGAACATTTTCATCTAATTTTATCAAATATTTTTTAGTTATAAGTTGCTTAAACTTAGCATCAAAAGTAATGACCTATTTTACCCCAATGTGGGGTAAAATGGGTCTCATTGCAAAAAGATGTCAAAAATATATTTATTACTAAATATACATGAAAGTAAGAAAAAAGGCAATCGGCTAAGCCGTTTTTATCTGAAAAAATTTGTTTTAAGTTGCACTTTAATGAAATTGTAAAAGTTCGAAGTTAATGAACATTGTTCAAATTTAGCAATTAAAATACTTCGTTTGGATAAAAAAATAAACTTGTATGACAGTTCAATGTATAGTTGAAGGAAATAAGTTAAAAACATTGTTTGAATTAATACAGAAGGCCTCCGAACTATGACCCATTTTACCCCAAGTACAAAATATTGTTATAAAAGATAAAATATTTTATATTTTTCTAAGCTGATTGGCTTGAAATGTCTCTCAGACTTTCTTTTATGAAAAACTATCACAAAAGTCTGCTGTAATTTATTACAATATATAGTTATTTCGAAGTTGGTAAACCCTGTTTTTTCCATGACATTATTTACGGTTCAAATTAAATATTTTTTCAGTCCTCAAATTCATAAATCTTAATTTTTGACAGTCGAAAAAGGTTGCCATTAGACTAAAGAATATAATTTAAAAAATTAGTGAAAAAAGTTCAATTTAAATTTGATTTATATCGAGTTAATTAAAACTGACCCATTTTACCCCATGACCCACTTTACCCCACCCTACTTATTTTAATTTTTCTGGGGAACAATTTGGATATTTCAACTTGGGCTTACCCCGAAGATTTTAAGTTTTTATAATCTCTAAAACATGTTACATTATATGAATTATGACCCCGATATCTAATGTCACTAAACTAGGCATAAAATTGTTTAGAGGGGTTTCTATACGACTTAGGATCACACAGGAATTATAAGGTAGGAAAAACGACATATTTTTAGGCAGTGAATATTTCTGACCTGAAATTGACTCTTAACCCTTAACAGCCGTATTCTGCGCTACTTGATCAGCCGTTTACCTTTGATTGATGATTGTTTAACCGCTGATCAGAAAGTACATAATACGGCCGTAAAGACTTGCACTTAAAACCTTGAAAATAGTTAGATTACGGTATTCACCACAGAGTACCAGAACAGAGAGTCTGGCTGATAATGAAATTTGAAAAAGCCTGAGGTATGCCTTGTGATAGGGGCTCTGGGATTGCAAATCGCGCAGGGATTTTAAAAGGAGAATTTGTTAAAACAGTTTGAATAACACCGTATTCGTCCTATCACAAGTTTTTAAATAAAAATTATTAAGGATAAAATTTCTTTAAAATTGTTTATTATAAAAGTTGATTTTTACTTGATGTACACACAGTCACAAAAAATCACATTGGATTTTTCTTTCCAGGGGATCATGGGACCAAGAAAGCCAACTTGTGTGCAAAGTTGCTATTTCGAAAGTATGATGGAAACCTCTAAATACAGTCGGGAACTTTTGGATATTTTGCGTTAGAGATGACAAGGGCTTTGAAAACTAACTATTGTGTAAAAAGAACTTTTTGTGCCATTTACGTGATTTTTAGGTTCAATGAGAGGTTTAAATTGAGTTTAAAAAGGTTTAAAGACCTGTCTGCAAAGAAATTTGTCTAATTGCTTTTTATTGAAAATTTGATTACAAGAAAGTTTTTATTAAACTATGTTGCTACAAATGTTTTTTTAATTTTTTCAGCTTTTTCCTACTTAATTTTTTGTAACAGTTTTAGTTTTCTCCCTACCAGCTCTTCAATCAGAGTGAACGCTGAGTTATAATTTATCGCAGTCATGCCTAAAAGGTAAATTCATCCAGATTTTTGTTGACATCATTGTCTTGTCATGTTTAACTTGATTGGCTTTACATTCTTTTATAGCATTACAAAATAGTTAAAAATCATGCTCTTCAACTGGATAAATTTAACTCAGCGTTTACTTTATTATCAGGGTATTTCGTTATGATCGTCTTAACCGGTGTAAGAACCCCTACCTTATGTGCATGCTTCACAATGACAGAATTTCTTACAATAAGTTTTAAAGTTACTGAATTCTCACTAAAGCAGTGGTAGGGTGTCCTTAGTTTTTAAATGCGCCTTGTTAACGAAATTTCCAGATTAAGTTATTTGTTAAAGAATCGTAAAAGGGTATGATTAGGTACCATTGCTTTATTAATATAGTACGAGATCAATTCTTAGCTTAATATTAATAAGTTCAGGTGAGGATAATTGAAGTGCTTTGTATTTTATATGCCTGTTATTTTGTTTTAATAGTAGTATGGACTAAACTTTTGTCCCTTCATCGAATCCAAGGTGCCCCTCTGGAATCCTTAGCATATCTGCTCAGTAAAGAATATTGTACTAAATTTCATAGCAAGGGATACTGCGCATAAGTAAAGTTTCGGCTGCCGTTTTCAAACTATATCGATTACTAATTTTTGAATCCATCATTGGAAGACTACTGAGCAGGGATTCTACTGGTCATCTAGCTGGAAGCGAAAAAAAAACCCAAGTCCACGCGCATGTGGGGACTGCGCATCCGAAGGTTTGTGTTCGAGTACATAATTTTCGAGGTCCTGCATTGGATGAGAGTCAAGAGTGCCCGGATCCAGAATATACTCCCTATAAGGACCGAGGGTTCAACCACCATCTTGTTTCCATGTAGAGATTATTTTTAGTCCCCATTCTTTGTATGTTCATTTCTTTCAGATTTTCTAAGTCCACGCGCATGATTGGCTTACGCATCTACGTAATGCCTTACGTCTTCTATTGGTGAGTTTTGACTAAGTGGCTGTACTAAATTAATGGTGTAGCTTCCCAGATTATTTCCCTCATAATCTATCAAGCATTGCCTAATTAGTGTGGTCTTACTTTGCTTCCAATCAGGTTAGTAGTAGAAGTAGCTTCAGGTAGTTAAAAATTGTACTTAGACTTCTAATTAGTCAGAAGTTACTTAGTCGTATGGTATTTGTCTACTTACTGATTAGTCTAATAAGTAAACAGCTATAAGACTAAACAGCTTAGGAAGTCTAAGTTCTACCTTAAGCTACTTACCTGACTAGACTACCGCCAGGGGGCAACACTGCAGTCCCAACCTGTAAACAGACCTTTTTGTTTGTTTACAAGTTGGGACTTAGCAGAAATAGGGTCCTCCCTCCGCTTGCTGGAAGAGTGTTTGTTCTGTGGGCGTTCCCTTTCGAGATCGCCCTTAGTGTATCTTACCCATGTTCTATCCTAGTGTTGCTGAAATAAAGATACTTTTATTTTAAAAAATATTCTTTATTTATTCCAAACCACACAAGTGATGCTTTGTCCTACTGGGTGACATGGCTTGCCTGGAAATAAAATTATTAGAAAGTTTTTATCAAGTACAATTTATATTGTTCAGTATAAAGCAATAAATTTTCTATTAAAGGGATCTAATTTATTTTCAAGGATATCGACTCGTATAAAATCATAACGGTCAACACTAATTTAGATATCGCTGTAACATCAATAACTGTCGTCTAAATTATAACTAAAATACAGAATATTTCTAGAAGACGGAATTTTTTTTTTTTTTAGCTCCAATATTTCTAAATCTGATAAATGGTAGTTCTAACATTGCTAAATATATTGTTAAACTTAAGCCACCTAAAGTTATTAAATATTGGAAAGCTTGATTACTTACGAATATAAATTATCTTAATTGTATTATTAGATAACATCGATACTGCAAAATGCAATTTAAATAATATCCGAAAACTATTAAATTGAGATTTTTACGCTATAATATTGAGTTTAACTTAAACTAAAATGGTATTGGAAGTGTCTTAATTAGCTCTACAATTTTATTGAAAGAAAAGTTACTTTTACCACACACACACACATTATTAAAAATGAGGTGTGGAAACTTTTTAAATAGACCGATATTCAGGTTAACGGTTATTTTTCTGAAACGTTTTAAACTAAAAATTTACTAGAAGGGGGTTAAATGGTTTAAATTTTAACGTTCATATTTCTAAAATTTAATGTGTTTTGGCAATCTGATTTTCTCAAGCCTCAATAAACATCTCCATGTTAAAAAAATTATAAATATCGTACCTGCCAACATAGGGATTGTAAAAAAAGACTTGGAAACTCAAAATACCCACAGAGCATAAATGGATATCTTTCAGTAAAAAACCAAGAGAAAACATATATTTTTTTAGTCCTTGTACATCCTAACTCTTGGCAATTTCGGAGTCTGGAAACATTTTTCGAAATAATTGTCCAATGTGATGAACACAGATGAGTGGCAAATTATGAAAGCTATGAATATACATTCTGCATTGATAACTACTTTCTCGTGCGATTTATTTCTACAAAGAAATCTAGCTTTTCATTATTTTCAACATCAGAACAACTGTTTTTAAGCTCTAATCAAGCCAAAAGAGATTTTTAACATTAGTTATTTCTTTATCTGGAAAAAACCCCGGAAGAATTGATTGTAAAGCAGATGACGGAAGTTCTCTAAAAAAAACGGAAATCTTCCGGCTAAAACGAAAGTGTTGGCAGCTATGAAACATGAACTGCTAAAATCCCTATAACCATTTTACCCCACCTGACCCTAGCTTCTTAGATTATCGATCAGCGTATTGCTTCAATTGAATTCAAGCAAACGTTATTAATACAAACTATCGTTGACGTTAAATTAAATTGTCAAATATGCACCGCTAAAAGTAACTATTGTACAGTACTTACTCAGAGAAAAAAATGTCCATCAGCAACAGCGGTCTATTCTAGCTTCCTCCTGAAACGAAATATTACACAACAAAAATAACTTTGTTTTTTTATTTCGACTGAAAACTCAGCTCCAGGACAACCCCTTACAACCACCAATGTTATGCAAATTAAACTTTATAAGTAATGAAATCAATGCTGTCTTCAATTAGAATAAATTCTTAAATTAATGTATACGTAGAATATTTATAGGGTTCTAGTGAGATTTACTTTTAATACAAATATTATATCATTTTGAGACATATATACTTTATAATTAATCACTTACATTATTTTATAGCGACTGATTACAAAGTTACGGAGAAAAATATTCAGCTATTTAAGTTAGTGTGTATCTTAGTTTAACTATTTCCAACATAATGGGCAATCCCAGCATTTTTTAGATTACTTTACAATAATTTAGGATTTCCAGGATTTGGGTTATGAATTTGATTTTTTTACCTAAGTTAATTGAATCGTTCAAATCGATTTTATGATAAGCTAGTAGATTTTTTTTTGGTTCTTCATATCTTAGGATGTCATTACTTAATCATTCTTAGGAATCTGCAGCAATAAACAAAAGCACGCAACATTTTAAAATCCTTAAATTCGTTACAAATATAAATTCATTCAGGAAAAACAACTTGGAAGTTTTTAAAACATAATACTTAAGGTTAAATTTAGACCACATTTGTACTTTCATAAAAATTTCAAACGCAATATAACTGGAAATTAGATACAAGCCTACATCTCTTTATGAGCCCTTAGTCTAATATTATTCTTGAAGTTATTTATTCAGTATTTGATTACACATGCTAAATGCTTGCGTTATTAACTGGAACATAGGTGATTAGTTAGAGAAAATTTTAGCGTTTTAAATTCTGAAAAATCGAAGACTACTTTACATACCTGAATAAGCCATCTCAGAAAGAACATTCCAGACAATCGAGCAGGTTGATTCACCAACAGTCGTAGAACATGCAAAAAAAGAGGATCACCTTTTTACGAGATTCAAACATCTGATTTTACAACTTCAATACTTTTTGACTAGTTATTCGTAATTAACTTTCAGTTTTTGAATATTATCTCAATTCTCGAAGCATTACAATTTTAAGAAACAAGCAAGATGGTATTAAATAACGGTATTGCTAAAGGATAATTAAAGCACACCTATGGCTAACCTTTAACAAGTTTAAGAGTAATTTGAAGGTTAGACTCAAACTTTGCAAGTTATTGCATTTTAAATTACTTAGCAATACAAATTCGTGCATCATTCATAGAAAATTAGCTCTTCTCGAGATCCAAAACAAACGTGGCACTTAAAGTAACCGAAAAATAAAGGTTCTAGACAACAACATAACTTCCCGATAGTATTACTTAAAACACTACTCGAAAACTCATTTAAAAACTATGCATTATGAAAGAGGTGTATTTAAAAGAGAATGAATTAGAATGTTGACTGATGTTGTTGAATGATGAGTTAGAATGTCGACTTACCTTGAGAGAGCTCCAACAGCAACAACCTTCCTTCCGCATGGCTGGCTGGCTTCCAAATGAGCCGGCACGTTTCAGATTGTGTTTGCGTCGACGCCCCTCACGTGACAACTCAAGAGCGCATGCCCTTGCGCAAGCTACGCAGAAAGATGTTAATGAGTTGCCACCAAAAACGGCAAAACTCCTTGGCTCGATGTACCTGGCCAATCCTTAAAAGGACTGGATGCTCCCGTTTAGGAGGGAGAAAGAAGTCCCCCGGCTTTCGCTTGAGGGGCCCCATGCGCTTACATTCAGTCCAGATTGAACCAGGTACATTATCCTCTCCACACTGCCACCTACCAGAATTTAGCCCAACTACATAATTTTGAATTTATTTGGCCACATGCTTTTTCCTAGGATCGAACTAGTGAACTTCCTAACCACTGAGCCAAGGCCTTAACCACTGAGCCACAACCGGCTCGACTGAACAACGTTAAATAATGTACTGGATACTAAATCTGAAATAAATTTAAAAAAAATAAAGTTGTGGCTAGTTCCAATTTTATTGAAGAAATTAAACTATACTCAGTAGCAACTTAACTTGAGCCAGTAGAAATATGCTGAGAGCAACCAAAGAAAGTAGTTCCCCGCGCGGTGTCTGAATTTTGGGTGAAATTTAGAACTTCAATTTCAAATAATGATTAGTTTTTTTAAATCCACGTATATTAAGCATCTTTTCATCCCGATATGCATAAAATGTTCATTATTATTATTTTTTAAAGTGGCGTAGCGCGTAGTAGTACAACTTGCTCTCAAACTCGCCAGCCAGCCAATAAGAGCTTCTAGCAACCCAGCAGGCTTTCTGTTTACTCAGATTTTCTTCCGCGTGACCATGACGTCAAATGCTCAACTTATGTTGCATTCGAGTATAAAATAACTTGTTTTTTACTTTTTTTCGTTATGGAAAACACACATTTATACTTATTAAACAACACCATGGCGAAATTTGGGAATTCTTACTTTGCTTCGGAAATTCACCCTTTTAAAGAAACAGTTTGGTATTGGAATGGTATTTTTTTATTTGTACTGCGTCGTTTAGTTTTTATTTTTATTTGTGGGATATTTTAGTGGCTAAAGATTTAAATACATTAAAAAGTAGGGTTGACCTTAAATTATATACCAGGTCAAGAACACTCCACAGCTTTAAGATCAACTCATAAAATGTTAATATGAACATAGAAAATATCCCATTTTTTCAGTGCTTAGAATGGTCACCAGTAATTCAATTAAGTTCTACCAATAAATTTGATTTCTCGCACTGTAAAAAATATTTCATATAATCATTAAAACCCCTATTAACATGTTGGAAACTTTGGGTGAAATAGCAGTTGCGTTTAAAAGTTCTGGAAATATAGATTGCACTATTTTTTCCACTCAATAAGCAAAATTCCTAAATATATCCTTCTGCGAACTCCGGTATGGAATTATAATTTTCAATTTATATCATACCTTTGCTCATGGGCTTATGAAATCTCTTTATGGAAACCTCTCATTGAGACCCCAATCTATATCGTGTTTCTCTTAAAATATATAAGTGAATTTAAAAAAAATTAAAAAGAAAAAAACTCTATAATATAAACAAATTGTGCATACGAAAAGAAAACTTGAATCAAACCGTAGCATATCATCGTACAAAACCTGCTGAGATTATAAACATTTTGTCTAACGTTAAAAATAAGTAGTAGAAAAATATTTTCATGAATAAAAATAGGTTCCCTTTCAAATATTGGCTACCTATGGGCAATATAGAGCCAAGTAAAAGGCAAAAGCAACTGTAAGCATCTCAAAATAGACCTAATGAAATTGTAAAAGCAAGCAAACATCTACGAGATGGACAATTTGATATAATCTAATAATTAATGCTTTCATAACCAATTTTAAATTTGGTCCCCAACCGATGAAGTATATTGTTATAAGAGACATTCTCCTTACAAATCTTATTATATGTTATTATCTCGCAGTAGCTTACTACAACTTCTTTCCAGAAATACGAGAGACAGTTTTATTTAAAGGAGGTACAGTTACAGTTAAATATACTGTGCTGGAAAAAACCAACCCATTTGTCAAAAAAAATAATGTTTAAAACCACCAGTAATTTAATTAATAACACATTGGATTTCTCGCTCCTGAACATTTCAGTATTAAAACTCTTAAACTTTGCAATCGGGTTAAGGTTTGGCATACGTCAAAAAGTCAAGAAATGAGGAAGTTTTCATGAATATATAGGTTCAAAAGCCACATGAAGACTTCGTTAACAATGTGTTCCCGGCATTAAGTTCTCTAACTAAACTACATATTCACAATCTATATTAAAATTCATTCTATAATTATGGTATTTATTAAATCTTTTAAAATCAATATTTTCAGTTGGTAAGAATGTTACGAAATTTGTTTCTAATTTTACTACACAATTTCTTAAATAAACACATATTTAGGAAATTGTGTTCAAAAATTGTAGACAAAATTTAATTAAATCCTGGAAACTTAAAGGGAGGAAAAAGTATCCAATTATCATTTAATCTACAAAAATATTATTATGGTTGCAACACGTGTTGCATATAATTCAATTTTCCATCGATTTTACTTTGCACCATGAAATAATTATCACAGAAAAATATTCCTTCCCCATTTTCTACATCCTCTCTTATTCTAATAACAATGCTCTGCTGAATAGTAATTGAAAGTTAATCTTGAACATTTCTAATTAATTTAAACAACAATATTTAATTGAAATCGTCTTCTTTCCTACAACAGAAAAATAAAACTAACCTACGACTGAAAGTTTTGACGATTCCTTCTCATCTATTCAAAGACGGTCCATTGAACAGCAATTTTTATAGAAAAATACATATAATCCCCTTTTCTAACAGTCCGAAAACTCAAAGAAGGGGGAGAAAAGCATTAAGTGCATCGCTCACCTTTGAGTTTCTCCAAATTGTTAATGCGTTTTTTCTCACGAGGGTCCTTAATCTCCTTGAAAAGAGAAAGGTGAAAGTCTAATGAGTTTTGAATTATGCACGATTTACATTTAAGTACCACCGCACATTCCAGTGTAATTATCTCTTGCTTTTTTTCAGGAGAGAATTCGCTGATTGGGTTATAGGGTATTCTTTTGAAGGAAAACCACAACGGAACTTTTGAAGGGATGTGGCTGCAATTTCGGTTTTAGCTTTTGAGTGGTTTCGCTTTTAAGGGATGTAGTTTTTTTTCTATCAATTTATTGAATTTCAATTTCTCTGGAGGGTCTGATTTAAAGGAAAGGAGTGTTTAGAGGTTTTTCTTTCTATTTAATGGAAGAGGTTGCGAATTTTACCAGCGGTTTTATTATTCTTATCACTATTAAAAGATGTTTTAAATGGTTTATCGCTTGTTGTGATTTACTTTGATATAATTTAACTGATGTTCATGTAAATTATTTTATGAATAAAATAAAAAATATTTAATGAAGTTAGTCTAGGGATATTCAGTCTGTATTTAATTGGTTTTTATTGGTTTGGAGAAATTAACATTAGTTAAAGGATGGATGACATTGATTACAATTTTACTACAATGGAAGGAAAAAATGAACAAAATAGTCTTATTAATGCTTTAATTTTTTTGGGTCTGTTTTTCCTGATTACTTTTGTTTCAAACTAGCTGATATACCCGCCGTCGCTCGGGGGGAAAAGGCTTTTCAAACTGTGTAAAAATAAATAAGAATTAGTTTCTTCATTATGTTCCTTTCCAGAGCCTCATTTAAGGACATTATGGTCAACTGCCTTCCCGCTGGAGTTCTTTTTGGATGCTATACTTCCTTAAGTTAAAAAAACTTTAAAATTACCACCTGTTTAGAATTAATGTGTGAAATCCTTATTTTTAAGACTGATATTTTCAAATTAGAAAAAAGTTGGTGGGAGACACTCTTTTTGAACAGCGATTTCTACTGACTTAATATTTATTCCCCCCCCCCCTTCATCCCGCTGTTTTCAGAAAATTCAAAGAAAATAAAAATAAATACTTTCTTGAAATATAAAACAAAATTTTTTTTTCAAAATAAAGTGTTAATAACCGGTTTTTGAAATCAAAATAAAAAAAAGGTCAGAGGGAGACCCCCTGAACCCCCCTTGGTTGATTTATTAGCAACTCATTCATTAAAGAAATCACCTTCAAACATGAAATAAAAGTAGATATCATTTGAATTATTGACATTAACTATCTAAAATTCTTCTGATGAAATATTGTTACTTTAAATTTTTATTGAATGGAAAAAAATAAATATTTTCGGTTAAATAGTTTTGATTTATTGTAAAAAATTGATTTTATCACAAACTAGCTGATATACCCGCCGTTGCTCGGGGGGAAAAGGCTTTTCAAATTGTGTGTTAAAATAAATAAGAATTAGTTTCTTCACTATATTCCCTTACAGGGCGTCATTTAGGGGCAATAGGGTCAACTGCCTTCCCACTGGGGTTCTTCTTTGATGCTATACTTCCTTAAGATGTAAAAAGCTTTAAAATTACCACCTGTTTAGAATTAATGTGTGAAATGCTCAATTTTAAGAGTGATATTTTAAAATTCAAAAATGTTGGAGGGAGCCTCTTTTAACCCCCTATTTAAAGGTGTTATATCTTTGTTCTCTTCAATATCCTTTGTTCACTCCATCCTTTTCTCCAATTGGTAATGCCTTGTTGTAGCAAATTCTTCCAACTTCAAAATGGAAGTAAAGATCTATTTTTAAACAGCTAATGTCTACTGACTTGATATTTATTCCCCCCCTTCATCCCGCTGTTCTCATAAAATTCAAAGCAAATAAAAATAGATACTTTCCTGAAATCTAAAACAAAACCTAAAAACAAACTTTTCAAATTACAGTGTTAATAACCGGTTTTTAAAATTGAAATTTAAAAAAAGGTCAGGGGGAGACCCCCTGAACCCCCTTGGTTGACTTATTACTAACTCATTCATTATAGAGAAATTGTTTTCAAACATGAAATAAAAGTAGACATCATTTGAAATATTGACATCAACCATCTAAAATGCTTCTGATGAAACATTGTTATTTTAAATTTTTATTGAATGGGTTAAATAGTTTTAATTTATTGTAAAATATTATTTAATCACAAATTATTTCTTTATCAGATTTTTTCTTTAAATTCTACTCACTATAAAATATTTTTAAATAAATATTTCTAACAATAGAGGTTTTGCGTCACCTGGAATGAGCAATAACCGTTATCAATTTAACATTGAAGCTACGTATAGGAATTTAGAAAAGGGCCAAAAAGACTGCTTGGAATGCTTTGATTTTAAAAATTCTTTTTTGAAAACCTTCCCAATTATGTGAAGAACACGCTAAAATTTCATACCAATCCCATTAATAAGGTGGGTGATAGAAAGCAAAAACTAAAAACCGGAGTAAATATTCAAACCCCCGTGCACCCCTTCCAGAATGAAGTATCGAAAAATCCAGAAATTACTTTCTTTGAAATTTTCTTAAGAAGATATTACTAACCGGTCGCTTCGAAATATCAAATTATTAGTATGTTTTTCTTCTAAAATGTAAAACTTTGTTTATGCTCAATAAAATCGGGTTTTGGAAATTTTTAGACCCCTTAAAATTCGAATATCAAAAATTCGAAAAATGCCTTTCTAGATATTGTGAATAGGTACCTTCCTGCGAAGTTACGAAGACCTAGGGTCATTTGGGACGGTGCTAGGCTCAAAAACGTAGAAAACACTCCAAGCACCCCTGTGGGTCAGGAAAAAAGAATTTCGAAAAATCCCTTCTTAGTGCGCGTATACACTGTAAAGTCTTCCACCACACCAAGTTTCGACTCTTTAGCCCCGGTAGATTTTGCTGTGCGTTGATAGGTGAACCGATGAATCGGTGAATCGGTGAATGAACCGTAAAGCTCTTTTATTATTATAGATTATTTCTTTATCATATTTTTTTTAAATTCTACTCGCTATAATATATTTTTCAAAAATATTTATAACAATGGAGGTTTTGCGTCACTTGGAAGGAGCAATAACCGTTATCAATTTAACATTGAAGCTACGCATAAGAATTTAGAAAAGGGCCAAAAAGACAGCTTAGAATGGTTTGAATTCAAAAATTCTTTTTTGAAAACCTTCCCGATTGGGTGAGGTACAACCTGCTAAAATTTCATGCCAATTGCATTAATAAGCTGGGTGATAGAAAGCAAAAACTAAAAAAGGGAGTAAATATTCAAACCCCCGTGCACCCCTCCAGAATGGAATATCGAAAAATCCAGAAATTGCTTTCTTTGAAATATTCTTAAGAAGATATTACCAACCGGTCGCTTCGAAATATCAAATTATTAGTATGTTTTTCTTCTAAAATGTAAAACTTTGTTAATGCTCAGTAAAATCAGGTTTTGGAAATTTTTAGACCCCTTAAAATTCGAATATCAAAAATTCGAAAAATGCCTTTCTAGATATTGTGAATAGGTACCTTCCTGTAAAGTTACGAAGATCTAGGGTCATTTGGGACGGTGCTAGGCTCAAAAACGTAGAAAACACTCCAAGCACCCCTGTGGTTCAGAAAAAAGAATTTCGAAAAATCCCTTCTTAGTGCGCGTATACACTGTAAAGTCTTCCACCACACCAAGTTTCGACTCTTTAGCCCAGGTAGATTTTGCTGTGCGTTGATAGGTGAACCGATGAATCGGTGAATGAATGAACCGTAAAGCTCTTTTATAATTATAGACTAGCTGACATGCCCGGCCTTGCACGGGTGAAATAATAAAATTTAATTTAAAAAATCTCCATATTTTTTAAATTAAATTTTCTAAAAATATATTTATAATTTTTAAATCAGCAAATACCAATCATCCCGGTATCCCAGACGCCTTTTTCCTATCCCGGTGTTCCCGGTAATTTTTCATATCCCGATGTTCCCTGTTATTTTCCTTATCCCGATGTTCCCGATAATTTTCCTATGACGATGTTCCTGGTAATTTTTCATATCCCGATGTTCCCGGTTATTTTCCGTATCCCGATGTTCCCGATCATTTTCCTTATCCCGATGTTCCCGATAATTTTCCTATCCCGATGTTCCCGATAATTTTCCTATCCCGATGTTCCCGATAATTTTTCTATCCCGATGTTCCCGATAATTTTCCTATCCCGATGTTCCCGATAATTTTCCTATCCCGCTGATCAAGGTAATTTTTATGTCCCGGTAATCCCGGTACTTTTTTTTCCTATCCCGATGTTCTCGGTAATTTTTCTTTTCCCGGTATTCTCGGCAATGTTTCCTAGTAAATTAAAGAGTCTAGTGAACAAAAATAACAAATTTGAAACAATAATAAAAGATCTAGTAAATTTAAAAGTCTAGTGAACCGCTTCATTGAAAACAATGTTTTATTTTTAAGTCGTTTTCCATGAAAAAAAATACTCTTTTCCATAAATATTTAAATTTTAAAGGAAAACATCTTGAAATAAAGGAATATAACGTTTCAAAATTAATTATTTGAATTTAATTCAGTGTTTTTACAACTGATATAGTTTTTAAATGGACAATTATCGAGTTTTTCCTGTTAAAATATTAAATGTTTGAAGGTTTTAATCTAGTTAACAATAGTGAGTCGAGCAGATCTCTCTAGTAGAGAAATGGAGAAATAAGCGTTTTCGTTAATAAATTCGCTAATTACTCGTAATTATTCGATTTTAAAGCTTTGAAAACTATCTTAAGTTACTCCCCGACTCGGAATACGTCTATACGTCGAGTTTGGTTTCGGTCCGTGGCCCATTTCAAGAGATTACCCCGGACATACCCACATACACACACACACATATATACACACATACATCGCCCGTTAGCCTTTTATTTATACAGAGACTAGCGGATATGCCCGGCCTTGCACGGGTGGAGTGTATAATTTTTTTTTAAAATTAAATTTTCTCAAAATATATTTATAATTTTTAAATCAGCAATTACCAATCATCCCGGTATCCCAGACGCCTTTTTCCTATCCCGGTGTTCCCGGTAATTTTTCATATCCCGATGTTCCCGATAATTTTCCTATCCCGATGTTCCCGGTACTTTTCCTATCCCGATGTTCCCGATAATTTCCTTATCCCGCTGATCGAGGTAATTTTTATGTCCCGGTAATCCCGGTACTTTTTTTTCCTATCCCGATGTTCCCGGTAATTTTCCTTTTCCCGGTGTTCTCGGCCATGTTTCCTAGTAAATTAATGAGTCTAGTGAACAAAAATAACAAATTTGAAACAACAATAAAAGATCTAGTAAATTTAAAAGTCTAGTGAACCGCTTCATTTAAAACAATGTTTTATTTTTAAGTCGTTTTCCATGAAAAAAAAATTTACACTCTTCCATAAATATTTAAATTTTAAAGGAAAATATCTTAAAAGAGGGGAAACTAACGTTTCAAAATTAATTATTTGAATTTATTTTGGTGTTTTTACAACTGATATAGTTTTTAAATGGACAATTATCGAGTTTTTCCTGTTAAAATATTTATTTTTCAAGGTTTTTATAATCTCCTTAACAATAGTGAGTCGAGCAGATCTATCTAGTAGAGAGATGGAGAAATAAGCGTTTCGGGCTATAAATTCGCTAATTACTCGTAATTATTCGATTTTAGAGCTTTGAAAACTATCCCAAGTTACTCCCCGACTCGGAATACGTCTATACGTCGAGTTTGGTTTCGGTCCGTGGCCTATTTCAAGAGATTACCCCGGACATACATACATACACACATACCCGTTAGCCTTTTATTTATACAGAGACTAGCGGATATGCCCGGCCTTGCACGGGTGGAGTGTATATATATTTTTTTAAATTAAATTTTTTTAAATATATTTATAATTTTTAAATCAGCAATTACCAATCATCCCGGTATCCCAGCCGCCTCTCTCCTATCCCGGTGTTCCCGGTAATTTTTCCTATCCCGATGTTCCCGGTAATTTTCCTATCCCGATGTTCCCGGTAATTTTCCTATCCCGATGTTCCCGGTACTTTTCCTATCCCGATGTTCCCGGTGATTTTCCTATCCCGATGTTCCCGATAATTTTCCTATCCCGATGATCGAGGTAATTTTTATGTCCCGGTAATCCCAGTAATTTTTTCCAATCCCGATGTTCCCGGTAATTTTTCTTTTCCCGGTGTTCTCGGCAATGTTTCCTAGTAAATTAATGAGTCTGGTGAACAAAAATAACAAATTTGAAACAATAATAAAAGATCTAGTAAATTTAAAAGTCTAGTGAACCGCTTCATTTAAAACAATGTTTTATTTTTAAGTCGTTTTCCATGAAAAAAAATAATTCACAATTTTCCATAAATATTTAAATTTTAAAGGAAAACACCTTGATATAAAGGAAAATAACGTTTGAAAATAAATTATTTGATTTCATTTTTGTGTTTTTACAACTGATATAGTTTTTAAATGGACAATTATCGAGTTTTTCCTGTTAAAATATTTGATATTTGAAGGTTTTCATCTCGTTAACAAATCGTTATCCCAGACGTCTTTTTCCTATCCGTGTTCCCGGTTATTTTCCTTATCCCGATGTTCCCGATCATTTTCCTTATCCCGATGTTCCCGATAATTTTCCTATCCCTATGATCGAGGTATTTTTTATGTCCCGGTAATCCCGGTACTTTTTTCCTATCCCGATGTTCTCGGTAATTTTTCTTTTCCCGGTATTCTCGGCAATGTTTCCTAGTAAATTAATGAGTCTAGTGAACAAAAATAACAAATTTTAAACAACAATAAAAGATATAGTAAATTTAAAAGTCTAGTGAACCGCTTCATTTGAAACAATGTTTTATTTTTAAGTCGTTTTCCATGAAAAAAAAATTTACACTCTTCCATAAATATTTAAATTTTAAAGGAAAATATCTTAAAAGAGGGGAAACTAACGTTTCAAAATTAATTATTTGAATTTATTTTGGTGTTTTTACAACTGATATAGTTTTTAAATGGACAATTATCGAGTTTTTCCTGTTAAAATATTTATTTTTCAAGGTTTTAATCTCGTTTACAATAGTGAGTCGAGCAGATCTGCTCTAGTAGAGAAATGGAGAAATAAGCGTTTCGGGCTATAAATTCGTTAATTACTCGAAAACAATCGATTTTAAAGCTTTGAAAACTATCCCAAGTTACTCCCCGACTCGGAATACGTCTATACGTCGAGTTTGGTTTCGGTCCGTGGCCTATTTCAAGAGATTACCCCGGACATACCCACATACACACATACATACACACATCGCCCGTTAGCCTTTTATTTATACAGAGACTAGCTGATATGCCCGGCCTTGCACGGGTGGAGTGTATAAATTTTTTTAAATTAAGTTTTCTCAAAATATATTTATAATTTTTAAAGCAGCAATTACCAATCATCCCGGTATCCCAGATGCCTTTTTCTATCCCGGTGTTCCCGGTAATTTTTCATATCCCGGTGTTCCCGGTAATTTTTCCTATCCCGGTGTTCCCGGTAATTTTTCCTATCCCGGTGTTCCCGGTAATTTTTCCTATCACGGTGTTCGAGGTAATTTTTCCTATCCCGGTGTTCCCGGTAATTTTTCATATCCCGGTGTTCCCGGTAATTTTTCCTATCCCGGTGTTCCCGGTAATTTTTCCTATCACGGTGTTCCCGGTAATTTTGCCTATCACGGTGTTCCCGGTAATTTTTCCTATCACGGTGTTCCCGGTAATTTTTCATATCCCGGTGTTCCCGGTAATTTTTCATATCCCGGTGTTCCCGGTAATTTTTCCTATCCCGGTGTTCCCGGTAATTTTTCATATCCCGGTGTTCCCGGTAATTTTTCCTATCCCTGTGTTCCCGGTAATTTTTCCTATCCCGGTGTTCCCGGTAATTTTTCCTATCCCGGTGTTCCCGGTAATTTTTCATATCACGGTGTTCCCGGTAATTTTTCATATCCCGGTGTTCCCGGTAATTTTTCTTTTCCCGGTATTCTCGGCAATGTTTTCTAGTGAGTCTGGTGAACGAAAATAACAAATTTGAAACAATAATAAAAGATCTAGTAAATTTTAAAGTCTAGTGAACCGCTTCATTTGAAACAATGTTTTATTTTTAAGTCGTTTTCCATAAAGAAAATTTACACTTTTCCATAAATATTTAAATTTTAAAGGAAAATATCTTAAAATAGGGGAAACTAACGTTTCAAAATTAATTATTTGAATTTATTTTGGTGTTTTTACAACTGATATAGTTTTTAAATGGACAATTATCGAGTTTTTCCTGTTAAAATATTTAATTTTTTTAGGTTTTAATCTCGTTTACAATAGTGAGTCGAGCTGATCTACTCTAGTAGAGAAATGGAGAAATAAGCGTTTCGGGCTATAAATTCGTTAATTACTCGTAATTATTCGATTTTCGAGCTTGGAAAACTATCCCAAGTTACTCCCCGACTCGGAATACGTCTATACGTCGAGTTTGGTTTCGGTCCGTGGCCTATTTCAAGAGATTACCCCGGACATACCCACATACATACATATATACACACACACATCGCCCGTTAGCCTTTTATTTATACAGAGATTGTATTTAGACCATAAATGTATTAATACATACCATAATGTATTAATGCAATATTTAAGAAGCCTAATTGTAAATATAAGGATTTAATAACTTTAAAATGGCAATGGCAATAACTTTTAAATGGCTCTATGAAAAGTTAATATTTGGCTTCTTTCAGACTAAACAATTTTCTATTTGCACATTTTAAATAGGAAAAGAAAACTCAAGATTTTTTTTGAGTGTAGAAAAGAATAGACCCCTCGATCTCTCTGACATTTTCACGAAAATTATTCCTGCAACGATTAATCATCATGTCCTGAGATGTCGTTTCTACGCTCAACTATTATTCCTTAATTTAATTTATTGTTTAAATTAAAACCATACACATGAATACACTCTCAGAAGAGTACATATCTATGCATTCAAACTAATTAAAACTATCGTCATTCTAACGTCAAAAACGAATGAGTACCATGACTAGCTTCAAATTAATTCAGTCAGAATGTCCCTTAATCATTCTAAATCATGCATTCATTTGCGTCACAAACAAATCCCCTTTAAATTCAATCAGCCAAGCGAATAAAACCTGATAGAAGAAGTAAACTTCCCTAGCGATGATCCCTCGTGCATACTAAACAACACTTACTCTTCAAAAACAACATGAAATACTTCCCATTTAATCAACTGCCATTACGAAGCTTTTCTTAAACGCCAGCATAATGCATAGTTGCATACCCACTCAGGAAAAACGTTCACGATACATTAGGGAAGAGGGCTTCACTGCACGTAACACGTGTCTTGTGGAAAAAGCCTCTACACAGTGAAAGATGCCCTCTATCGTGCAACGAGTAATCTTAGAGGTGCCAGCTTTAATTTGCTTTGCGTGACGGGGCTCAGAAGTCTCCGATCTCCTTAGTAGAGTAATTTCTTGCTTTTTGGATATAGAGGAGAGATGGCACAATACGTAGATACCAAGACTTCGGAGGCTTAATGAGTGTTATGATTGTATTGGGGAAGATAGTGAAGGGGTTAATTACACAGCTTGGGAATGTTTGGTGAGAATTATTATTGGAGTTTTTGAGGAGGTTTGAAGATTTGTTTCTTGTGGTTATATAATGTTGTGGAAGTCGCTGAAAATGATTAATGATCCTTCTCTCTGGTAATTTATCATTCGTTTGTAATTTTGGGGTTGAACTGAGAGCTGAATATTTGAATGATATGCAGGTGTATTTATGAGATAGGTTGCTGAGAAATATCTTGAAGTGTGATTTAAGAAATATTTCAGGTTTATTTTAATGTTATTGTCATTATCATTGGAATATTAAACATTTTTAGTTCTTAGCAGCTTAATGCGTATTTAGTTTTTTTTTAGTTAATATTAAACTTCCGCCAAAATCATATAATTTTAAAAAAGTTTTTTTTAAATTTAAATATGAAATTTTCTTTTGCTGTTGCTTTCTTTTTTTCTTGTCTAAATATTGTTTTTCTTGCAACGTTATAGTAATATATTCCAATTCCAATTCCGCGCTACAGCCGGTTTCCGGCCAAGGCTGTCTCAGTCAGTCTGAACCATCTGACTCTGTCTCTTACTATCACTCTCCATCTGTTAACACCAATATTCTTCATCCATTTTTCAACGTTGTCTAGCCATCGCGTGCGGGGTCTGCCTCTTCTCCTCGTACCCTCTGGTTTTAGAAAAGTTATCTTCTTTACTGGGCTATTGTCATCATATCTGAAAACATGGCCAAGCCATCTTAGTTGTGAAACTTTTATTACTTTAATTAAATTTGGTTCTCTGTATTTTGCCTGTAGCTCCGAATTATAAAGGGTTCTCCAGACTCCATTTTCCCTTACCGCACCGAAAATTCTTCTCAATATTTTTCTCTCAAATCTCAACAAATTATCTTCATCCAGTTTTCTCATTGTCCAGCACTCACTACCATATAAAACTATAGGTCTGATCAGTGTTTTGTATAATTGTACTTTTGTTTCCTTGCTTATGAATCTAGATTTAAATTGGTTTCTCAGTCCATAGTAACTTCTATTAGCCATATTAATTCTACTCTTAATTTCAATTGTTAAGTCATTGGTGTCGTTTACAATGGTACCCAAATATTTAAATTGCTGGACATTTTCAAAGACATAATTATTTATTGTCAGTGGTCCGGGGTTCAAGTTCCTGTCTGACACTACCATAAACTTTGTTTTCTCTTCATTTACCTTCAATCCCATCTTTTTTGCCGCCGTTTCGAGTGCACAAAAAGCCTCCACAATTGCTGATCGTGTTCTTCCTACTATGTCAATATCATCGGCATACGCTAACAGTTGTACTGATTTTGTGAAGATGGTTTTCTGTGTCTGTATGCCAGATTCTCTTATCGCTTTCTCAAGTGCAAAATTAAATAGTTGGCATGAAAGATAATCTCCTTGTTTTAGTCCCTTTTCAGTATAAAAAACATCTGATAGATCTGTTCCCAGCTTTACTCTACATTTAACTCTATTTAGGGTCATCTTAATCAGATCCACTAGTTTTCTGGGTATTCCCATCTCCAACATTGCTTGAAACAGCATTTCCCTATCAATGCTATCATATGCTGTTTTGAAATCGATGAACAAATGATATGTATCTATACCATACTCTCTCGTCTTTTCAAGTATCTGTCTTATGCTGTGTATTTGATCAGTTGTTGATCTACCTTTTTGAAATCCACATTGATATTCCTCTATTAATTCATTGGAATACTCTTTAAGTCTTTCAGCTAAGATGTTTGAGAATACCTTATATGATGTATTTAGCAAGGTAATTCCTCTGTAGTTTTTACATTCAAACTTGTCTCCCTTTTTGAATATTGGACATATGGATCCATCCTCCCATTCAATGGGCATTTTTTCCACAGACCAAATATTACCACAGATTACAGCATGCATCTCTTTGATAAGTTTAGGCTCCTTTATATTCAAGAGCTTGGCTTTTATGCCATCCGGTCCAGCCGAACTGTTATTATTTAGCTTATTCATTGCTCTCTCTACCTCATCCACCGATGGTGGTTCTATGTTTCCATCTTGTAGGCTCTGGAATGTGACACCAGGATCTATCTCAGATTCTTCCAGAACATCTTTTCCATTAAGAGCCGTCTTGAAATGTTCTCTCCACATCTTTAGTACTCCAGTCTTATCATTAATGAGTTCCCCTGTTTTGTTACGGCACGTGTGTACTCTAGCGCAAAACTCTTTTCTGGTGTTGTTAACAGTCTTGTAAAATTTTCTTGATTCTTTCTGTTTTTTGAGATTTTCTATTTCTTTATAAATCTCCTCCCAGTATATTCTCTTCTTCTGTTTGAATAATCTTTTTTCTTGCCTCCTGATATCTTTATAATCCTCCTCCGACTTTCTTGTATAATGCTTTTGTACCATAAGTCTATATGCTCGGTTTTTCTTTTCGCTCATTATTTCACATTCACTGTCATACCAGCCCTTAGACTTCTTATTTTTAAGCACTGGAAGTATTTCATTTGCAGCCTCTGTTACAATGTGCTTAAGTTTTTCCCAACTGTGGTCTCCATCGCTCTCAGCTTCACTTATCGAAAATTTTTCTTTGATTTTATTCCTATAATTAGACATCATCTTTGGGCATCTCAAGGCATCAGTATCTAAGATATCTTTCTTTGGATCTTTTCTTTGGTAATAACATTTAGAAATTTTTCCTTTCATCTTCGAGATGACCAAATAATGGTCAGAATCCATATTTGCTCCTCTGTAGCTCCTAACATCAAGTAGACTGCTTCTATGTCGCATATCTATCAATACATGATCAATTTGATTGAATGTTTTACCATCCGGGGAGCGCCATGTAGCCTTATGTATGTTTTTATGAGCGAAACCTGTGCTACCAATGAACATTTCTGTTCCAATAGTAAAATCCAACAGCCTATTTCCATTATCATTAAACTCATTATGTAGGCTATGTCTTCCAGAAAAAACAGTTACATCAGGATTAGGAGTAATATATTACTAATTAAATAAATTTGATGAATTTAACAAATAATAACATGGTATTTATATTAATTTAATTGCACTAAAGAAAATAATCAGAAAATCTGAGCAAAATAATTTCTTATTCTTTAAGCATACACTTTCTCAATCCTGAATACAGCCAGATTTTTATACGCTTGAGTAAGAAATAAATATAATATATTTGGGTATGACAATATTAATGAATTAAATAAATCCTCAATAATTTTGATACCGCAGTTTTTCTCACTCCAACGCTGCTTTAATTTTTTTATAGCTTCTTTTTTTCTTTTCAACAGAGATAGAGAACAAAATATTTTCTGGTGTTTCGGCAAGTCGATAAAGATGTTTACTTTTTTGTAGCCAAGTTTTTATTTCTTTTTTTAATGAACAAATTGAATTCGAAATGTTGATTTTAGTTTCATTTGCTTTTGAGATACTAAATGAAATAGACTTCATCTTAGATTCTTCATATGAGTATTAATCAGCTAAATATTGGTATGTGACAGTTTTAATGCTTATTAGTGTGAAATCGAAATTTTATGTTGTTCCCATCTTTTCTATTTGATTTTTTCCACGTTTTTGTTTAATAGAAATATAATTTGGCATTATATCGCTTAAAATACGTTGCCAACTTGGTACCACCGGAGCAGCACCCCTTTTAATTTTACCTTCGAGCCGCCACTGAATAAAATATTTAGTTATTACAAATAATATCCAAAAAAGTAATTCGCAATACCTTTTTTTCGATTACTTGAATCTAAAATACTTCAATAAGTTTCGCGGCAAATTTTTAAAAATAAATAAAAATAACGGGGGAGAGAGAGAGAGAAAAGTCTTGTAAGCACGTGCTGCCATCTAGCAATTTTAGAGTGACTAATATATTTCTCAATTGTCCAAATTAATTATTTATTAAGTCCTTTCAATACTTCAATAATGCGAAAAAGAGAATCATGAATAAACCACCTCTCATATCTATTCCTTTGAAACTTATTGATTATATAGTAAAAGTACTATAACCTTTATTGATGATTTATGTTCTCAATAAAACATTAAATATACGGATGTTAATTATTATTTTTACTATTTTTTTAACTTACAAATTTATAGTATGGCTGTAGATAACTAAAATTTAAATAAACATTTAACTAATATTTAAATTTGATTGATTATGATTAGATTGATTTTATTTAACTAATATTTAAATTTTTATTGCACATCGGTGTCCCTTATTTCTTTGATTCCCATCCCATCCCTGATACTTCAAGGAAGTGCTGACATCTGTAAGTAAAATGTTTAAAAACTACTTGCTTCGTAATTTTTTTATATAAAACAGTTTTTATTATAGGGTTTTATAGGGAGTTTGGGAGTTTACCTACAGAGTTACACAAAATTATATCGATAGTAAATTGCAAGTAGTGTAAACTATTATTATGAATTGTTTTCAACTTCAAATAATTATTTAATTCCTATGAATGTTATATTTTATTTAATAAACTGAAAAGAAAAAAAACTATAAAGGGCTAAATGTCAAATAAGTTATAAAAAAAGTAGTTTCAACAATTTTTAAACTATCTTAAGCAATGGTACCCGAACCTTTTTGCTCTGTGGACCCCTGGGAGGGGGTAAAAAATTATCATTTACATAAAAAATCTAAATGCTAAAATTCCTTCCAACCATGGGCCAGGGTTCACCATCTAAATCGATTTAGATATGGTGAACCCTGGGGGTGCGTAATGGAAAACTTGGGGGTGCAAGCTGTCCCTGATGGCTTTGAAAACATGATTTTCGCCTATAAAAATGTAATTTTCTCAAAAAGTAATTTAAGTAAATTAAAAATTAAAAAATAGCAAAAGGTAATTTTTTCAAAAGTAAAATGTAATTTTCTCTTTCCTTAATCCCCTTAAATCCGCCCCTAAAAGTCCCCTCAAATCCGCCCATGCTTCCAACTTTACTAAAACCTAATTAGAAGTAATACTACTTTATTATGTTACTCAAAATATTACACTAATTGAAAGCCGTGTTTCATTGCGAAAACTGCAATGGAAAATTAAGGAAAAAAACGAACACTACTTTTAAAGTTTTGGTTTACAGGTTTATAAGAAGAATATTACCAATCCAACCATGGGCGTAGCCAGAGGGTTCCACTTAGGGGGGGGCAAGCAGGGTCGACTTTTTTTATGTTTGTGGAGAACAATTTTAAAGCCCTGTGAGAGAGGGCCGTAGACACAATATTCGAGAGGGGTTTATGACCTTTAATGAAATTAATGTAAAAGTTTTGTGGGTAGCGTGGAAACCAATGATGTCTCTTTCGTCCATATTAATAGGTTTAATGTAGTTTTTAACACTTTTTTAGGTAGAATTTGAGTCCAAGAAATAATTATATAAAGGGTTTTAGTAATAAAGGTTCTCAATGGGGGGGTCTGGGGGTTCTCCCCAAAACAATTTTGGAAATTTGCCCCTAATAGCATGGTTTTAAACTGTTTTTTAGTACACGTAAACTCAAATTTGGACATACAGTTTTAGGTAGAATTTTGATTTTAATGAACTTATTATAAAAAAGTGTGAATAATGATGTTTTAATACTAAAGGGGGGCCTGGGGGCCCTCCCCCAGAAAAATTTTGAAAATTTGACCCTAAAAAACTGGGTTTTAACTCAACTTAAAGTAAACTACTCAGGACTTGTGGGGGGGCAGCTGCCCCTCCCTGCCTCCCCCTGGCTACGCCCATGAATCCAACTTCAACCCTTCAACTCCACTTGGTCAATTTAGTTTCCGACTTACCACCGTCTTATTTCAGGGCACCTGCTGGAAATAAAAAACCAGATACTTTTCTTTTGAAATTGGGTCTGTGTATTAGTGTAAAAATTAGTGTGCGTAAAAATTTAACCTCCATGAAAGTTGATAACTATAATTCCAGTAATAATATTTTTCTAGAATGTATCGATAATCAGAGGTAACTAATTAAAAATATGTGATAATGAAATATTTGAACTATCAGAAAAAGCAACAACACTGAACAAAATTTTTAAAATTAAATTTTAAAACGAAAAAATATCTCAACAAGGACATTCATTATTGTTCATTATACGATTGCAAAGAAAAATGAATTCTTTAATTGAAAATCAATCATAATTCTTTGCAATAGAATTTACATCACTTGTTGCTGTAGTTAAGAAAAATTACAGGTATTTGTTTTTGTATTACTGATTTACTACTGCTAAAAACTTAAAAATTATTCAGATGCTTGTAGAAAGTTGTCAGATTACATTGACTTTTCCATTTTATTGTGTGAAACCAATTTTTCTTTGAAAAGTAGTATTTGAATGATATTACACATAATGTCAAAATTTGACAACGTGAACTCCAAGGGAAAAGGGGGGTCTGGAGTTCACCCCCAGGAAAATTTTGAAAATTTCCCTTTTAAAGTATTGTTTTAGCTAACAACAGAATTTTCTAGGGAAAAGAGTTTTAAATAAACGTCAAATGTTCAAGGGGGCCTCCCCCAGAATTTTTTTTTAAATTTCCCTTTATACTAGTGTTTTATCTCTTTTTAAAACTCCTTGGGGAGCTCTTTAAGGGAAAAGCTTCTTGTAAGTGGCAAAATTCTAAAGGGAAAATGTAACCGACGTAAAAATTTTAGAGGGGAGCTGGGAATCCTTCCCCTAATTTTTTTTTTGAAATTACTACTTTAAACTTGTTTATTTTCTCTTTTTCAAACTCTTTGGGGACCACTAAAAAGGAAAAGCTTCTTGTAAGCGGCAGAATTTTCAATGGGAAAAACACTGTTTAATAGAAGTCAAAATTATAGAGCAGGCTGGGTGTATGCCTTAGAAAATTTTTTGAAATATCCCCTTAAACTAGTGCTTTATCTCTTTCAAACTCTTTGGGGAGCTCGTAAAGGGAAAAGTTTCTTGTAAATGGCAGAATTCTAAGGAAGAAAAATCTGTTTAACCACCAATGTAAAAATTTTAGAGGGGGGCTGGGGATCCTCCCCCAGACGTTTTTTTGAAATTTAACTCTCAGAAGTAGTGTTTTAACTCCTTTTGAGACTTTTTGAGTTGCACCCAAAGCTTGTGGAAGTTATAGAATTTTCAAGGACTTGTAGCTATTTTTCACATAACAGTGGAAACCTAGGGAGGGCGGTTGCCCCCCTGCCCCCCGTAAATGATGCCCATGTTAGGATTGCTTCACCGCCTACCCACACCAGGTTGATTCTAAGACTCAAGGTTGATTCTTGACTAGGTTGACACCAGGGGTTCCCAAACTTTTTATGTCACGGAGCCCTTTTCAAGAGACAAATTCTTCGCGGAGCCCTTTTCCGAAGATAAATTTTTCAAAGTACAAAAAGCAAATTACATAAGAACCATTGCTACAAGAAATAAAAGCATATATGCAGTAGCGTAAATAGAAATTTATTTCAATATGGTTCCCAAATTATTCCTCAGCCCCTCCCATGCATATTTAACAGCTTTTTAAAACATTTTTAGGTATAATTTGCATCTAAGAGAATGTAAGAAAAATTGTGATTAATTGAGGTCCAATTGTGATAGGGGATTTTCGGTACATCATAATCCAAATTTAGGACATTCATTTTTAGGTATGATTTTAATTTTAACGAACGTAATATAAAAAAAAATTGACAATAATAAAGTTTTAAGTACAATAGGGGGGTCTGGTGGTTCTCCCCCAGAATAATTTCGAAAATTTGACCCTGAATAACATGGTTTTAACTTGTTTTGGTAAACCAATTTGGATAGGAAGGAGCAAAAGTAGGTTCTTAACTAGAAACACATTGCAGAAAGTTATTTATATAACATGTCAGAGCAACGCAAATTAGAAACTATCAAAAAATATATTTATTTCAAATTTCTTCGCGGAGCCCCTGGAAATCCTCGTCGGAGCCCTAAGGGCTCCGCGGAGCACAGTTTGGCAAACGCTGCTCTACATCCATCAATTATTTTTTTAGTTTTGCATCACTCTGTTTTTTGAGTCACAAGTGTTATTTGTAGAATTAAATAAAATTTTGTGCGCGGAGTATAAAGGGCCTCATAAAATAAATTTGGCACTCAAAATTTCCTAAAATATGAAAAGTATAGCTAGAAACAAATTTTTTTACGTTTGAAACACATTAAAAAATACAGTTGTTTTGATAGGCACATATATAGGGATTCCATAAAAACACGTAAAAGTGAATCTCCTCTCGAATAATCTTTGGCGTTATGGTGTTATCCTGTTCTAGGAATGTAATAGTAATTATGCTTAATCTTTTTAATTTCTTGTGATGTTTTTGATAACTTTTAAAGCGATATATATTCATTTATAAAACATCCTCTTCTGTTGCTTTTGGATTTCATACCAATATTATGACCCTTTTTTAAAGAGAGGCCGAAAATATAAATCGTAGAAAAAATCACCAGTTATAAAGACACGTGACGTGACAAAAAAGAAAGACTTGTGATATAACCAAGTTCACCATAAAAACTACGTCATCCAGCTGTTGCTCCTTTTATCCTCTTGACCTTCTATGTGGCGTCATCTGTAAATCCTATTAAGAAATAGTCGTTCCAAGTATTCGGAATTTAAATAATCACTAACAATAATGTAATGGAAGGTTACTAAGGTGGTTCTTAAAAAATATTGTAAAAGTTTAAACTTTTAAAAATATTTTTAAGTGTAGTATTTCTTACAAAAACCTAATTGAAAAGGAAAGAAACACATACTTTTAGTATTGGTGTCCAGTGGCGGATGCAGGATTTTGGCAAAGTCGAAACATGCAGAAACATGATTTTTTGCAAACACATACTCTTAGGTATGAAGTTTGCAAAAACTCTGCAATGATTTTGACAAAACAGAGTAAAGCCATGTGTTATGGTTAAAGTTCAGAAACAAAACACTTTTTAGTTTTATTAAAAAGAGAAAGGAATCAAATTCTTGGAAGGCGTTCAGGGGTTCAGGTCGCGAATTCTAAACTTTACACAACAAAACTAAAAACCAGAAAATAATTAATGAAAAAAAAAACCTTTTTGAAGAACAAAGTTTTTAAAATGCACTAAAAAGTATAAAATAGTTTTTGTAACTCCTTGTAAAACGAAAAACGTGGGGATCATGCTTAGGTACTTCATCCAACTTAATTTCATCATTCATTTAAATACTTTTTAACTATTGATATAATGGTAAATAGAGTGACAAGAGTAGTAGCTGTAAGCTGTAAATATTATTGCATGATCCCCACGTTTTTCGTTTGACAAGGACTTACAAAAAATTATTTTATACTTTTTAGTGCATTTTAAAAACGTTATTGTTCTTTAAAAAGGTTTTTTTTCATTAATTATTTAGAATTCGAATTAGTTTTAGAATTAAGGTACAAAGTTTCAATTTTGCTTCTCTTTCTGGTCGTTCACTAGAGAAACAGGCGATAGGTTTTATGAGTCTGATTTCTTATTCCCGATTATTCACTAGATACACACCTGCATTTTATAAATTTAAAAGTTTTTAATGGCATGGTTTTTTTTCTCTAAGATGGTTGATGATAATTAGTAAACTAGCTGGATATTTTTTTGAAAACATTTCGATTAAATTATTGGAATGAAAAGAAAAAATAATATCATCAGAATTTCAAGGATTTTAATCGTTCATTTGGGAAATAAAAAAAATCCCAAATTTTCCTGAAATAATTTTGCACCATAAATCTTAAAGAAATGCACTATTTTAAGAATATAGTGCATAGTAAATAAATAATTGTATATTCTTTAGTTAACTTCAGATCTTTCGTAATACGTTCGTTAAAAAATAAATTTGTTGAATTATCAATTTCTTAAAGGTCATTTAACCTTTTTTGCAAGTACATATATCACACAATTAGAACATTTTCATCACGATAAAACTTCCTCAAGTTCATGTTATTGAAGATATTGGGGAATATCTACTACTGTTTCATGTCACTTAAACTACTACTGTTTCATATCACTTAAACTACTACTGTTTCATGTCACTTACTGTTTCATGTCACCTTAGCTAAACAGTGATATCTATTTGTTGCGGCTAACTTGACTTATTTGATGATGATCTTCTATAACAAATACTGTCGCTTCTCCTTCTGTAAATTTCTCAACTAAAAGGGAATGCCCTTACATGAAGCAATCCTAGGTTAAGGTAATTGGTATATGAACAAAGGAAGTTGGTTGGAAACTATAGGTTACCTGAGGAATGGCCTGAAGAAATTATGTTTTGAGATCAGATGGTTGATAAATCATTATTAAAACTATATCACTTTTTACACTTCCTTAGTAAAATTAACGTGCTAGAAAAGAAAAAGCATTTCACACATAAAGAAATTATTACTTTAAAAATTTATAAAAATTTTTATAATTTAAATGAATTTTAAAAAAATAAATAAATAGAAATTGATGTTTTAGCGCTTGGCATTGTGCGTTTTAAAAGTCCCCATTGAGTGTGTTGCAAAATTTCAATTTTTTTCTTGCAATATGACATAACATTGCTGTTATGAAAAGAAATCAAAAGTTTGTTTAAATATAAGGAAAAAATCCATTGCGAAAATTTCCATTAGATCAAACTATTTCTGTTTTTATATTTCATCTTGGTACAGATTAATGAATACATCACGTGATAAAAATTTAAGAGTAAATACCTTTTTTTATAGAAAAGTCAAGAACATGAGATATCATCAATGTAATTTGACCCCTATTACCTTGACGTTGGCAGTATCTCAGGTAAAACAATAACAGTAGCAGTATTATCATAATATGTGTCTTTTTATTCTTATTTTTATAGATATCCGGGTTCTTATATTTTTCTCGGATTACTTCAATAACTAGTAATTCCAAAATTATTTAGGCTCGCAAAACAGTTATTCGAAATTACATGACTTACGGGCTTATAATTCTTTAAATATTTTAGCAAAACGGAATTAGCAAACATCTATTCTAATACCTAAAACTATACCAAGTATGCCTCTTTCTACTTCCCACTAGTTTTAGTGTATAAAAGGTCACATCTGTGATAAGGATTCTCTATGTATATGAAAAGTAATAAGTTTGTCTAGACGTAATCGATTGTTTGTAAATATTTAGGAGAGTAATAAATACTAGTCTCATGTAAATGACTATGAGCTAGAAAGATTTAATATGCATTTTTTAATAAAAGGAATAATTGTGAAATATTTGTATAAATGATTAGTTTTGTAAATTAAGTATACAATACCATCGAAAAAAATTTTTTTATAGTTTAAAATACTTGTTCCGAAATAAATTCTTGCTCCAGTTAACTGTGATAAATCTCAGTATTTTTTTTATTCCTTTGAGATGAAAAAATGGCTAATAAAGAAGAGTCGTTATTATATGTTGTTCTGATTCAAAGATATTAATTCATAACATGCTTTGTATTTTAAGCCGAATAATTTCTAAGCTATTTAGTTGTTTTTCGCCTTTTTTGTTGCATATAGACAAAACACGAAAACTTTGTCAAAGCAGCCATTTTGTCTGATTTTGGAATATTCAGTGTGGAAAATGGATCAATGGCATTTCAAAAGAATTACTCTCTAATAACTGTCTTTTCTTGTATTGTAAAGCTTCTCTCTGTCCTTCATTAAATTGCAAAGGATGTTTTCATTAAAAATCATTGGAAGTTTGATTTTTCATGTACAAAATGTTTTTTGAAAGTATGCTATATTTTTTTTATTTCGTATTTATATTGATAGAACTTTTAACAACAGACGTAAGGAAATGTCAACCACTTTATTTCATGAAAAATTTAAAAATGTTCTCTGCACTTTTTCTTACATCGTATTATTTTTATGAAGAAGTCTTCGTTTTTTTGTTGCTAGAGGTTTTCTGTTTCTGTACGATAATTTTTTTTAGCAGTGTACTGTCCTGTGCTATAAAACCGGCTTGGACCACTATGTTAATAAAATCACTGGTGTGGCGGACCCGTGTCGAAAATACACCCCCTCTCATGTTCTAGCCACGATTTTTTGCTGCTAAGCTAATTAGATGTTTTATATAAATGAGTGCAGTATTAACATTTAATTAAGAAAAATACTAAATAAATAAGATATTTTAAACTTATTTGTTTGTTTAGCTAGTTTTTAAGTTTAGATTTTAAATTAGTCATTGCTATTCACTTTTTAAGTGCAATAGTTACTTTAAAAAATCGAAACATGTCCTTTTAAAATTTGGCGGACAAGTCATTTTGGTTAAGGGGCAGTAAAATTTGCAAGGTAGTGGTCCGCAGGACCAGAGTTAAGTTTTCCAATTTCGAACGATGGCTATGGCCTTTGGCACAAGTTCACGTGCTTAAATATGATTATGTTGCTTTTAATACCAAATTAGTATCTAAATTGTGGACTCTGAATACTAAGATAAACTGAATAAACTATGGAAACTATGAACTAAACTGAATGGTCAAAGAAAAGAGCCTCACCGTTTAATTCCTCCATTCATTCTCTCCACTCCACTTTCCAGTTACAGTTAACTCCATTTTGCATAAATTGTCGCCCGGACGTAAATCTCCCATCGGTCTCATCCTGAAGCTAAACGTAAAGTATTCCTCCCAACGGGAAAAGCTGGAATGTTCCCGAAATGGCCCATTCCGTCGCTTCTTCTTCCTTACCCGCATTTTATTTCACCCGCAGCTACTATATTTTACGTCTCTATCATCCAGTGCCAAGAACAAGGAGAATAAAACATAATAAATGCCGAACCATACATTAAAATTTACTAGTACTCAAAACCATTCTCGCTGCAGGGAACATATATCGCGGAGGGATACACGCACTCTTTTCCTCCGCCGTTCCTGTAGAGTTTACATAAAGCGTGACGCCCCACAGACGGAATAAAGAATTCTAAATATGAGCTTACTTTCACGGCTGAGTGGGACAGTAAAAGCCAAAACATTTGTTTGGGGTAGAGTTGAAATGTATCGTGCTTCTTACGGCGGATAAATAAAGCAGGGCGTTTCAAGAAATGTTCTGTTGGATTTATTTGCTTAAGAGGGGGAATGGGATTTTTACATGAGATGAACAAAGGTAGCTATTTTCATGCTTTTTAAGGATCGGCAATGTTGATAAAATGGCTTCTAGACTTCTGTTTTCTTTTGTCTGGAGTATCTATTATTTGTGAATCAGGGATTCAAATAGGACCCGTAACATACGTTTTCCCAAAGCATATTCATACTTTTGTTAACGGCAACAGTGTAAACATGCCTTTATATTGATTTGTTGAGGGTTTTTACAAGACGAATGGGTATTCAAACAGCAATTGCATTGTATTCAAATAGTCACATAAATAAGGGTAAACGGTTTATTATGATAGACGTTATAGCAGACATTCAATAGAGAAGATGGGATTTTTATGAAACTAAATTGGTTTAAAATAATTAGATAATATGAGACACTCAGTGAATACCTTTTTTGCATTATAGTCATTTATTCTTTTTTTTCAATGTTATAGTAACCTAAATACTATGAACATTATAATTGCAACATACTATCCACCTATTTTGGTATTGTTCGATTCAACTTTGTGCTTTCAACTATCATTACCTGTGTCGTAGCTGTCATTTAAAATTATACTTTATGATAGTAACTTTAGAATAGAGTACTTGGATCATTCAGGAATAATTTTTTATTCCCTTCTTTTGCTTTTTTTGCATGTTTATCTAATTTCTTGAACATATTTATACACATAAGAAGAAGGAGGGGGGATTTGATTCAGCTTTTCCTGTTAGTAAAACAAGGGACAACAGAAGGCTTAAACTTTGGGAACATGGGTAAAAATTTAATAAGACATATTTTAATCCAGATTTAAGGAAGTACTACGACGAAGTTCATAAAGAAAGGACCAGCCTTGTTAAGCTTCGAGCCTGTAGCTGGTCGACAATATTTGTATTATTTTATATTCTAAAATTTATATTGTAGAAAATTTCTTCATGCTTTCCCATGCTTTGAAAGAGACGTATAGAAAATTTATTACTTTAAATTATAATTTTGAGGAATTTATATTGTAAGCTAGTTGAGTTAATGAGGTCCTTAATGACACAAACTTGTTTAATTTAAAATATAGGAATGTGTGAAGAATATTTTATAGGAATGATTTACTAACTGTAAAAAAACATAGGAATTTCAATACCCCCAAAGCAATAAAGGGACAATTTTCAATGTTAAAAATGCCAAAACCTAAGATGTTTTTTGTATTTCAATTTAGCTTTTAATCAGTTTATAGTAAGACGAAAGATTAACCCTATTTTTCAATAAAGACACCCCTTTGCCTAAGGATAGATCCCTAAGTATGTGTACGAAAGCCACAAAGAAATATCCTTAATTTCAGAAAATCTTAATTTAGACAAATAAAATTTTTTAATTGATGTATGAACATTTTGAATGTTAATTCGTGTTTAAGTGTCAGCATACAAATAAAATTATGCTTTAAACAATTAGTTAATACACATATAGTATTAAATCCAACCATGATAAATGTATAAACTGAGAAAATCTACTTTTTGTTATCCGAATTCATCTAAAATTATGGACTGTAAGTTAGCCACAGAAGGGGAACTTCAATCTTCTCCATTACCAAACGTTTTAATAAAAAAAAGAGGATTTTAATTTCATTTGGAGATGAATGGAGAACTGAAAATGAACGGTCCTCCAATTTTTAATGACAGAAAAGAAGGAGATTAAGAGAGGGAGAAAACCGTTTTAATTTAAGTTAGAAGAAGTTAATTAAAACAAGATTCCCGAGAACATTTCTAAAGTGTAAGGATCCATATCTATCAGTTTATCTTTCCAATTTTCTGAATGCCCAGATCTTCTATAAAAGCACGACGCTGACGGGGAAAGAAATGAAGCCGCCATTTTGATTTTTTCCGGCATTGATATTATCATTGTAATGTGAAAAAAATCATTGAGTTAAAAACGTTCTTGAGATAAAAAAAAGGTACCTTTTCCCTGGGTTTACTTTAAACTCACTTCTGTTATTTTTTCCTTACTATAATGCGAATTTTTCTTTTGCCGCTCTACTGTTTTCTTATCATGTGGAGATTACTTTTATAGTTTTTGATCTGTTTTTTTTTGGTGGAAAAAAAGCACAAAAAAGTCATGCCATGGTTTTGGCGATTTCAATTATAATGATCACTTTAAAAAGGAAAGAGGAAGTGTGAGTCCATGCAAAAAAATAATATAACAATCCGAAAAACTAACCCTTAAACTGTACTCTTGGTAAAACTATTTCCTTCTTATAACATAGGGAGGTATTAGAAAACAGTATTTTTAGGATATCATTGGTGTTAGCTTTGGAGTGTTTTAAGGCTTCATTAAAGTTGTTTTAAAAGTTAAGGGTAAAGATTATTTGATGAACACGCAGTTCGATGATAATGATGATGAATTCAGTTCTTAAGCGGGTTATTTTAACAGGGATTTCTTTTGACTACGTATGCATAAGTATTGAAAATTATTTTCAGATGCAAGAAAATACATTGATTAAAACATATAAATTTTTTTTTCGAATTTAAATTTAAAGAGCAAAAAGTGCTTGTTAGAGTTAATTTAGTGTTGTTAAGTTCGTTATTTTAAAGGATTTCACACCAAGTACCCGGGCAGCACACTTTCGGCATTCATTATTTGTTTTTGTCACGTATGGACAAATTCCGTTTACTTCTAGTAGCAGTTACGTAAACCTGACATATTTCGTATGAGCTGTGCTACTATGGTGCATGGCCATTTGCATACCTACAAATTGGTCCTTTTCGTCCTTTAAGCAATTGCATTTGTTCTTATAATAAAAAAAAACTGTGATAAACTATGCAAATTGCGAGAGTTTAATGCTTTAGGTGAGTATAATATTATTATCTTTTAAGAAAGAACATGAAGAATCTAATATAATAAAAGTCAATATGTGTATATGTGTGTGTGTGCCTGTTATACAAATCCACAGTTTTCTTCCGATCTGCACCCAACTTGGTATTACCTACGTAAAAAACTCAAGGGAAAAACATAGGCTATGTTTTGAAAACTTTTAATGACCCCTTCACCCTCTTTCGACCCTTTTTATGGTCATTTTTGTGAAATAGCTTTATTACTCCTCAAGAAGAGATCTGCTTACTCCATTGTTATAAAGAAAATTTAATGCTAAACAACAAGTTTTTAATAGAAACACTAGGTAATATTACTAATTTAAAAATCTATTTTAATGAAATTTAAAGTTTTAAGTATAGTTTAACACTTTTTTATTTGAGAGTTAATCTAATTTTTATATTTTAAAAAGCTTTATGGATTATCATTGTTGTTAAAATAGTCTCCATGGAAACGAGGATGTAAAATCAAAAGGTGATAATATTTTAGCTTTTAAGAAAGTTGGTTAATAAACAAAAAACTATTAAAACTCACTTTCAACTAGAAAAAATTGATTTTTTTCTTAAATTGCAAAATGGAATAAGCTTTAATTATTAAATAATTTCACCGAAAACGTTAATTCCTGAAGATATGATTAATCAAAGGATCTAAGCAATTTTAAATAATCTTTAGAATACTTTTTCCATGTGGAAATCATTCAAAAATTAAATTGCTTGAGAACTGAAGGAATTTTTTAATCCACCCGGGAACACCGGGATAAAAAAAATTACTAGGAACACCGGGATAGGAAAAGGTAACAGGAACACCGTTATATGAAAAAGACGCCTGGGATACCGGGATGATTGGTAAATGCTGATTATACAAAATTAGAAATGTATTTGAGAAAACTTAAAAATAATAAATTTATACTCTGCACCCGTGCAAGGCAGGGCATATCAGCTAGTTAGTTATAAAAAACTCAGGATTTAATTTCACTAAAACCTTCCCCATTTACTTCAGAGAAATCTTTATTTTGAGGTTAATATCCGACTGTGATTCAATGCAGTTTTCTGATAATTTTTTTACTCACGAGCATTCAGCTTTGTTTTTCTATCCTGGGAAAAAAATTCTAACAAATAAAACATTAAGCGCAAACTCACAACTATCATGCGTCGCCTCCAATCGTGAACCGGTTTCGTCTTTGTTAGGATTCATCAGCACGGTATAGGAAGGCAACGCAAGTGAACGCGGAGGGGAAGCACTAGTCTAGCCGACTGTAACTGAAAAAGTGGTGATTATTGATTAGTCGTCCACTCATCTGCTCGAATGGCATGGCATTCATAGAACATATTTAATTCCAGAAAGGCAAGGTAAATGAAAGGAGATCGCTGATTAGCGGACGATAAGTGTAAACTCACAACTCTCAAACTCACGGTTGGAGGCGACGCTTGAGATTTGAGTTTACACTTATTGTCCGCTAACCAGCGATAATGGTGAAATTATCCTTTCAAATAAAACATACCTGAAAATGAACCAAACAATTCTAACCAAATCCCCACATATTTTCTGAATATTTCCTACTGACCCACATCCTCCACAACTGCAACCAATTCTTAACAGTCAACAGCTTACAACACTCCACCAGTTCTCCAACCCACCCCGCAGTCTCCAATGAATGAATATTCCTAAAAGATCCTAGCCAATTAATCATAAGCATGGAATACTCGCCAGCCAATGACATCATAAAGCCCTGGCCAAGCCTCTTCCTTCCCCTTAAGCACATCGGCCATTTGTCTAAGCACGTCATTAACTTATAATGACTCCTTAGATGTTCGATAGATAACCGAGGTCTCCTTTTTATTGTACCTACTGGAAAGGGATGTCTCCTAGGGGAGTTTATGGCACCTACATTAGGTAATGTGAATGGGATGGGGGTGCGTTAGCTTTTATTAGAAGGGAGAGATTTCGGCCTTTTATCCTCTATGGTTCGAGCACCTATGGCAGTGGGAGATGATCCCTTATATGGACAGAGGATTCCAATCAGGAAGAGGAGGTTTTTTTCTTTCCGTATATCTGTAACGTTGGCCTAGTCTGTTATGAAGAAAAATAACATATTGGTAATTGGTATGTTTTGGTTTTCAGTGGGATACCTTTTTTTTCTTTTCCAATTACGAAGTATAGTATAACTGGAAAAGGGAAATTAAGTGTATTATTAACATTTTTTTATACTCTGTTCATTTAGAATTGGCGCCTGAGACGTAATTCATTAGAAGCACTTATTATTGTAATTATATTTTTCTTCTCCAGTGACAAGGCATCCTAAACCGAATTAGTTAAAATACTGTAAAAAAATCGTTCACTGAAATTGTGTGATGAGCGTTATTAAGCATTATTGAGCGCTTTTATCCTTTATTTTAAATACTAGGGAGCTACCGCCCCCTGCTCGCTATCGCTCGCCAACCCCCGTTAACTGCTGACGCAGGGCCTTTCGGATCGCTTCGCAATCCCCACAAAACCCTGCTCACTAAAATAATTTATTTATAAAACATTCGTTATAAAAATTAGTAGAAAAAACGTCAACCAACTTTCCAGAAGCACACTCTCTTACGGCCGTATTCACCGGTAACCTGACCGGCGGTCAGGTCAGGAAACCATGGTTACAGCCTCTGATTGGTGGAAGGAAGATATTGAATTATTTTTCCACCAATCAGAGGCTGTAACCATGATTTCCTGACCTGACCGCCGGTCAGGTAACCGGTGAATATAGCCGTTAAAAGTTAGAATATTTATTGGTTAAATTATCAATAATTTAATCAACACGTTTTCCTTGAAAATATCCATCAAGTCTGCTCGTGCTATTGTTATTCAATATTTACAAAAACGTTCAGCAATGAATCTGTTAAATTTAATATAGTACCTAGTAACTCGTCAAAATATCTAGTGTTTTATCATTTAAGTTTTAGTTTTAAAACAGACTTTTCAAACAATACGATTTAAGCTATTAAAAATAATAGACAAAATCTACATTGCACTCAATGTTTACAAACAATTAATTTTGGTGTGTGAAATTCTATACTTGAATAGTAGATCTGTGAGTTTCTGGAAAACTCTTATCAGTCTTTTAAAAATATTTTATTTAGAAAGTACATATTTTGAAGCGCATTTTTAAAGCGTGAAAGGAATTATTTTCATCATTAAGGAATAGCGTCGGTTGGTCATTGTGATTGGAGGTATAATAAATTGTACGACAGTTTCTTGCTGTTAACTGCAACCTTATCCGTAATCCAGAAAAATGGAAATATCTAAGAATTGAGAATTTTTTTAGAAATTCTAAAGGCACTTTGCACATCCTCAAAAGAATCCGAACAGTTTGATACCAAAAACATGTTATACGGATCTGTAATTAAAAAGCCTTTCTCTTGAAACCATTTACAAAACCTTTTTTTTAGAATAGAGAGATAAGAGTAACATTGCCTCTACTGTCTATAAAAAATGTAGGGATGTGGGGATTGATAATTATTGAAGGCTAAGGTTGCGGTTTTCAGTTGCTTCTACTTTTTTCTCTTCAAATGATAAATGGGCGAAAAAAATTTGTTATCAATTTTTTTGGTATGTAAGGTAAATGTGGGTATAGTGCACACAGTATCAATAGTGGCCACCTAGCTGATTAATTTTTAATAGAACGAGTTAAGAGCATCCAACAGCGTCAAAATTCATAGGCATAGTAGATTGTACAATCAGGTAAGCTGGTAAATTACCACCGATACCACAGATCAGCATGGGAAGGATATTTAAATATTTGAAAATAACAACATCGGTCGAGTGACTGAATTTTGATTTTGCTTATTGAATCGCGTTAGGAAACGGGTATGTCAGAACTGATTTTTTTGTATTTATTACCGCTTGATTGACTTTTAAATTTATATCAAGATATAGAAGAGTGTATTAAATAACACTGAAAATTTTTTTTTGAAAATGTTGACTTTACGAGGATTTATGGGGGTGGCCACTTTACAAACACATAATCTTAAATTTTCCAATTGTGGCCACCGTAATAGCGTCTAATAGAAACTTATAATATTTAATTTGAATAAGTTTTTTTTTCATGAACTGTTGATTGGGCTTTAAAAGGAGTGTTGTATGAATTTGGTTTCATTCTGGCTTCAGGAACCAAGGTTTCTAAAACATTGAACAACTTGCTAAATTCTTCTCAAATCAGCTACAGCGTAGACTTCGGGCATACTATGAAGTACGTTATTCTAAATGATAAATAAAGCTAATTTGATTTGATCTAAAATATGTTTCGTTGGGGAAAAATATTAAATTAGAACTAAATGATTATACCTACTCAATTTCATGCATAAACCCCCTCATATAGGCAGAAAAAGAGAGGTTTCCACTTTAGATACAAGAGGTGTCCACCATAGAAACAGGGACCAGTATAGATGCAATTTGGAGTACTTTTAAAAAATTAATTAAAAATACTTTACCCAATCAAATTAAAAATTTTAACGGTAAAATCGAAAGAAGAAGATCCAATTAACCTAAAAATAGGACGATAACCGTTTCCAAGCAAATATGATGGTATTTATTAAGAATTTAAGAAAAAATTTTCCTTAAAGTGTCCACTATACCCAAACTTATCTTAAGATTGGATAAGTTATAAAATTTTAGATAAAAGAATAACTCTGACTCTAGGTTTCTGTGAAAAAAAAGAAAGGTTGTAGGATCCTTTGGTTTGTGGTAAGGTTAAAGCCATGGGGAGATACAAATCCGAAGATTCTACGACTCAAAAGAGTACTTTGGAGTTATATTGAATTTACAATCGGTATTTTTAACCAGTCTGAATGATTTTGACTATTTTAGTGGTGAGCCCAAGCTAGCCACAAGATAAAAATTGTATACGCATATATCGTTGTATTTATTACTTCAAGGTGTTGTTACTTCAAGGTGCTTTAACAAGTCTGCCTTACCTAAACAGTACACTGAAAGGTAACAAACCTCTTTAATGACTTTAACTTTTCCGAAAAATTTGACTCAATAACCAATTAAAACTTGTAAATATGTGCAATGCATGTGTTTAACATCTTAGTGTGAATCTTAGTATACACCACTAAATATGGATAAGTTTCTTTTTCGTATTAATTAAGTATTCGTAGTCTTTCGTATTAACATAAGTTTCTATGGATAAGCACTTTCGTCTTGTTTTTATGTATACTACTAGCTGATATACCCACCGTCGCTCGGGGGGAAAGGATTTTCAAACTGTGTTAAATAAATAAGAGAGTATTAGTTTCTTCATTATATTCCTTTCCAGGGCATCATTTAAGGGCATTATGGTCAACTGCCTTCCCGCTGGGTTTTTTTTGATACTATACTTCCTTAAGATATAAAAACTTTAAAATTACCACCTGTTTAGAATTAATGTGTGAAATCCTCATTTTTAAGACTGATATTTTCAAATTAGAAAAAAAGTTGGTGGGAGAGTCTCTTAACCCCCTTATTTCAAGGTGTTATATCTTTGTTCTCTTCAATATCCTTTGTTCACTCCATCCATTTCTTCTATTGGTAATGCCTTGTTGTGGCAAATTCTTCCACCTTCACTTCAAATAAAAGTAAAGGTCTATTATTGAACAGCGATTTCTACTGACTTAATATTTATTCCCTTCCCTCTTCATCCCGCTGTTTTCATAAAGTTCAAAGCAAATAAAAAAATACTTTCCTGAAATATAAAACAAAATAAAGAAAAACTTTTCGAAATAAAGTGTTAATAACCGGTTTTTAAAATTGAAATTATAAAAAAGGTCAGGGGGAGACCCCCTGAACCCCCCTTGGTTGATTTATTACCAACTCATTCATTAAAAAATCACCTTCAAACAAGAAATAAAAGTAGACATCATTTGAATGATTGACATCAACTATCTAAAATTCTTCTGATGAAATATTGTTATTTTAAATTTTTATTGAATGAAAAAAATTAAATATTTTCTATTAAAGAGTTTTAATTAATTGTAAAAAATTGATTTTATCACAAATTATTTCTTCATCATATTTTTAAAAAAAATTCTACTCTCTATAAAATATTTTTAAATATTTCTAACAATAAAGGTTTTGCGTCACTTGGAAGGAGCAATAACCGTTATCAATTTAACATTGAAGCTACGCTTAAGAATTTAGAAAAGGGCCAAAAAAGACAGCTTAGAATGGTTTGAATTCAAAAATTCTTTTTTGAAAACCTTCCCGATTGTGTGAGGAACAACATGCTAAAATTTCATACCAATCGCATTAATGATAGAAAGCAAAAACTAAAAACCGGAGTAAATATTCAAACCCCCATGCACCACCTCAAAAATGAAATATCAAAAAATCCAGAAATTACTTTCTTTGAAATATTCTTAAGAAGATATTACCAACCGGTCGCTTCGAAATATCAAATTATTAGTATGTTTTTCTTCTAAAATGTAAAACTTTGTTTATGCTCAGTAAAATCGGGTTTTGGAAATTTTTAGCCCCCTTAAAATTCGAATATCAAAAATTCGAAAAATGCCTTTCTAGATATTGTAAATAGGTACCTTCCTGTGAAGTTACGAAGATCTAGGGTCATTTGGGACGGTGCTAGGCTCAAAAACTCAGAAAACACTCCAAGCACCCGTGTTGGTCAGAAAAAAAGAATTTCGAAAATCCCTTCTTAGTACGCGTATACACTGTTAAGTCTTCCACCACACCAAGTTTCGACTCTTTAGCCCCGGTAGATTTTGCTGTGCGTTGATAGGTGAACCGATGAATGAACCGTAAAGCTCTTTTATTATTATAGATTACCACTATCTTGATTTTTCCCAATAACATGGTACTACATTACACCTTGTAGTAACAATGACCTTTTAAATTAGAACATATTTTTTACCTGCATCTTTCAAGAAACTCAAACTAAGATTTAGTAAAATTATTTTTTTTATAATAACACATTACGTTCTTAATTTACTCCATATAACATCCAACATGAACACTAATAGGCACTTCAATTCATTTTTCTGATAACAAACATCGCATTCTATCAATATCGAATGGGTATTCTTACAAAAGAGTAGAGTAAAAAAGGAAATAATAGACTGGTTTCTAAGATATTGAGTGAGTTATCTAAAATAAAATGAACAAATGTTCTATTACATCTTTTGTCTACTTCAAGACTATTTTCGATGTTTATAGTACAAAATTATATCCATTAGTCTCTTTTCAAAACTGTATGCCAAAGAAATTTTTGGTATGATTATCTAATAAAAAACATTTTTTCATCTTAAATAAATAAGGTTTGAGATATTTGTTCTAAAGTATCGTCAAAAATTCCTTATAAGAAGGACGAGAGCGAAATTTTTCTCTCTACAAGAAAGAAATTTTACGGAAGAAAATTAATCTTATTACTCAAAGTATAAAAAATAGGAAAAATTACGAGCATCAAATAAAATGGGAAGTAGAATACAACGTTATTTTATCTGCTTCTTTTCAAAGAACTTTTATGAAGTTAGTATTCAGTTGAAGATCTCTAAAATAAATTGAGTCTCGAGTGAAAATCCTTACGTAAAAGTGGTCCATTCTTTAAAGAATAGATTAGATGACAACGTACACACAGGAAAAATGTAGTGCCTATTAGATATAAGCTCTTTCATTGTTGAAGACCTCTATATCTCATTATTGTGATATGCTCCTTCAGGTAAGTTCACAGAGGGAAGTATGTATTTTATTTATAAATTTAGGATACATTTTTGAATTAGACTGCAAATATAAATGTAAGTTGATTGTGTTTCAGGCTTTTTTCATGACTGTAAGTAAGCATTTCATTATATGTTTCAGTTATTTACTACAATAAATTCATATTAGTTTTAAAGTTATTTTGATAGATGTTTCTTGTTTCATAAAATTTTCCACGATGTTATTGACAACGCAAATTAAGTTATCCGAGTTTTTCTGTTGAAAATATCAAAGCTGTTTTAAAATCCTAAGATTTCCGAAAATTGCAAACAGCAGTTTAAAATGTACAGTCATACTGAAAACATATGGTATTAATTTAGAGATGATTAAATTCTTGATATTTAAAATATTTTGGCGGGTTTAAAGGGGTATATTATAATATTACTTAATGTTGTGTTACAACCTCTTTTCATAGTAAATCTATGGAATCAATTTCCTTTATTTAACCCATTAATGCCCAACTTTTTATTTTTCTTAAATATTTGGTAAAAACATAGTAAATAGCCCCAAAACAACTGGAAAAATAGTGAAAAAAATTCCAGGTTAAAATTTTAATTTCTACACCAAAATTAAAAAACGTCCTTAAAAAGGGACGTCAGGCACGAATGCCCCCGTTATTTTTCCCTATAGTAAACGCATGGTAGAAACCTTTTTTAAAGCCTCAAAAACATCTTCTACCTTTTTAAGTGCAGCAAAAGTGATCGGAACCATACTGTAACATGAATATGAACAAAAAATATTAATTATTTATCCAATTAACTGTAAAATTAACCCTAATTAACGTAATTTGAGCATTTTTTATGCTCTAAAACACGTTTTTTTCCTCCCAAATCTATGTTAATTGCAAATTAATTAAGGTTTTTAATTGAAAAAGGCATTCTTTGTTTATATGTTACCTAATATTAAGTATTAATTACTTTTACACACCTCAAATCCATTAGAATATCTCAATTTGTGAAGTTTAAGTCTTTCAAATGCCCATACTTTTTTCATTTTATTTAATTTAATTGTGCGGAACACGAATTTCTCCCCAAAAATCAAGCATTAGTAGGATGTGCATTAGCAAGCCAGATGATATAGATTGATCTGCAGTATAGAACACAATGATTAGCAACATCTAATTAGAAAAAAAAAGCCGACAATTTATCACAAAAGTTACTTTTTTGGCAATTTTAATGACAAAAGGTCATTATAACTAATGATTATTAAACTTTTAATTAAAATATAACCGGAATATATTTGCATAAGGGATACATATAGTAAAATAATTAATTCATTCCTTTTAATTAATACAAATTAATTAATATTTATAATTTAAGACTTTTTATTCCATTAACTTAGCAGAAATAACAGTATTTTCCAAAAAAAATAAACAAAAATAATAAATTTAGTAGCTAAAATTAAAGTAATTTTATAAATATCAGTTATTTAATTCATTTCATAAGAATCGAACTCGTTTTTATGAAAAATTGAAGGAAACACTAGCATTTCACTATGGGGAAAACCACGGGGGCATTCGTGCCTGACGTCCCTTTTTAGGGACGCTTTTGAGGGTCCAAAATATGGTCAAGATAAAATATTTTGGAAAAATAAAAAAACACCCCAACTGATTTAATGTATAAACAGTAATATATATCGGCATTGAAATTTTTTTCAAATAACAACTAGGATTTTTAAGCTTTTTCTTTTAAAATTTTAAAAAAAGCACTTTTCTGAAAAATTATATCTTCCAACTTTAAAAAAAGTAAAAAAATTTTTAAATTCTGCTTTCTTCTTGTGTTCTTTATGTTCTATGAAGATCAGAGATACATCCGCGCAAATTTTGATTCAAAGGAACAATTTTTGTAGAAATAGGAGGCTTTTTAAAAAACGTCCCTAAAAAGGGACGTCAGGCAGTAATGGGTTAAATGCAATAAACAATATCCACTAAATTATAACGGAAGATACAGCTTAAATTTAGAGATGATTAAATTCTTGATATTTAACCCCTTAACTGCCGTCGACGTAAATGTACGGTTTGGAAATCCCGAGTGTTAAGTGCCAATGGCGTATATATACGCTTTGTAAAAGTACGATGTGTTGCACTGTGTTTTTACCAAAAATAATACCAGGAATAACCTTGACAGTGTTTCCAAAGGGATTTCTTATTTCTCTGAAATAGGGGGGATGAATTTGAACTGTGTTTTTTTCTTTAGCGATAAAAATAAAAGCTGTTAAGTTAGGGCGTGTGTTTCTTTTTGAGTTTTTTATTCTTTTTTATGCTATATTTTGTGTCTAACACTTCCGTTTTAGTTCCCTTTGCATAGAAAATGGATTTTTATTTTTTTAAATTTGTTTGTCTGCAAGGAAATAAGAAAAATGCTTATAACGGATCGATTTGATTTACTTCTTATTTTCTGCTATTTTTTCTTTATTAGGTCCTGATTCTGGTTTTATTTAACTGGTACTCCATACATTGAGAGGGTGCAATTTCTTTATATGAACGAAATAAACAGTCTTTTGAGTAGTTAACGAGTTGAAAAAGAAACGCGCGCTCTGCAAAAGTGTAAGTACGCGCGCGCGGGAGAAAAACGCTGGCACTGGGGAGCCACTTGCTGCAGATTTCCGTGGCAGTTAAGGGGCTAAAATATTTTGGCGGGTTTAAAGGGGTATATTGTAATATAATATTACTGAATGTTGTGTTACAACCTCTTTTTATAGTAAATCTATGGAATCAATTTACTTTATTTAAATGCAATAAACAATAAACTTTATTTAAATGCAATAAACAATATCCACTAAATTATAACGGAAGATGCAGCTTAAAAACAGTAAAACTATTTGAAATTAGTACATTTTATATCTGCTTGTCTGAAAAATCAATTTTAATTAAATACAGTTTCTTTAATTTGAGAATAGCTCAGAGAAATAAATCCAGTCTCGTTAGACTGAATTTCTAAAACTGATTTGATTAGTAACCCCCATAATAAATTTATAAGAATAATAATATAACCAGATAGATTAAAAAACTTCTTCGCCCTCCCCAGTCCCCTCCACGGGACCCTTATTCCCCCTATACATATTGCTCCCTTCTTCTCTTTCATCAATCCCGTATATCAAAAATAATGAACCCGAGCTCCAAACTTCAAAAAGTTAATAAATATATGCCGGGCGAGGTCTTTTTCACAGCTAGAAAAAAGAAAAAAACCTCCATTCCGATGAAAACGAATGATGGAGCAGGGTCGCGGTGGCCGAGGCTTAATCCCTTATTATTTCCAAACCTCTTTATCACAACTTCGGAATTGTTGCGCGAACGAAGATGGATGGGCTGGGAGACGAGCGCCGCTCGTTCAAAGACCCGCGATTCATCACCAAATTAAGCGGCTACTGCTGCAAAAAGATGGGGGGGGGCTTTGCGAGGGGTTTTTCTCGTGAACTTTTTGATGGGGGTTGACTGATGGGGATGATTTAATTAGTGTCGAGGTGGAAGTGTTTTGAAAATGAGGGTTAAGTACGGTAGGTAGTCGTTGATTAAATGTGTTGTTTCTTATGCCACTTGGAATACCCTAGCTCCATCCGCAAAGCGTCAGGATTTAAGGCAAATGGGGGGTGGATCTCGAGAAAGTTAGGCAGCCTCGGATGAAAGAAGCCACCCCCATATATCACCACCTCCACAATTTTGCCATGTCTCTGAAGGGGATAGAAATAGTCTCCAGACGACCTGGCATGGTAAACTGCTCCACGACCGAACGGAGGATTTTCGGACCCACAGATTAACTAGCATGTACTCCGCATATACTCGGTGGGTCTTCAGTGGTGTCGGGAATCACACCCGGGACCCTCCGATCCCGAAGCCGATGCCTTAACCACTAGGCTCCCCTCAGCCCTAATTAAATGTAATGTCAGTTAGTAGAATACATTAAGGCAGGGGTTCTCAAACATTTTGAACACCTGTGCAGACTATTTATAAGCGATGCCATCCCTTCGAGGGTCAATGAAATGAAGACCAAGTTAACTTGGACTTTTCCTCGGCTGACTGTGGCCTTCAGTCACATGTTTGGTAATAGAGCTGCTCATGGCCTCACCCAATAAGACCATACAGAGTGATTCAGATAAGTGTTTCAAAACTTCTAGGGGAGGTAGGGTACATCAAGACGAACAAGAATTGGTACGGAAAGGGGGGGTCACAAATTAATTATTAGGGGTGAAACCCCGGGGTGAAAATCAGGCAAAAAACTTGCATATTTGTGCAGGAAGAGACACAATGGTTCGATTCCGTAATTTTTTACATCAAAATATTAAAACTCGTCCTCTAAAAAGTAATTTATCTGTAACTTTTTCAGGAAGTTATCTTTTCACAGAAAAAGATACGTTTCGATCAGTGTTCGATAAATTTTTTTTTATTTTTTTAAATAAACTTAATTTTTTTAAAATCGTGAAATATTTTTATGGTAATCGATTCTGGTAGTAACTTCATTAAGAAAGCCAAAATCGATTTTATCTATTAGTTTTTGATAAAACGAACGAGAAAGAGCATTTGCTGTATGCATTTGGCATCAGTATACGGCCCCTTAAGATATTAATTCGTTTTTATCTTAAATTATCTTTTTATCTTAATGATCGTTTTAATTTTAAATGATCATTTGTTGAGCCGACGAGTGGGTTGTGCTGGATTGTTGAGATGAAACAAGCGAGCATCGCTAGCTACTGGAACTGCTAAGCAGTTCCGGGGGTGGGTGAGCGATAGCGAGCAGTTTATTAAAAAAATTAAATTTTCTTTAATCAATCTGGATGAAACTGGGTATTTAAAGGTTTGGGGGGATGGCCTTTCAGAAAACTTATAATAATTGGGGTCCCCATTGGAAAAATAGTTAGTGTTTCGTTTAATATGAAGACGACCCCCTAAGAACTCTAAAATTTTTTTGGTAAAAGAATACTTTAATTAATGAAAAACGACCGCTATTTTGTCTTCCTAACCCAAGTGGTTCGCCAGAAATCTCAACTGAGTCGTTTTTTTCCCTCAACTGTACGGTGAACCAAATTTGGCAATTTGTTATTGATTTGGCGAGATTTTTTCGATGCGTATTTTATCTTTAAAACGGTAGCTCAGTTGGTAGAGTAACGAGCAGGAATCTTTTAACTCGCAATCGTTAGATTGTGGGATCTGTCCTGCCTATAATTTTTTGGGCAATACACGGAAAGAGGACTATAAAAGGATGTGGGTTGGGGTTTTATGGCACGAGGTCAAAAAATCTGACAATATTAAAGTATGTGTATTTTGATATTTTTACGGATTTTTCTAAATTGTAGTGTTCTTCTTTACTGCAATTTTTTTTCAGGGGTGAGCACGTGAGGAAAGTTAAAATCTTAATTTAGGATGTGTTTTAAATCGCTTTTTGTCTCAAAGCCCAAATTTTGACATGTTTAAAAAAATGATTCGTAGAGATGTTGTTTCATTTTGTTCAGTAAACTTGCTCGGTACGAAGTTGTTATGAGAGGCGATAAGTAATAATATTTCATTTTTATTATTAATAAATGCATTTTATACAGGGTTATCGGTGGTTCTATTCCGGTCCTTGCCCTGGGTGTACCTTCTCTCTTCTGTGTCAGTGTTCTGTACCTTGAAATTTGAAGTATCTTAAATTTTTGAATCACAAAAATGTTAACAGCCATTTGCGACCCCCCTTTCCGTACCAATTCTTGTTCGTCTACCCCTTTTTTACAAGACTTATGCTTCGTGCATGGGGAGGCAAATGATAGCGAGTGGGGAGCAGTATCTCCCACGTAACTTTATATTTTTATCGGTAATTCACAGGTTTTGGCAATGAATTTCAGTGTAAAATGCAATGGAGATTTTTAAAAGGATGCATAACGAAAAAAATTACCAAAAATCCCTACTAGTATCCAGTTTGATAAGGTTATGGAAACATTCTATAAAATAAACTATTTTCGAGATTACTAATTTCATGATACTTCGAGTTCAAATTATTTCAGATAATTAAAAGTATGTATAATGAAAATTAAATGATACTTGAATAAATCGATATTTAAGGAACTTGATTTCTTTTTCTCTGGTTTCCACGTATTTGAAAAATCATTTTTATTAACATTATCTCATGTTCATCTGTACTCAAAACATATTTAGAAAAAAAACTTAAAATATATCTTTATATTTCATAAATACTCATATACGAAACATAAGCAAGAATGTTGAAATTTCTGTTGTTTTGTCTAGACGTGGAATTAACAATCTCTGGAGACATGCAATTCATAATTAAGTTTATTGTGAAATGGAACTAAAATCTCAAAGTAGAAATAATACTGAAAAATATACTTCTTTAATTTTCCTCTGCAATGCTTTTTCATTTTTTAAAGATCAAATTCTTAAAGCTAGTGATACTTAATTTAGAAAAAAAATTCATAAATAAGGGCAGAAAGATAAAAATAATAACTATGTTTTATTTATTAAAAAATCCATTAATCCTTCAATATTCTTTTCAGAACTTACAGAGTAAAACAACTTTGTTGTGAAAAAATTATAACATAGGAAAAACTCTATGAGTTCTCTTTATCATATCATCATAACTAAAACTGCAATGAAGAAAATGATACATATTTTAAACGAGAATATATTTCTTTCTCAAAATAAACAATACACTCTAAAACTTAATTAAATGACAGGAAAAAGTTTTAGTTTGCTCAATCGAGAAGTCATAAAACAAAACTTAAAATTGTATCCACTTTATTTTTAGTGTTATTAAAATATAGCTTCATAAAGTAATACATGGGAACCCCAATGATGAAATGAAATATACTAAACAGAGTCAATTCAAAATCCACCATTTTTCTTCTTGTGGAAATTTTTAGATAACTCTGACACCTAGAGAATTTTTTTTCGAAGTAAGATATATAATGCCCCTATCGAAAATTGTGGTCATTTCTCATTTGCTGTAGAAATTCACAACCTTCAATTCCTGCAACTTATTCTTTGATAAACGATAAACTGGGTTCTTAAAAAGGAATCCCAGTCATTCGTCTTGTTTGTATTATATGTGTTTTCGGTGACAAACGGCCGTTCAAAGTTTATTTTACTTGGGACGTAACGGCTTTATCGCCCTTGCAAACTGTCGAACTTTTTCCAAACTTCCAAACCATGTTAATTTTTTTTGAACTTCAGCGCTTTTTTTACATTTACATTTGATGCTGCTTAATTAAAGAATAAATGTTGATGTGTTTTAGCAACAGTGTTTTTATTCTAGAAACTTGTTTCATTAAATTTAATTTCAAGAGGATCTTTTATGAAATAAATCATTTATAAATTGAGGTGCTTGCAGAAACATTGCGCTAAATCCAACAGCTTTACATTGAAGTTAGGTCATTGTTGCATCAAACCCCTCAATTTTATTTATCTGGCTGATTTAAGAATTTTATTTATAGTTTTATTACCTTATTGCCTAGTAATTACAGTATGGAACAGCAATATATCATTTTAAAACGTCAAAAAATATCTTTAGTGGTATTTTTTATTTTAATATTGACATTTGCTAAAATGTCTAATTTTACAATAAGCAATGGCATTCAACATTGTTTGTAAGTTTTCTTCTTTTCAAATGGATTTTTGGAAATCAGGTGGATAAAAAATTATTATTATTACGCAATCCTTTCCTTTTATATTTTAAAAAAATGCCTTGAAACATCGTTTAAAGTCAGATACTGATGAGGTTTTGAACCCTACACCTTTTTTAGTTCATTAAAAAGGCTTGGTTAGATGGGGACGCTGAAATTGACAAACGATAGTTCAATATATCAAGCAATCAATCAGTATATGAACGAACTACTTATCATCTGTTATCAAACAATACTATTTAATAAACAAAATCAACATAACCAATGGTCTTATTCACTGACACTTTACCAGCGGTTAACCAGATTCCACCAAGCGAAAGCGAAGACCTCACTTTCTCTCTTTAGCTGCTGGTTAACCACTGGTTTAGTGGTCATTAATAATCACTTCAACCCCAGCGATCACCCAAAATTCCCATTGAATCCTATGGAAAATTTGGAGTGGCTAGGTCTGAAAGGGTTAAGATGCCTATATTCCATGATCAGTTTATTATAGATTTATGTTTAAATTTAAAAAGATAAAATCCAAGCATATTCAAAAAGTATTTATGTTTGATATTTAATACAGTCCAAACGGCGTTTAAAAAGTAAAAACACCCGCATTATGCTATAAAACTGCAATAGAATGGGTCTATTAAAATGATACTTCTGAATAGAAGTTCATTCAAAACAATAAACGCTTTAGAAAAGTACAAAAACAAACAGAATCTTCGCATCCTGAGTGTACACAGTCGACCACAAAAGATCTAGAATCTCTCCTCAAAACACATTAACCTCTAACTTAATAACCGTGAAGAAAATGCCTGGAATAGTTGCAAAAGAAGTAAAACATTTTAATTACTACCGATGTACATCATTAGGAATATATTGTAAGCAATTCAAGGAGCTCTCTTTTCCTAATGTATAATCTATTCGCAGCCAGCATCAGCCTCCCAAAAGCCGCCCGCAAATTATAGCGCCTCTTAAGCGCCCGCGCTCATAAAGTTAAACTTAATTTAGTGTTATGTGGTTCCGAGACACTAATGTTGGCGAGTCTAATTTTTCAGATGTAAAGCATACTCTAAAAAGGAAGTGCTAACGATTATCACAGTGTTAATAAGCAAGTGTAAAAGGCGACCCGACTTCAAAAGGATATTAGACTGCTGCCTTTAAATGTTACTCTCCCTGAAGTTGGGTAACCGGGACTCTCCCCTAATGAAGGACGATAAACATTTTTCTTTTTTCTGGGTGGGTTATTTAGGTAATGATCGTATAGAAAACAAGTAGAGAAGTTATTTGTATCGACTTACTCTTAATTTGAACGAGTTATTACGGTTTATTGTTTCTGATGCGAATAGTCCCATTAAAAGAAAGGAGATCAAAATCAATTGAGGTTTTTTCCTGTAGTTTTATTGGCCATCTAATAACATGATCGCTTAAACAGTTTTGTTAATAATAGATTGCGTTTCATTCTTTTAAGAATGAAACATGGATACTTCCATTTTGTCGATAAACTATTCATTGCCCTTTAATGTTTTTTTCTAAATGATTGCTTAGTATAAAAATAGATAAATCTAAGCATTTAGAAAAATAATCCGAGTTTTATTTGTGTATCAGTTAAGCTACAAAATACAAAACAAAATGTTGTAGATATAGATTTTCAATTGTTAGTGAATTTTCAAGATTGTTTCATGCATGCTGCTTATATTCATGATTAAATCATAGGATAACAAAGGCCTAATTAATTTTCTAAGCAAATTCTAACCTTCTTAAAACCTAATCGAGATTAAAAAGGATAAAATAAATTTTTTTTCACAAATGTATTAGTTGAATGAAAAACAATGTAAATTTGCTTGTAACAAATGTTAAAAAACATAAAGTGACATTACCCAGACTTTATTATTTAATCTCATTATCCGTAGTTATGCACTATTTAATAATTTTTAAATTAAAACAAAAGTTAAACTTTATAAACGTCGGCTTACCTACAATAGAAAGGCAGTATGTCACGTTTAGAAATGTTTAAAGCAAGAACGGTGTCAAAAATCATCAAATCACCAAGTTGAAAAATTATCCATGTTGTGTGAATCAAGTGTGAAATTTCATTATGGAAAAAAGTGGTTTTAAAGCCCCAAGCTTGTAGTTACTGATGCATAGTATTTGAGCCTGAAGTGGCTCAGTACCTTTTTCCTGCAGGTGGACAATGTGGTATCAGTGGCGAATCCAGGATTTTTGTCTGGGGGGGGCTGAGTTTCACAAATAACTTAATTGCTTTTATGGGGGGCTGTTCAAATTTTAATGTAAGCAACTGAAAGGGGGAGGGGGTTGCCAGTGCCGTACTTAGATTTTTGTTTAGGGGGTACTCAACATCTTTTCTGAGGTCTGATCTTAAGAGTACTAAGTTTTAGGTGAGATGACTTCGTAAGATTTTAATTTTGATGCACTAAATTTCAAAATTGCGTAAATATTTCAACAATAAGTAAAAGGGGGGTCTGGGGGTCCTCCCCCAGAAAAATTTTGAAAATGTATCCTTCAAAAGAGTGTTTTAGCTCATTTTGAAGCCTTTTAGATTCCACCCAAAGAGCACCACTCATTGTAAGCGGCAGAATTTTCAAGGAAAAAAGTTTATAATATTATGAATTTGAAAATTTCTAGGGGGTTTGGGGGTTCCTATTCCAGAAAATTTTTCGAATTTTGCCCCCAAAAGTGGCAATTTAACTAATGTTGAGACACTTTAGGTTACATCAAAGAAGATCACTCCTTGTAATTCCCTTAAGTTTCAAGGAAAAACCTTACTTATTAGGTTCCAAAATTTCGGGGGGGGGGGTTGGTGGTCTTCCCCCAGAAAAATTTTGGAATTTTTACCCTTAAAAGTAGGGTTCCGATTCATTTTGAGACCCTTTGGGTAACACCACCGAATGTCCGCAAGGTGTTGAAATTTCCTTTTTTGGCTTTATTGCTATTACCAAAACCTGAATGTCTAATTCCTGGGGGGGGCTGCAGCCCCACAGCCCCCCCTCTGGATTCGCCACTGTGTGGTATACTTCACAGCAGCGTTTCCTGAACCAAACTGTCAATCGGAACCCAATCCGTCACTACTCGGAAGGAGAAAGTGAGTAAACGCAAAGCCTGTTGTGTTGATAGGATGAATTTCGATACTCGAATCTTGATAAAAAGACACTATTTAAACATGGGTTTAACGAAATAAACCTATTTTAAAGTTGACGTTCTTTGTTTCACTCGAAATTCAGACAATTCGCAGGGGAGTTACTTTGTTTGTTAGTAACGTAGTAGGTTCAACTTAAGTTGCTGTTTAGTATACAATTAGTGTGAAAATTGTGAAAAAAGAGGAGGAAGGAGTGTACAATCTTTAAACAAACTAATTTAACGAATCGCCTCAACTAAAACGTCAATTCCAAACTAAAATTAACTGAATACTTCAAAAAGAACCTAACTTTCAACACCCTCCACCCCATCAACACCCTTCCCTCCTCTTAAACAAAAAAAGAAGCCGCCGCTAATCCCTCCCCTCATTCAGTTCTCATTCTCAAGATAAAAGCAGCCCAATATTTCACCCGTCGCCGCCGCTGCTCCTTTTTGATAAGCCGGTCCAGGGCAAACCCGCGTGAAATGCGTCCGGCACTGACCGCGCCAAGAACAAAGATCCAAGATAAAGAGAGAGAGAAGAAAGAGACCGGAGCAAAGAGAGAGAAGCGATGGAGTTTTGTGGAGGTAGTATAAGAAGATAGAGCTTGGGGCAATGGAGTGCCCGTGTGTCCTATTACGTTTTCTGATTCCACTTCGTTGGATTGAAACGGAGCTGTGATTGGTTTGTGAGGTTGTTGTCGTTCCTAATATGGGGTTGCATGTCGCCTAGTGGATGATTTTTTTTGACCGCTTCTTATTCCACATATGTTTTTAATTATCTAAATGCTAAATTAACATCATACCAGGCAGCATGCCAGTCTATGTTTTTATAAAATTATAAAACTTCTATCGGTGTCCAACACTTTTTTCTTATATCCTTCATGATTTCATGCTTTATTTAGCATTTTTTACGTATTTTATTTGTTAGTGCTCTCAGGAACTGTAACCATCTACTAATAACAAACAAAGAATGGCTCAAATCGAATAAGGATACACGCATGACATAATGTGAATAGTTTCTTCTTAATAAATTTCCCATCAAAATACAAATTTACTGTTAAAATATGCTCTTCCCCAAATCTCGGTGTTTTAAAATCAAGACAAAAAACACATTTCCCGATCCCACTTCGTAAAAGTTTTACAGTTACAGTTTTCGTCAATCGACTATCAATATCATAATAATAATGGATCTGAAAACCATTCATATCTTTCAGTCACATCTTACGTAGTGGTCAATCTTCAATAGTGATTTTTTAGCTATTATCCAATCAACACAGACGTTCAAAATTCGTCCAGTTCTTGTCATATGTGGCCAAATTTCATTTAGTTCTAGAGACAGAGTATTGAAACTTGGGGCCGGATGCAACTACGTTTTGTAACGTGTCAAGGAACCGTAGAAACGTTCTAGGGAACCGTATATCGTCACGTTTTAAAACGTCTGCTCCTGACCAGGTGTTTAATAACGATCGGGGCGAGGATTCCGATCGTTCTGTGCTCGAGCACAAAGTGGAGAAGGCACGGGCCACTCAGGATGGCAGCGGATCACGTGGTTAAGACCACGTGGGACTATAGGCTGGGACGAAGATTTCCTATCTTGAAGAGTATTTACCGGTTTGAACGTCGCGTCGCCGCAGAACGTAGTTGCATCCGGCCCTACGTTTTGAGACCGGTCGTATCCTACTTCCAAACAACTCAACTTTCGTTTTCCTGCATCATTTGTCCAGCATGCCACTGATTGGTTTTCAAGAACGTCATTGAACCACGTGCGTTTGATTGTACCCTACCGTTCCAGGCTTTGCTACGTAAGGGAACGCTTCAACCAATCAGGAGGAAAACATCAGCAAGATCGTTGCATAACGCCACCTCCTGAGCAGGAGCTCTGTGTCGGTCGTTATTGGGCGAAATTCGGTACTTTACCACGTTACAGAACGTAGTTGCATCCAGTCCTTATTTGGTATGGGGCCCATACCAAACCCGTAGTAACGGAACAAACTACGTTCTGTAACGAGCTAAAGAACCGGATTTCGCCTAATAACGATCGCCACAGAGCGACGGCTCAGAAGGTGGCGTTATGCGACGATCCTGCTGATGTTTCCTCCTGATTGGTTGAATGTTGAATGGTTCCATTACGTAGCAAAAGCGCGGGAACGGAAGGGTACAATCAAATGCGCGTGGTTCAATGACGTAGTTCTTGACGTTCTTGAAAATCAATCAGTGGCATGACAAATGACGCAGGGAAACGAAAGTTGAGTTGTTTGGAAGTAGGATTCGACCGGTCTCAAAATCGTCGCAAAACGTAGTTGCGTCCGGCCCTTATTTGGTATGAGCTGTGCTACGTCATTGATTGGTGATAATTTGTCATTGTTTGGCGAATCTGACAGTTGTGTACCACCACCACACATTTGACCACGGTGGTTCCACGTCAAAGCTCCCTCCTCTCCTATCACCTCCACTGGTCTTTTCCCACACACACCGACTGTGTTCTTTTTTCGGGTGCTCTTTCCTTTTATTTTATTCAGGACGGGCGATTTCATGCTCGGGTGGCTTCGGCAGTCGGGGAATGAGGGAACGGAGGGAGAAAATTACGAAGGTTTTGGATGAGTAGATGTGGAATCATCTTCTCGCCCTTCCCTTTGTAAGGGTTATGAACATTCCCCAGAAGTATTGCTTTGAAGGGTTTTTACTATGGCAGGTGGCTTTTTTTGAAGGGGGAAACTGCTTTTTAAAAGAAATATGCAGGAATATATAGATGGTGTGGTGCAATTGGTTCGGTTGTGATCGGTTTATCGCGTGATATGCGAATATTTTTTGGTTCATCCGTTACAAATTAAGGGTAGTTCCAAAGGTAAACATTCCTCATTTGTAACAGTGAATGATCTTATAATTGGTATGACAGTTCAGTAAAAAGTGCTGAAAAGTCTCTTATTACTTCGATAACGTATGCATGTGTGATAATGTATCTCGGACGAGAGGGAGTAAAAGTAAAATAGGGGAAAATTTATTAGATTGTGCAAATTATACTGTGAATGGAAGTTCATCAAATAATCGTAGATCAAACTATTATGTGTGCATCCAGAAAAAAAAACATCCGCAAACAAATTGGGATATGAATGTTTTTTTCCACTCTATCCCCTCATAATTATAAATCTCCCAGCTCAATCCCAATCGACACATCCCAACTCAGTTCCTAATCAATATCCCAACCCAATTTCTAATCAATGTCTTAACTAAATTTTGGCTCACTCCAAAAAATAATATTTTTAGGTTCCCTCCTTAAAACAGTGTTAAATATAGCTTCAAGCGACTTAATAGAAAATTATATGTGTAGGAAAAGCTTGGGAAAAATACCATTATCAGGTATTTTCTTTTCAGTTGATCATAAATATTTTCAATTTTGTACCAGGCTATATCTGTATTAACAAACTTTTTTCATCCCGCAATTTAAAAAAAAACACCTACGCCTATAAAAATATCTCTCAATCCTAAAATGGATACAGTTGGATAAATAATAATAAAGTATCATAAGTAATATATGTGTTAATCTAAGAAGCTTTAATGAAATGATACATACTAGAACCAAAGCTCATGTTCTTCCACATAATCATCAGGAAGTAAGTACCCCATCCTTATTGATCTTGAAGCAACAGGAGATGGTGTAACGTCGATCACATGATGGACTGTACGTAATAACATGTGATGTCAGGTCATACGAAGATGTGTCCGGAGCATGTATTTTGCTGTCCTGCTGCAATAGGGAATATTTTTAGTAAAAGGTGTTAAGGAAATCCTATTATTCAATCGAATAATGTGCAAGTTTAGTGAAAATAGATAAATAAGTGACACAAATTTGCAAAATTAAAGAATAAAAAAAGATTTGAAGCTTCTATTTTATTTTTAAAAAATTTGGTGCTTATAAGTACTGTTCGCCAACGATAGTAAAAGGGTCACGTGATTTTAACAGACTTTGCACGGCTGAATAGTTGGGTAACCGGTGATAGCTGGGGTCTTGCTTCTATATACAGCTTTCGATCAACTGCCTCTCAATTTTCCCTCGTCTCACCTCCGAAATACTAGTTCCAGCGTTGTCAAAATCACGTTACCCTTTTACTATCGTTGGTTTATCAGTATTATCCCCTCGACCGTCAGTTTCTATGGATTTGACTGTACAATCAAACCAGTTTTTGTGCGAGGAATAGAGACCGCACAAAAAATTTCGCACCAAACTTCACGAAAGCTATAAAAAATAGTTTCCGCGGCACATTTAAAAAATCCTCTTTTTATGCGGTGAATAAGGACCGCATAAAATATGTCTCACGTAGGACAGTAGCGAAAATCCCTCAGCATAGCTAAATTGAAAAAATCTTTATGTTCGGACCGTAACGCAATCCCCACCCTAGAGATGAGTTACCATGTAGTCGGCGACGACTGTTGTTTCATGAGACCCACGTATGTCTCGATAGCCAGATATACAAGATTTTTCTTTTAATTTGAAATTTTCTTACACCGCACAAAACAAATTGAAGGGAAAAACCGCACAAAAAAGTAGCACACATAAAAATTGTATATAAATGTTCGCACAAAAACAGGTTTGAGTGTACATTTTCGTTTTCAGTGACACGGTTGACAGGAAAATACCTAGGATTTTATAAGAAGTGAAATATTAAATAATCCTGCTTTTCTAGTACACTCAAACCTGTTTTTGTGCGATTCTTCCCTTCGATTTTTTTTGTGCGGTGTATGAAAACTTCAAATTAGCATACATGGGTCTAGTGAAACAGCAGTCATTGCCGACTACATGGTAACTGAAAAAAGTATACAGTAAATATAGAAACGTTTTCTCAATTCAGTTGTAGGTTGGGGATTGCATTACGGTCCAAGCATAAAGAGTTTTTCAATTCAGCTAAGCTGAGGCATTTTCGTTACGGTCCTACGTGAGACTTGTTTTATGCGGTCCCTATTCACCGCATAAAAAGGATTTTTTAAATGTGCATTGAAACTATCTTTTATAGCTACTCGCGTAGTTTGGTGCGACATTTTTTATGCGATTTTTTTGTGCGGTCCCTATTCCTCGCACAAAAACAGGTTTGACTCTATATTATTAGATGTATCGTATTCACGTCTATATGTGCTTATTATATCTGTTTTTCATGGTGGATAAGAGTATGATTAGATTGCTAGAAAGATAGGTGTTCGGAATGAATGATATTAAAAACTGTTCTTAACATACAAAAAACATGTATCCCCTTTTACTTTCAGCAATTATAAATTTTAACAGTATCTTTAAATAGCAGTATATGTTTTATTCAATATAGGTATAGGTTTCAAAAAATTCAACATGGAATTACAGCATGGTTCATAAGATAAATATGTTTTTTCATACTAAACACAATTTTTCACTTTGCGTTCTTTTCTAATGACAGATCACTTATAGCTATGAAGTACTAATTTTTTTACTTTTGCTAGAAACTTATAAAATTTTATAAACAAAAGTAGTGAGAAATAAATGTATATGTTTATGTAACTAAAGTCTTAAATGTTTTCTTAGAAAGAGTGAAAAAATAAGACGATTTCTATGAATTCCAAACAAGGAGCCATTCCACGAACTAATGATTTTTTTCTTTGAAAGAATATTGAATTCACCATATGATTTCGTAGTAAGGGACACGAAGCAGTGATGCAAGTTGTTTGAATTTTATCATTATTAAGAGCGTTTCTTTTTTTTAAAAAAAACTTTTACAAAAACTAAAGACTGCAATAATAATAAGTCACACTCATTCACTAATACTCGAGAAATATTTAATTAAATTAATATTTTTAAGCGTTGCCATTTCCTTTCTAAAGAAAAGTTCCGGAAAGCCGTTCTGGTACACATTCCTCTTTAAATTCAGCTCTTAGAAAAAAAAGGAAAAATGCTATTTATATATCATAGTTTATTTTTACTTTGACCGATTTGATAAAGCTCTTATAAGATCCAAAAGTGAGGAAGATTTTTATAATAATGATTTTAAGATAAGTATTGAAATTTAATTTAATTAATTAGGACGCTAAAATTTAACTGCGCTTATCAGAAAGAATGTATGCATTTCTTTATATTCGGTTTGTATTTCTATGTAGGATGAATTTACTTTCTAGACCTCTTTTAAGTTTTTAGAAGTAAATTATAAAACAGAGTACAATTTTTGAGTTTATTTCATAAGAATTTCGTAAATGAAATATGCATTTACAGATTAGATATCAACTTTATGGATCTGCAAATAACTCCTATTTTATTATGCAATATTATACACCATCGAAGTCTTATTTTGTAACTTGTTTATTAAAAAGTATTCTACCACTTCATTCAAGTTTTAGAAATAAATATATTTTCTAACACACTTCCCTAAAAATTAAAGAACTTATTTATTTCAAAGTTTAAACTTTGCATTCAAAACAAATCATAAGTATTGACTTAACTCCGATAAAAGCACAGAAAGTATACTTCAACACAAGTAAAACAAAGGACCTTCAGTTTATCATGTTTGACATCAGCATGCATACACTAAGACAGTATCCTTACTGGCAAAAATGAAATTTAATATTTTCTCCATTTCACCAGAGCGCCGTATGTGTATATGTATTCATTTAATTTTCTCTCAACCAATTTGGAAATAAATGCCGAGCAAATTAAGAATTTCCAAGTCAACATCGTTCCTTTGGGCCATACCTCAGAAGGGGGCGTATCTGGAGCTTAACTTCATTACTCTAATAGACACGAAGAATTTAATTTAGAATATTGAGAGAATAAACATCGGCCCAGTGTGATAGCTTTTATGTATCTAACAAAGTAATGCTTATTTCATTCTTTCCCCTTCGACAAAATCAAACATGTCGTTGTTTGACTCTTAGATTAGGATACTTTATTTTGTGCTGGGAAATAAGATGCATTAGTTAAGCCTAGTTGAATTTTATTTTCTATTGATTTTTTTTATTACCTACTAAACATTTTACATACAGGCATAATAATGAGCAAGTAGTTTATGATTTAATTAATATAAATAACAATAAGGATGCTGTTTTAAAATTTAATTGCTGAAAAAGTGTATTTCATTCATTAGTAAAGCAGATCAGTAAAAATGAACGTGTTTAACTTAAGTATTCATATAAGATTGTAATTTAATGGAAGATTAGTTCAAACGAAAAATAGATCATCATAAAATTAAACATCTTAAATATTTCTTTAATATTGATTTAAGTACTTAAAAATGATAAGGAAAATCGTCATTTAGGAAGTGTAGTGGAATAAGTGTATTTTTATAATATTTTCGCACGCTAACGTTTTGAAACAGGTCTATTTAAATTTCACTCCTTTAGTTTTAAACATTTACATGACTGTTTGCGGTGATTTCTCTAAAGACAGAAATAATGACCTAACACCTTTTTGGAATTAAATTGATGATTTTCCACTCATATTAATATATTATATATAACTCTACTCCATGTTTAAATTTTCAAATAAAAACATGATTTAGCTTGTATAGCGTTTGGTTATTAAAATACATTAGCTGATTAGTTTTTACAGTACATCATAATATTGTAAACATGTTTTTTTTTCAAAATGTACGTAGTAGCTTACTTTATAGTTTATTTCTTCTTAGCTTTCAGGTACCGTTATCTGACAAATCCCTCTACAAACAAGATTAATATGAGCGTTTTCTAATACAAAATTTAAAAAGAATAGGATTTCCGCTTTTAAGTCAATTTGACTTAATACTTAAACGCACACAAAAAACTTCTTGGTTTATCACTATTAAGACAGCCTTTTTTAAGACTTTGTGATAGTTCTTATTTTAAATTTCTTTTTAGTTAGACAGATTTACATTTTAAGATAAAAATCAACCCATAGGATAACAGCTAATGGACTTAAGTACTTTTACGGATTTTAAATTAATTTCCATTAACTCTAGTATTTAAAATTTTAAATATTAATAAAGGATATTTAAATGTATTGGAATATTAAAATATTTAAATAAAACTATCACAGCAGTGCATGTTAAAAAATAAGAAATATAAAGGAAGCCATAGTTTCTAAGGATTCAATTCAATTCAATTAAATAATTCATTCAATTAAAGCATTATCTTAATTTATATGATTTAAATAATAAAAAAATTATAATTTTATCTACCCCTTAGTGAGGAAAAATTAAAATTCTAAAAGAAAAAAAACATTCTAACAATTATTTATCACTTCGAAAAATAAATGACAAAAGTAGGTTATAAATTTAAATTTAGTTATAGAGGAGAGGAGGGGTATTATGGAACATCCTTTATACAGGGTGATTCAGAAATAATCATCAATAATTGGGGGGGGAGGTAGAGGGGCCCTAGAGAAGCATATTTCGAATAGGGATGGTGGGGCGCAACCTTACAGTTAAAGAGCTAGGACCTAATGTAGTGCGAACGCGTTTCAAAAAGTCGTTTTTAGAAGGCCCGTGTGACGAAACAAAACATAATAAAATGAAAAAATCTATTGCATGAGGTAAGGAAGTATCCCTACTACTTACTCCATGAATTCGATAGAATTTGAACCACTTTCTAAACCGTGGAGTGAGTTTCAAAAGTGCAATATTAATCTTTTTGTCAAAAAATGGAGTTCCCTTAATGGTATTTAGAAAAATGATGATCGGGGAAGGAATTTTCAATGATCGTAACATTGATCATTGAAACTGTTTGATCATTGAAAATTCCTTCCCCTATCATTATTTTTCTAAATACCATTAAGGGAACTCCATTGTTTGACTAAGAGATTAATATTGCACGTTTTAAAACTCACCCTACGGTTCAGCAAGTGGTCCAATTTCTATCACATTGAGGATTTAAGTAGTATGGATACTCCTGTACCTCATGCAATAATGTTTTTCATTTTATTATGTTTGGTTTTGTCACACAGGCGTTCTAAAACGGCCTTTTGAAAAGCACTCGCACTACATTAGGTCCTAGCTCTTTAACTGTAGGGCTGCGCCCCACCATCCCCATTCAAAATATGCTTGTCTAGGGCCCCTCTACCTCCCCCCAAATTATTGATGATTATTTCTGAATCACCCTGTATATTTAAGAATAACTCTATTAGTCGAATCATTGTACGTACATACTATAAATAATGACAATGAAGGGCCAATGGTCCAATAAACCATCATTTATTTTTTTAAATAAAAAAATGTTTTTTAAGAAAAAGTTACAAATGGAGGGTAATATGGAACAGTCGGGTAATATGGAACATTTGGTTTTACTGCTATTAAAAACTAATTAAACCTTAGAGAACATAGTTAATCTTAACTATAAAAATGTATTTAACAATTTACGTTCAAATAGTTTTGTTCATGAGTCTATTTACAATAGTCACAAACATAATCATCATTTTATGACCCTTTGCTTATGGAATGTTCCATAATACCCAACAGGCCATCTTGTACTATGAACCCTTTTACTGATCGATAAAACATGGATGGCTAAAAAACGAATGCAGTATAAGAAACTATTGATATTTTAGTGTACATTATGCTTAATAATAAAATGAAAGTATCATAGTGGCTGGTAGTTTAAAAGGTTTCAACATTTACCGTCAAAAACTTTCAAAAATCCTAAAACACACTTTGCTTTGCTGCGACTGATCAGACAACAACAAGAAGCTAAACTCTTTGCGCACTGCATCATGGGGGATTTCTTAAGACTTTAGTGGCATTGCCACGTGATAGCAGCACGAGGGGGAGCAGAAACTCAGGTGTTCCATATTACCAGACTATTCCATAATACCATCCTCTCCTCTATAATTTAAAACATAAGCAGTAGGTAATAAGAAACATTTATAATTAAAATTTATGGAAAAAGCAATGGATCAACAGAAAATAATATACCGATCAAAGAGAAATGTTATCGTCCATATAAAATCAAAGTGAATTGCCATTTAATCTAAAAAACAAGCAAAGGAATTGGGAGTTTGCATAGCTACATTTTTCCAAAGGCTTCATCGAATTTAATTTCTAAATGCAATGCTTCTCCGCATCGAAGCATTCATAACTTATTCATCTGAAAGAAAGATATGCCTTCAGGAAACATTGTTTTATTATTCAAGTGTAATTTGATTAGCTGATATGAAGATGAGGGTCTCAAATAACTTATTAATAGACATTAAGACAAGATGGATATTCATAATAAATATGTGATTTTTTATTTATTGGATTCACTTCTAAAAATGATAATTTCATGTGATATCGCATAAACATATTTTTATAACTCCAGGCTAATAATTTTATGAATTTAATGACTAGACGTAAATTCATCAGAAATTTATCACTGGTTATAATTCATATGTTTAAATTTCATAAAAGCATATAATGCATGTAAAAATGTATGAATATCATACTTAAACCTCAGGTTAGAGAATTTGAAAATTTAGTTAATAGTAAAATATTATTTACACACGTATATTAAATATTTAAATATTTATAGGTTTCGCTTCTGTACTATATTTTTGTCACACTCAAACGTTAAATGAAGTCCATTCGATTTCCGGATGAGGAATTTGAAATAACAAGAAGGTTAATTGAGTTAATATTTAATTAAAAATAATGTTCCTGAAAGTGTGTGGGAGATTATTATTCTACCTTTTAGATATATTATCTCATGGGGAAAATATCTGAAATAAATCCCGATGTAAAGCATTCGCTTAGTTTTAAATTAAGACTAAGACTAGGTCACTCGAGAGCAATGTATTTCTATGTCGAGATTCTTGGCAATCGGCCAAGAGTCTCGTCTCCTAATGCGCAATCTAGCTTCTTGCAATTACCAGGGTGATAATTTTGTCTCAGCCGCCGTGACAAAAGTATCTAGTACGCGCTTAGCCTAAATGTGTGATTTTGCTTATGGTAACTACATTTATTATGCTGTCTCATGAAAAAATAGTACGTTTGTTAATTTAAAATGGAGGTTATGAATTTGAAGTTTATTTTCAATTAACAGTAACTGTTGACTTTTCAACTCAGCATCATTAGGGGACATTCATAAATTGCGTGAGATCAAAAAGAGGGGGAGGGGTTTGGAAAAATTTCACCAAATCTCACGTCAACTTTCTAAGTTAGAAATTATACGATTTTCTTTTTTAAGTATGAGAAAGGAGTACATACAGATAAGATACTGTAAATTATTTTTAAAAAATTGTAGGTAAATCTCACGTGGGGGGGAGGGGGGGTCCAGATTTTGGAAAAAATGCCTCACGTAATTAATGGATGCCCCCTTACACCCTACGCAGTTAACCACGCTAGTGAAGTGACGTCATTATATATTTTCTGGAAAGGACATAGGATGATTATGGATCTTGAGGGATCCCAAGCTGCTAATTAGTATTATCCCCTTATGCTGAACTTGAACTCTTTATTTGATGCTTTCAGCCGATGATCAAATAAATGTTCACATTTTGAAATATTTAAGGGGACATCCATAAATAACGTGAGGTCAGAAAGGGGGGGAGGGGTTTGGAAAAATCTCACCAAATCTCACCAAGGGGGGAGGGGGGTCGATTAAAATCTCACGTCAACTTTTTAAGTTAGAAATTATACGATTTTCTTTTTTTAAGTATGAGAAAGGAATACATACAGATAAGACACTGTAAATTATTTTTTTAAAAATGTAGGTAAACGTGGGGGGGGAGGGGGTCCAGCAAAATCTCACTAAATCTCACCAAGGGGGGAGGGGGGTCCAGATTTTGGAAAAAAACGCCTCACGTAATTTATGGATGTCCCCTAAGTTTGTTTCACTGCTTCCATCCACAGCAAACTCTGCTAAATTACAAGGCATATGAACTAAAAAGTATAACTAATATGTAAAATAGTTAAAAAATTAATCAATTTGTTTAGATCATAGCTTTTAATTAAACTTTTTAGTTAATAGAGGATAAGAAAACGTGGTTTATCCTATCTATTTGATATAAACTGTGTTTTTAACAACCCCTTCGGTCCAGATCGCAAAAATTTCTCCAATGATTCCAACAGAAATCTTGGATTTGGCCCAGGAGGGTTTAAGCGTTGTATTAGTCATCGTATTCTTATAAAGATGTGTTTAAATCATCTAAATACATGTTAGGAATGAATTAATCAAATCGAATAGAATATGAGAGCAAAAAGTCAAAGTGAAGTTTTGATTAAAATATGAGTTTTAAAGGTAGAAAAGCACCAAGTTATCAAATCAATTTCTACAAAAGCTGCATGCCATACAACTTCTCGAAATGAAATCAACTGCATAAATCTTTTCAATTAAGAAAACTCCCAAAAATCTCCCTAAGTTTTCCTTCTCATCCCTCACTTCATCCCGAATACATCCAATGCAAAAACCCTCCGCTTGAAAAATGTATTTCGTCTCCTTTCCATTTATCGAATCACCGCCAACTTCTCTCGAAGGATTTTCTATCAATACATCAAAAGTGATTGGATAGCTAATGCGATTCCGAAAAAAGTTAAGAGTCGATTATCAATATCAGGTCCCTTTTATCACTACAAATGCCTTTTCCATCAGAAAATCTATTAGGGAATCTTCTGAATACCAGTCCGGCGTTTCTTCCGAAGGTCTTCTTCAAACAGGGAAACTAATTATTTCTCCAGAAAGCAATTTCCCCCTTACACGTTCGGATAATACAGTCTTTTCATGCATTTTTATACTCCCGGCACTGCACATGACATGCGCTTTTCTATTACCCGGGATGGTCCATGCAGCTATAATTGCACAACAAATAAACACATTTTAGATGTTAGATATGTTTTTGGATATATAGGGATCGAAATGTAGTCTAAACCATTGTTGTTATTTCTTTTCTACACCTGAACTGACTTTCTAAACCAGTTTCAAATAATGTGTTTTTTATGCTTTTTGATAAGAATCAATGAAACATTGATGTAAATTTAATTCGATTTGTTATACTTCACATCAACGTTTTTGAACCAAGTACGTCACTACGCGTACGGAAAAAGTGAGTAAACACAAAGACTGTTGGGTTGATAGGAGGAATTTCGATACGCGAATTCTGATAAAAAGACACTTACATAGGTTTAACGAAATAATCATATTTTAAAATTGACGTTCTTTGTTTCACTCGAAATTAAGACACCACGATATGAACTCCTTTTTTGTTAGTGATGTAGTAGGTTCAACTTAAGTTGCTGTCTAGTATAGTATTAACAAACGCTTTTATTCAGTCAGCTGATATACTTTCACAACAAATAAACACTCTCATGGAGGGTAGACCATGTTCTTGATCTATTCTAGGAGTTGTAATCTAAATTATAAATAATATTAGTGGTGATAAACGTTTCAAGTATACGGGAGTCAAGATAATTTAATCACTTATTTCAGAAACATGTCAAGCGCCACTTTTCTTGTTTTGAGATAAACGAGAAAACTGTATAGAAGCTCACTACATATTTGGATATTTTACAGAAAAGAAAAATATTTTTATTCTTTGCATAAAAATTATTGAATTTTTTGCATTTGACAAGTTTTTTCCAATTATACTCCGTGTAATTAGAATAGGCGGTTCTTCACCATGACAACGCAATACAAATGCAATAGGGAATGACTAGTAGCAAGCCCCCAATTCTAATTACACAGACTATTTTAACAGCGTATTCATGCCTATTTTCATGGTTGGCACGGTTTAAACAAAATATTTTTTACCAAAAAAAACACTTGTTTTTTTTTTAGAAATTATAAAATGTTTTCAGGATTTTTTTTTAAAGAAAGTGTTATTAAGTATAATCTTTTGCACAAAATAAAAAGGTCAAATTTATCAAAAAATTGACATTTTAAGGTGACTAAAAATCAGAAATCTTTTAATTTAATGGTGTTAATTATTGAATTCCCTCTAAACTTAACCTTAAATGCTTAAGTTAAACTTATTATATGTTGCAAGAGATAGTTTATTTATTAATTTCCTTTAAAATAAAGCATTTTTTCAGAGTAACTAAAGATACACAAAAGTTATCTGTTTTTCACTGATAAAAGATGGCTTGGATTTTAATTAATTGATCCAACAACATTGATACCAATTTGTCTTATTTGTCAGTCATAAAAAAACAGTTTTTTTTACTAAATTAATAAAAACCGTTGATTTCTAGATAAAAACTAAAAACCAGTTGGTTTGTTTATAAACAGATAAAAACCAGTTGGGTTTTTAACTAAATTAATAAAAAACCGTTGATTTCCTTAATCGGATTAATTATCTCAATCATTTATCCAATTTCAATTAACATTAGATGCTTACATTTTACTTTTATTTATTTAACTAGGGGGCTCTGCCCCCTGCTCGCTATCGCTCACCAACCCAGTAACTTTTTTTTAATATAGAGAGAAAACAAATTTCTTTAGAAAGAGAAATTAAATTTAAGTTCATAAATTAATCCATATAATTAAGGTAATGAATTTGATTATTTTACCATTTAATTATAAATCAAATTAATTATCTCAATCAATTATCCAATTTCAATTAACATTAGTTGTTTACATTTCACTTTTACTTCTTATTTAAAAAATAAAATTTTCTCTTTCTAAAGAAATTTCTCAAGTTCATAAATTAACTTTTATATAATTAAGATAAATAATTTGATTATTTCAACCATTTATCCAAGATAAATTAACACTGATTTTTATTCACTACAATAATATTAGATATTCAAATCGGAATATTTTAAAAACAAAAATTATTTTTAAAACAAATTAATTTAATTTTAATTAACTAATTAAATTAATTATTTGAAACATACAAATCATTTATCAATTATAAACAATCCCTGAAATAAATGTCTCATTTGCAACTCAATTTCAAACATCACTGCTAAAATAACTTCTTCTGAAAAAAAAATTCTAAAAAAACTTGGTTTAAACCAAAAAAAACCCGGTTTAAACAAAAAAAACCTGGTTTAAACCAAAAAACCAAATAAACTCGTTTTTTGTTCTTTTTTTAAAAAAAACCGGGTTTTTTCTAACCCTGTATTTTTCTATGTAGCGTCAGATATTTTATTTAATTTCTGATTTTTTAAGTATTCCTAGTAAAACTGTTATTTATGTTTGCTATTTTAGAATAAGGGAAGTATATTCAAAAACAGGACAAGCATATAGCATTATCGAAACACTATTTAAGCAGAAAAACAAATTTGAATTTTATACTCATAAATCTATATCTTTTGTTGTAGCGTGAGTTACGACTCTATTTTAATTAATATTTAAAAAACCAAAATTCAATGTCAAATAAATGCCTTTTATAATTAAAGCTAAATGATTTATTCCTTCTCCTCATTACTCTCCTACATCGGTTATGATACCCAGGACTGCTGGACATCATAGAAAAATATAACACAAGAGAATCCAAGACTGACACCACGTCTCTACACCTATGGACATCAGTGTAAAGTTGACCAAGGACCTATGTCCGACAACTGAAGAAAAGAACAAAATGAAGGATGTACCATTTCGATCGCTCATAGGATCTCTGATGTATCCTTCTTTAGCTACGAGGCCTGACATCACATATGCTGTGAACTTCTTAAGCCAGTTCAACAATAATCCAGGCAAAGCTCATTGGATAGCTGCGAAAAGTGTGCTAATATATCTGAAGGGTACTCAAGATTACTGCATAAAATTCACGAAGAGTGGAAACCCCTTAACAGCTTTCGTGGATGCCGACTGGGCATGAAGCATAGATGACCGCCGATCTCACACTGGTTATGTCTTAACTTGGGAATCCCGTAAACAGCGGACAGTGGTGTTATCGTCCACAGAGGCTGAATACATGGCCCTAAGTGAAGTCTCCAAAGAGCAGGCGCGGATCCAGCACGGCTCCAAGGGGGGGCACTTGATCCCCTAGCTGTACCATTGGGGGTATGGGGGTCCTCCCCCAGAAAAAAAATTGAAATTTGACGTGTAAAAGTAGGGTTTTAACTCATTTTTAGAAACGTTTTGATTATGAGGGGGGAACTTTTCAACACTATTACCTTTACTTTTTTACCCAAAATGTCAAAATTTAGGGGATTTCCTATAAATAAACACTGAATACCTCACTTTGATGTTAATGGGGGGTATGGGGGTCCTCCCCCAGAAAAATTTTTGAAATTAGACCTGCAAAAGTTGGGTTTTTACTCATTTTGAGAACCTTTTTTGGGTCTCCAAGGGGGGGCACTTTCCAGAGTGCCACCCACTGGATCCGCCACTGCCACGTCACATTGGAAAATTGGACGATTTAACGCCCTTTTTTAAAATCAAACTTTGAAATTACATAAAAAAATAAATAATCATCGTAATTAAAAAATTTTGCGCGTTTATTCCGCTCTAGGGTACCTCTATCGAATAAAAAAATTAAAAATTAATGGTGGTATTGCCCATTATAACAATCAAACATTTAAAAAGTTGGAAATAAAAACAAATCTAAACTTTTAATATCACTCACTACATTTCAAGACACAAAAACTTAATTTTAACAATAAGTTTTGGTGGCACGCCTGTCAATTTTAATGGCTTATGAGTAAGTTATTCATTCCCCAAATAATAAAATTTCAGAAATAATTACAATTAATATGGAATGTTAACAAGCAACTTTTATTTAAGTTAAACTATGAAAATAAATTAAATTATATATTGCAGAAATTGGGTTTTAATTTATGACACTGAAAAAAGTTTTTGCAATAAAAAATATGTGTTTTTTATCGTACATTAAAAAATATGTGTTTTTTTTATCGTACAGTTAAAAATATGTGCATTTACATATGATGTTGAACAGCAGTTATAAATTTTGAAAATAACTTCATGAGTTTTTCCATAGCAGAAAAAAATAATGATAGTTATGTTTCACCAAAGTAGAATCAATGAAAATAATCAATCGTAAAAAGCGATTATCAACATTAATACATGGCCCACATATTTATATTAACAGTGGACCCCCTAGAAGTTGGTGTGAACCCCCAATTATCATTTTGATGCCCGTAAACCCCCTGGAAGTCGCCGTGGCCACCTGGGGGTCCATAGGGACCACTTTGGGAACCACTGCTCTAACCAAACCAACGAGGTTATTTCTTTTATTTCTTTTTAATTCTCAAAGATGCTTACGTGTTTGTTCTATTATACAACAATGCTCTCTACAGCATATTTAACTTTATAATAATTTTTCAAATAATAATTATTGAATATTTTTCTTAAAGATTTGTTTATATACAAATATGTTACATTTTAAGTTATGCTACAAAAACAAATAATTGAAAAAATTATTCTCAATCAAATCTTAAGTCATTACTATCAAACTTTATCCCTTAAGCATATTATGAAAAACAGTTTACTATAAAATAAAGGTTTTTTATGTCATTATAACTCAAACAAATTCCAGCTCTTTCTCTGAAAAAAACCCTCTAAAAATACTGAATATTTTATCAAAAGGCCATTCTTTCTTGATCCAAAGTACAAGGTAAAGGACTCTTTTTATCAAACATGGTGTTTGTTTACACTATAAATTAATACTCGGGTGAATGTTTACCGAACAAAAATTTCATTTTCGTACGAACACGAGCTTGTAAAGATTCGATGGAAAACACCTCGCAGCGATATTAAAGTTAAAACCTCTCACACAATGATAGTTTTCCATCTAGTGAAAGAGCTCAAAAATCCCAAAATCGAAAGATAAAAGAAATGGCCTCTATCGCAAACACTCTCTGAAAATTCCAGTACCCCATTTTTTCTAAGCAATCTCCATGATTTATGTAGAACAGTCTCCCATTAAAAATTCTGTCAGCAGCGAATAAAAATCCGCAAAAGTAGAACTTCGAATAAGTTAAGTAAAAGGATATGTTGCCACCAGAATGGGGATATAACGGTGGAGTTCTGCTCTTTTAAAAAAATATCTGGATTTTTAATGAAAGTCAGAACTTCCTTTCACAAACTGAGATTTAGGATGCATTAGTCACTTTCTAGTTCTAAGCAAAAATTTACCCTAGAACTTAAAACTCTTCTCCTATAGCTGCTTTTTACCAATTAAGAGATACGGAGACTTCATCGGATATATAGCTGTTCTGGCGTTAGTTCAGAAAAAAATGATAGTATAAGAAAAGTTTCCTAAATAAGGGAATGTTTTTCTATCAATTATTGAATAGTAACTTGTGTTTGAATTTTATTTAACAGTATAAAATGATTTGTGAGATTTCTTAACATGAATCTTGTCTTTGTAATTAATAACCCATGTATTTTCATTCATTGAAAATGCACTGACGAATGTATTCAAAAGTAAAAATTGAGATAGAGTTACAAACTATTTGAAGAATTTTTTTATATCTGTTTTAGTAAAATTTATTTCGTGATAAAAAATACTCATACGTTTTCATATAAAAATATTGAGCTTTTACTTTCAAATGGCTAGCAAACACTTTTTCAAATATATTTTTTCCTAACATATTCTCATAAAAGAAATTTTTTAAATCCGATCTTTAGTTAATTTTTGAATAAATAAAAAACTACAGGCGCAGTAGCTCAGCGCATTACGTCAGGGTTGTTCCACTTGATTGGTTAGAGCAGTTCGAGCGAGCGGGGGCTCCTTTGTATTAGATGCTCATCAGCAACTGTAACTTCACGCCCGGTTTTTCTACTTTAGAACTTTTAAATGAGGATTACAAATTAATAAGTGTTTAAAAAAATCTGAAAAAATTAAAAACTGGTTATTAAGAGCCTGTGTGATGATAAACAATAGTCAAATTAGCTAATTACAATAGGGGTGCTTACTTCCCAAACAAAAACACTAAAATATCAAAGTTAAAATTAATATATTTTTAGGCTAAAATTGTTAGTTTGTAACGCGTTTTTAGTGTTACGTTTACTGAAGGTTTGGAAGTAGTAAAAAGAATAGTAACAATAATGATTTAATGTAGACATTTTCCAGCATCTCGTTTCACAAAAAAATTAAATTGAAATATAAAGCTGGTCTTTAATCTTTATTAAATCCCGTACTTCGTCTTTCCTAAATATTCTTTCAAATTCTTAAGGATTTTTACCCACTCTACGTACATATATTTTGGAAAAAGGCATTACAAAATTTTCTCCATTATACTTGAAATTTCAGCTTATCATTTCCTATGTAAGTTCGTTTTGAATACATCTATAAAAATCTTCTACATACATCTAAAAATGTTTTTTTGTACTGTCTATAGTGGATATTAAAATAACTTAAGGTTATCCCATAAATTTCTAGCTATTTATATCCTATTGCCTTCGTGATTTTCTTGAACAAATAGCAAGCAAACTAAAATGTTGCAACCCATTATTCGAAACTTAGAAGTTATAACTAGTGTAATCTTTTGTACATTATAAGGTTATACGGAATGTTTCTGTTTCAATACATACATATTTCTTGCGAGGAGCAAAACGATTTTTTAAAGACACATTTTATAAATATGACGTTTTATCCGATAAGTATTTATTTATTTCATCTATACAGGACACGCATGTATGTGCAATGAATATTTTTAACATCAGGCTGCAATCATAATAGCTATGTTCAACAGTTCCATAAATGTTTTAGTGGAACCTGAATGTGGCATTATACCTTTTTTTTCCTGCCACAGTTTTATTTCTAAAATTATGAGTATTAGAGGTATAGTTCTCTGAGGATGGGCATTTTTAATGTTTTCCACACAAGAAATTTGACTATGAAGAACTTTGGAAGACTGGTTGAAAAAATGAAAATGTATGAACATGGTGTTACAACAAGTCCGTCCAAACACTACACAGACCGATTTTTTGTGATGAGTAGATAAAATTTGTCGAGGAACCCATTTTATTAAACAGAAAACAAGTAAAACCAGAGTATAGAGCTCACAGAGGGTCCATCTCCATAGACGCTAGCGGCAACTTTTTTGTAGCATTGATTTTCCAAAAGACGGGAGTTGCAAAGTTTGTAACGCCTCCTAGCTCCTAGACAGCCTATAATAGCTCGACCTCACTCCTGCTACGTCACTGCTACTCTACGTCACTCAAATCGGCAGTGTATGGAAAAGAACAGCGCCACCCCGATGAAATTAAAATGCCACCCGATAAAAGTTTCATATCCAATCAGGAATCACTTTCGCTATTTCACCTATTTCGCCCTCTCTGTTTGGCGGATGCGTCTCGAGAGACCCATGTTTTCCTTGTCCGTCACGAAAGGCGGAATCAAAATAGTCGAATCCTCTAATACCTCTTAGAGATTGACATATAGAATGAGCACGTCACAGTCAAACACATCTGTGATCTCCAAATTGCAATACCAACCCTTTCGTCAAGACATTTGCAGTGCCGCCCTTTATCATACGATGACCTTTGAGAATAGCGTTTTTGGACCCTCTGTTAGGCCTTTTCTTCGTGATGCATATATTAAATAAAAGGAATTTATCGATACATTTGTACAAATAATTGATTAAAATGACCTATAAATATCGTCGGTTTACAAGCGAAAGGCACTAAGTCACTTTTGGTGAATCTTTTGAAAGTGGTAGAATATCGCCAACAATTGAGGGGAGCCTTGGACACTTCCCAAATCTCGCAACCTGTAAGGTGATCAATTGGCATGGCACAAAAGAAAGCGATTGTCTATTGCTAAATTTGGCGAAACCTCGTACAAAGTATTTGAGCCAGAAGTTCCTTTCGCCTGTAAGCCGACGATATATGATATATGGGATTTGACTTATCTCTATATGAACCGACCTCTTTTTTTCAACCAACAACACTTCCACACCCCTATCTCCACCCAAACTTTGCGGACGTTCCCCCACACAAATGTGGCGTCCGCAGCTTCCTGACTTCGCGATAACGTATTCCATTACACGCTTTCGGCCAGGATATTCCGGAAGATAGGGAACCGAAGCCCGTCACCGAAATGGGCCTCCGTCCTCGTTTCTGGGCGCCCTAACAAACCTATTCTCACCTCAAAATAGTCGTCATCAAAATCGCATTCTGCAGGCTCTGGCCCTGCTTCTGGTAACGGCGAAAAAAGCTCACCGAGATTCCTCGATGAAATGAATGGCGTGCGGAATGGTTCGGTTTGATCTGATTTTGGAGGAAGTTGGTAGTTCTTCGCAACAAGTTGGTTGAGGAAAGTTTGTTGGGGATCCGTGAATATTTGAGTTCGTTTTGGTGAGGGAATTAAAGGTAGGTTAGTTGAAGTAAGCAAGTTATTTTCTTTGATGGATGTTCCAGAAAAAAATTCAGACAAGGAATAATTAATCGAGATTTAATTAGTTTTGTAACTAGCTCCTGTAGTGATTTCTTTCAAGAAAGAAACATGTGATTTATAATTGTCACGAGCTGACGTTGTTCAGGCTGCGTTAAACAATTTTATAGAGGGGAGAAGGGTTCTCAACTTTAAAATTAAGTTTGATGAGTATTTTTTACTTTACTGGAGTGTTTAGTTTTAGGTTTGAATATATCCTTAAGAACCCGAGGTTAAGAGACAGATAGTTGAGTTAGAAAAACCCCCTTTACAGTTTTATAAATTTAGAGTGTTTTTACGTCTTAAAAGAGAAGTTTTAATGTTTTTTTTCATTAGAATAAAAGGAGATAAAAGATGTACAGTATAAAGTATTGATTGTATGCATTGAGGTTAGACAATAAACATAGCGCTCCTTAGAAGAACCTACTGTGATTTATGCAAAATGCTATAAGTATTTTACAAAGTGACTCTTTGTATTTTATTAACAAGGGTATTGTGAGGTTTTGTATTTTATTAACTTTGAGTGAATTTTATACATTATATATTTCCAGTGTACAACTTCTGCCTTCCCCTCTCTGAGCCATTTGAGACAAGTCGGACAATTTTTTACAATCGCAGAGTTGACCCATACGTGATTTGAACACGCAACCATCTCATGATTAGATTACTTCCATTATGGACTAAGAGTACGTAATTGCTTAGTACCTAACGTATGTTTTGAACACCTTAAACTAATTTATTAGATTCTAATCGTATAAACTTTATAGAACAACTAATATAATAAGATGCTTTTTACCCAAAACCTACTTAAACTTTCTAAAAAAAGTAAATTGTTACAGAAAAAATGTAGCTACCTATATAAGCTAAAATTTGCAATATTTTAGAAATAAAGGTTGAAATACGATACATAATTGCTTTCGAAATATCATTGCTTAAGCTTTATTAGGTTACTAAAAGTATATAATGCCATGATAGCCGTTGAACACCTGAAACTTATTAATATTGTTTATTTCCTAAAGTCATAGTAAGGAAGTACCTAGTTGACAGAAAAGCAGCCTATACAGCAAAAAACTGATGAATCTATATTTCATCTCAAACTTGGTAAAAGTGTATTTTTGGTCTTAGTGATTTTGCCTTTAAAATAGCTTTTTTATTTCGCCATTTAATAGGAGAAACTGGATCTGAAACATCGAAAATAGAACCAAACGAAAAGAGAAACCATTCCAGTTAAAACCGCAAATAGAATCCCTCCAACCCACCTCAATCCGAAGGTGACCGATAACTTACTTTTTCTCCCACCCCCACGGTGTTGTTTGAACTTAGGATGGATTCACATGCAGCAACCTGACTGACGCGACCGATTGAAACTTTCCTAAAAATGCTGACCTAGCTGAAAAACTAAATAAGCCTTCTATTCGATTCTGGAATCGATTCCTGAGGATCGATTATTTCGATTCTTGGATTTGATACCAACCTGGAATCGATTCCTAAACGCCGCCAGTATCGAAAAAGTAGAATCGAAACAATTTCCCCAAATTAAAACACTTTGGGAAAATGAAACTGATTGAAAAATTTGGACTATTGTTTCCTAATATTTTGATCCCTTGGAATCAATTAACTAAGTGAATTTAATATTTAACGAAATTAAAATTCATCAGATTCCTTAAAAAAAGGGAAGTGGGTTCAATTTTCATATTTTTTGTTCATCATTGTACATTTTCACTGTTTTCCTCATTTCTTTGTATTTGTACCAATCTATTTCAATCACAGATCAACGTTAATCACTAATTACTATGAATTTAATTGATTTTTTTTATCGAAATATTAATTAATTATCAAAATACTAATTATTTAGGGAACAAAATTGTTAATAACTATCTGTATTAATATGAAAATTAAGTACGATCCCTTAAGATTCGATTCCTGTTGGAATCGATTCCTTCCGGGGTTCGATTCCTTGGTACCGATTCCAAGGCATTCGATTCCTTCAGAAATATTTAGAATATTCAGAATACATAATTCCTACGTCATAGCACTTATAACCAATGGAATGGCCGTATTCTTCATACAAGAGGAGAGCGATAGGGATTTTTGACCACTTTCTCCATTGATGTTCCGGCCAAGTCACACTGATCTTTGCATATAAACCCTTCTTTTGCATGAAAAGATCGAGACAGAAAGACTTTGAGGTAAAACCCCAAAGTACTTTTGAATAAAGCAAAGTTCTTTGAAACTGACGTTTTGTGCGCGCGCGTGTGGTTTTCTCCCCCCTCTCTCAAATCCAACGCGATGCTCCCGCTCAACGGAGGGAAGTTTGACATCAAATACTTATTTCAACCCTAATCTGAACATAAAAGAGTAAGAGTTACGGGAAAAAAAGCTCTAATGCCTCAAAAGAAAAATTTATCCTTACTGAAAGAGAGAGAGCGTGTTTTTTGGAAGGGTCCAAAATAAATTATAAGACTTTCCGTTCCGTTTTTGGGTAAGGAAAACCCCCATTCTTTTTTAACTCGTTGTTTAGGGGGGGGTGTTCTTTATATTTTATTTTTCTGTGAGTACATCCTGGAGGCAACTTAAAAGAACATTTCCTTATTTTTTTTCTCCCTCTGTGCCCCCACAGCCTTTTCCTTTTTTTGTCGGGAACATACCAATCCAAAAACATTCGCCAGCTCCCCCCCCTTGGTGTCGCACTCGAGATTATTCAGGCAAATGTCAAGGCGGTATTGATCCTTGAAGATATTCCAGCAATGCTGGAAGAAGAATGTACTTGATGTAAGTGGCTTTTTTTTTCAACTCGGGATTTTTAATCACAAAATTGCAGGGCTTTTTTTTCATTTTGTTTGAGATTACAAAAAGCTCAGGATGCTGTGGGATTTTTATTTCAGTTAATTTATTATGGGCTTCAGCTTTTTGACTGGATTTTACTTTCTTCTCAAATTCAGTATTGTAGTACCTAAAATATTTGAAAAGAAGGCTTACCTTTTAGTTTTATGGATTAAATTTTTGAGAATCCTATAGGTGTAAATTTTTCGGAATGGGACAATTCGGCGCGGCCAACAAAATTTTTTTCTTATAAATTTTAGAAGGATTATGAAAGAGTTCTAATTACTTTCATTTTATTTCTGGCACCAGAACGGCCAGCGCCGAATCGGCCCGCGCCCAAACGGCCGCGCCGAATAGTAGTAGACCGTAAATTTTTAAATATATATTTTCCTTTGCTGCAATTTAGAGTTTTTTAAGTGTTATTCTAAAAAAGAATTTAAAATACACCTACGCACGTAGTTTAAGTAGGATTAAATTATGGAAAATATTAGTCATCGCATAAGCTTATATTATTATTAGTAGTATAATATTAAAAACTTGATGATATTAGGATATATTTTTAGTACTAAATACACACACAATGTTTTGTGTTTCCTTTCTGTTGAATAAAGAAGACCACATGAAGATTAAGTAGTCACCAGTACTGGCTCTGTTGCCTCTTGGTGACCAATCCTTATTTTTTGTAGATGGTATTTTTTAAACAGAAAAATTATTTAATTTAAAATTATTATTACATCGAAGAAGAAATCCGATATGAAAATTGAACTGTAAGGTAATTGAATTGAATTATACCATGTAACATGGAAGACACCTGATTTTGTCTTTTCATTTCTCATTCTACAGGGTGTCTCAACAATGAATGACACATTTTGAAAATAAATAACTAATAACTCGGAAACTAAAAAAGATAAAAATACGCGGTTTGTTACATCCTACTCCTAGGAGTCTTAGGTGTAGGATGCAACAGATTGCGTATTTTTATCCTTTTTAGTACCGAGTTATTAGTTAGTGATTTTTAAAATCTGTCAGTCTTTTTTGGAACACACTGTATCTATATCAAGTTTGCAATTACTCAAAACTAATATTATCTTTTAATTTTTAAAGGCTTCATATTTATTTACCACTTTTCAGTACTGGACTTACTACTCATAAGTGAGAATTTTTAAAAAAATTTAAATTATAAACTATTGTGGTGGCTGAGGTGAGGCATCTGCTCACAAGCCACACACCTAAACTCAAAAATACTCTTTCTCCATGTGGCAGCAGCATTCTCCTGTTGCTACGTATAAAAGGCAGCTTCAAGATGAACTCAGGCTCTTCTTTTTTACTGCGTTTTTCGTATTTTTAAATGTTTTAACTTCTTTTAATAAATATGTTATTTTACCTTATGTTGTTTTAACTTGAATCAATTCGCCAACTGTGGTAGGACACTAAACTATGTTAAATTTATGTAGAAAAATATAATTCTTTAAGTAACCTGGTTTAAGTCTCTATTTTCTAAAAGTTACTCCTCTAAAGAGTTACTTTTTCTTTAACTCTTTTAGAGCATTGTCCATCTAATTACAAAGTGAGAGAGACCTGCTAAAAATAAAAAAATACCTTCTAATAAATCTTTATTTTGTTAAACTGAACAAATAATCATTATTACATCCTAACGGTTTTTAAAAAACCTAAACATTCAGCTGAATCTATAAAGTAACATTTAGTATACACATATCTTCATATTTTTTGTATGGATCTTCGAGTTTCCAAAATAAAAACATCCTAAACTAGATATTCGCCTCCCCCCCCGTAAAGCACGTGCAAAAAAACTTTTCATTTTTACAACAGCGCATTGAAAAACATAATTTAATAAACACAAAGAGAGGGTTCTTCAACTAAAGTGCAAGTACTTTGGGAAAACTCTTGCCTCCATACCATGCATGTTTAGCGTTCCGAAAAGAGTCACAAAATTCAATTTCGGGCCTATACTCTAAGAGTAAAAAGCTCTTAACACCGCACACAGGGTATGTTTGTGGAATTCGATTACCATGGCCTCCCCTCTTCGATTTGTATTCAGATATTGTTAGGGGAGTAAGATGGATAGGGGCGCCATTATAAAATTTGGGTCTGTAGTATTTGAGGTATTTCGGAATGATGCGTTTTGACATGGGGCCGTAACTCTTGTAATCTGTTTTTGACTCCATAGAAGTATAATGCCGGTTTTAGAATTGGGAAGTGGAAGCTGGAGTAAGTTGTTTTGAAGTGAACGTAAACTCAGTAGGAAAGTTCACATTTGTCTTTGTATTTGGTAGAATTAAACAATCTACTTTCTACACTGATATTTTTAAATTGACAGAAAAGAAACGGTATCTTTTTTATACGTGTCATACCATTTTTTACATGATGTAACTAACTTTCGCCACTTTCCAGGAGGAGAAAACTTTATAGATATTTATTTTATGGATTAAGTGACAATAAAGCTCGCAGTACCACTTACTTCTTTTAATTAAAAATATATTTTTTTCAGGACATTCAATATGAAGTGTTAAATATACAAGGTTAATGGACTTCATGAAGAATGTTAAGAGAGGACCCCTGGTAGAACCCGGTATTGACCAAAAAATACCCCTATATTGTGAGATATACCAGTTTATGTTAAAACCAATGTCTTTTAGAACTGTATGCTTATATGCTAAATAGAAGATACGTGTTTAAAAAATTATGTGTAGTAGGAATGTAAATGCCTAAATTGTGAATGAATCAAGTTTTCCTTTCCTGTTGCAATTTCTTGTAATGTTATTATACAATTATTGGGAGTTAGAGGCTAATAGTTTTAGTAATCAAATACAGAATATTTTCTGGATACGAGGTGGGTTGGTATGCTTACTTTTTTTATAAATCATAGTAACAGAATTAAAACCTCCCAATAGTTTGTTAAATCCAATTTGTATTAGATATTTTATCTACAACGTGTAAACTACATATATTCGAATGTTTACCTATTGACACTTCTCGAATGCGTTCATATGAGTATCTCATTCTTTCATTTTATTCTCATCTCATTTTTATCACTTTGAAACCAAATTGTCTCAACTTTTTATAGGATTTATTGGAAATCTAAGGCAGTCAAGTTTTAAAAGGGTTAAAAAGTAATCATTATCTAAGCATCAAGACTATCCGAACCCCCATCTCCAACCACAAAAAAAAATTCAACAAGATCGACAACATTCAATATTCAACCCGAGAATTCGCACTCAGGATCACACCCAACCCACCAACCTGCTTTCCACAAAGGTTGGCCCAAAGAAAAAAAAAGTCACGGCACTGCTTAAATGTAAATCCCGGTAAAACATATCCACACGGCAAGGGCACAAAAAATACAGAAGAAAATCGACAGCAGCGAGTTCTTCCCCCAAAGAGGAAGAAATCTTCCCCATCTTTATCCCTCTTTTCACGTCAGCGGCACGCGGCTTTTAGTAGGGACACTTCGAGGGAAAAACCCGAGAGGTAAACAAGTCAACAAACAAGGCGTAGGGGAGAAATCACAGCGTTCCGAATATAAATGAACTGATTCGGGGAGTCAGTGTATCAAGTACACCCCAGATGTCCCGCTGGGGATCTTTTTCCTCTCTTTCCTCCCACCCACTTGCAGACATCGTTACCGAGATGTATAAAACTCGAGGCAGGGAAAAATGAAACGGAATGTACTGGAGAATGTTTTACTTATGGTGGGGGTTCCGGGCTATTGATTCGGGGTGTCCGGAAGTGGGGATACCCCCACCTCAATTTGGTCATGACTTGAATTCAAATTGTGTGGGTTTTATTTTTTTTCTGTTTTCTTTGATGGGACGGCTTCAGATTCATTAGGTCTATTCAGTGGAGAAGGCTAAGATAGTTTGGTATAGTTATCGTTCTTGGACGTTTTCGCAAAACTTTCATGGAGCCCTCCGGCGGTTTTAGTTACACCAGAAATTGTGTTGTAGTTAGTAAAGAGATCGTGGTATGATTTTTGAATTTAGATTGATATTTGCATGCTAAGGGTTTTAAGTACCTTACGAAATGCGTATTAGTTTACTGGAAATATGCGAAAAATATGGTATAGTTTGAGCTGAAATTATGCTGCGCGTAGAAAATCAAACAGTGGATATCATTTTCTAGAAAATATCAGACGTAAACATCAATATTTACGGAACTTAAAAAGTATGAAATTAAAATATAAAAAAATTGAATACTAAAATATCGTTGAATTGAATTATGTAAAAATATACAAATAAATGGCACACATTTTTTGAGCAGAAAATAAGCTGTATGTTAGTACATCCATAAGAGATTCACTTATATCTATGATTCCTAAATCCCTATAGTTCAGTGTTTGACTTTTTAAGTTGGCTTTAAACTCAAAATTATCAAATTGAAATATTTTAAAGTTGTTTTCTATTATATTGAATTGCAATTCAGTAAAATCCAAGCTTTAACTTTTAAAAGAAGTAACCAGTTTGAATAGATGTCCCTCTCTCAGTTAAGTAATACTACAATATTAAATTTTCATTTAGTATTAAAATTTGACTGTAAAAGACAAATAGAATTCTCACATTTTAAGAAACATAAATTCAAATAAATTTTACCATGAAAGAAAATTGAATTTCGCAACGCGCAATTCATTCCACACCTCATCTAAAATTATAAATCGGAGTCATAACCCGAAAAGAACCTGCACCCTCTCAAAATGAAACAGAATTCTAACATTACCCCTTCCTAAAAAATACCCTCACTGGGCTCGACTTTAAGAATGACCAACAGGACCCAGAAAGTGCGAACAAGACGGGACCCCATCCCGTGTTATTACTCGCAATACTTTACAGCGCAAATGTGGACCATTTGACATTCTTTCACTAGCATCAGTATTGTAAAGTGTGACCCATTTGACGCGAATGGTCCCAGGGAAAAAGCATGGCATCCCGGTGCGCTTGGAAATGGAGAAAAACCTGTCTCACCAAAGTGTACTAGAAGAGCTTATTCGGAAGAGGCAAGCGACGCCTATATATCTTTCTGTTTTAGCCGATTTCACTTCATACGTTATCCGAAAATAGAACTCCAAACGACTTCGCTTAATCTTATATGAAACGATAGAGGTGACAAATGTCTTACTATAAATTCTATTTCAACCCGAATCGAATCCTCCTCACCTTCTCTAAGTGCCCGAATAGAGAAGGTTTTTTTACTGCTTCACTTAGTTTTTAAAAGGGTATTCATTTGCAATGGCGGAAAGGGAAGTTAGGGTTATCACATAGGTATTGCAAGTTTGAAGTAGTTTTTTTTTTAAATATATGGTATCATATTTTAACCAGAATTTGAATTTAATGATCATGCTTGATCGACTTAACCTTTTTTAATGAATAAATTTTGAGAAGTAAAATAAAAATTGTAAGACATAAAACTAGTGATAAGAAGTGTTAACTTACAACTCTCAAGCGTCACCTCCAACCGTGGACCGGTTTCGTCCTTGTTAGGACTCATCAGCACGTTTTTCAGTTATAGTCGGCTAGTCTAGTACTTGCCCTCCGCTCTCCTGCGTTACCTTCCTATACCTTGCTGATGAGTCCTAACAAGGACGAAACCGGTCCACGGTTAGAGGTGACGCTTGAGAGTTGTGAGTTTACACTTATTGTCCGCTTAACCAGCAATAATTGGTGAAATACTCCTTTCATTTAGTGATAAGATTCTAACATGATTTCGCTCTAACGAGAGTGATTAACATACTGATGAAAATGTTTCAATCAAAATATAAAACTCAAACATCACCAAAACATGCATATCATTCATACCTTGACAAAACTGCCAATCTAGTTTTTAGAGGATAGGCGTTCTCTTCAATATATTTCGAAACAATTGAGGAACCTCTCTGATGGCAAATTGACTATATTTCACATGCCCACAATTATTTTTATATTTAGGGGAAAATATTTCTCAGAAAAGAACGGTCGCAGATAATCATTAAAATGATGATCAATTGTAAATATTAAAACAAGTTCTTTTTTATCCTTTCTGATTGTTAAATGGCTATATTTTTCTAATGAAAAATGCTGTCTGGCTTTTGAAAGGGGCAAATAATAATTTTTATACACGACATTGACTTTTTCTGTCTCTATAATTATCAATTTCCAACCCTGCTTGTAACAAAAAAAATATTAAATAGATTAAAAACAGCCATAGTTAATTTGAAAGGTTTTTAAGTTTTTTATTTCGTTTAGAGAAGGCAAGTTTTTTAAGACAGGGTAGTATTCTGTAAAATCATGGTTTTGATCTTTTTTTTAGAGAAAAGATAAGATTAACGCTACGGGATAAACAACTTTTAATTAAATTACAGCCTTCAAAATACATAAATGGTACGTTGAACACATTTATAAGGTGAAAGAAAAGTTGCTTAAATTTGTAATAAAGATGTTAATTTCATTCTGTTGCTAATATTTGTTTTACTTTGAGAAAATCAGTTACATAATGCCTGTGAGTTAAACCAGGTAATTAAATTTTTTCCCAAATGTCTGAATAAGACCTCTAGGTAAAATTCCTGAGTTTTTGTTTCTTAGTCTTTCGTAACAGAAACTATTCTCCAGTAAATATTCTGCTATATAAGGTTGTTTAATCCTCAGATTGAACGGTTACGCAATTTGAAATTTATTCATGCATCTTATGTAAAATTTTCATCTTTTGTATATTTCCTTTGACTGAAGAATGCCAACTATGTTACCTCAAGTTAAAAGATAACAATCACCGCGACCGGCCTTTTAAATATCTGCTGCTTGTTTGCTTCAAAAGGATTGCGCAAATACTTTAATTACGTTATTTTAATTTTATGTAATTCATGCTTGAGTACTCGGTTTATATTGTGTTGGTATTTATTGTAAGAAAATTATTTTATATGAAAATATTTCGTATTACATTATCACAAGTAGAACTAATTGAATTGAGTGTGTATAAAGTCTAAATGCTGACCGCTCTTCTTCAATTTTTTTACAAATAATTTTTAGCTCTTTCAGTCTTGGCAACCCCAAATTTACCATATGATTTAATATCAATCTCGGGTGGTCTAGAACTCAAAATAAATTTTATATTTATTATTATTAGTGAGAAAATTACACAAGAAACACACAGAATTTCTTTCTAGCAAATCAAAAGATGACATGATAAAGCAGTAAATAAATTATAAAGTGGAAGTTAGTAAAAACTGTGGTGTTTCCCCTCAACTGTCAATACGGATGTCGATCATTTGTTGAAGTTTCGCCACCGCTATAAATTCTGGTGCCCTTTGATGTGGCATATGTTGTTCATCCCTATACTTGGTTACAGTGTTTCCTGACGCTATGACGTCACTACGCGGAAGGAAAAACTGAGTTAACAGAAATCCTGTTTTGGTACGCAAATCTAGGAGGAGTTTGGGTACGCAAATCGTGATGTAAAGACGCTAATCCCGCATGGGTTTAACAAACTGATCAAATAGCTAAATTAAAGTTATTAATTTCATTCAATTATGACACTTCGTTTGGAACTATTACTTTCTTTGTCGGATCTCAGCTTGTTTCACCTGAATCAAGTAACGTTGCAGTCTATTGCTACGAGGTTTGCTCTTTTGGTACCACAAAACTTTTTTCTGTCTTTTTGTTTGTTTTCTCTATGTGTTCTTGTTGTATTTGTGTGTTGTGTTAATAAAGATTTGATTTGATAAGGAATAAATACCTTGTTTCAGGCAGTGGCTGATGCAGGGGGGTGGCACTCTGGAAAGTGCCCCCCCATTGGAGACCCAAAAAGGTTCTCAAAATGAGTAATAACCCAACTTTTACAGGTCTAATTTCAAAATTTTTTCTGGGGGAGAAGCCCCATACCCCCATTAGTATCAAAATGGGGTATTCAATGTTTATTTTTAGGAAATCCCCAAAATTTTGACATTTTGGGTCAAAAAGTACAGGTAATAGTGTTGAAAAGTGCCCCCTTTAGACTCAAAACGTTTCTAAAAATGAGTTAAAACCCTACTTTTACCCGTCAAATTAAAAAAAATTTTCTGGGGGACGACCCCCATACCCCCAATGGTATCACAAGGGGATCTTGTCTGGAAAAGTGCCCCCCCCCCCTTGGAGCCGTGCTGGATCCGCGCCTGGTTTCAGGTGACTTATTCTCAAATGAAATCATGCATAAAAAATTTGACTTCTTTTAGTTTGAATCAATAACTTTCATGCATTTTAAGTAGTTATCAACAACAACCGCATAAATAACTCCGGAAATAAAATTTCCCCATGCACCTTTCTCATTTACTACTTCCACACCCATAAATGCAAGGCTAAGGCACCCCGTGGGAAGTGACAGCCCGAGATATATTGAGAACAAGTCGGTAATTTTGAAGGCAGGGAAACATCCATCATTTGGCCGAGAAGGAAGAAAGCCAAACGCAAAGCCGATTCACCTTTCCCAATCTCTCTCTCTCTGGGCAAAACAATGGAGGCTCTCACTCCAGCCAATTGTAGTAGAAGGGTGACGAAAATCCAATAAACTATCCACTTTCAACGTTTTTACCTTGCGGATTCCGTAATTAGCTGCAGCGGAAAACAAAAGCATAACAGTCAATAGCAGCCTATTCGGAATGGATTGCCGCGGAATTGTCTTCATTTATCAACATCACTTCTCCTTATTAATTGCGTCCTCTCGAAAAATAATCATTTAATCCCCCACACACAGGGGAAAGAAATACCCTGTTTAATCATATTCGAAACCTTCTGGTAAAAATATGTCCGGCCTTACTTTTACAAGCGATTCCGACTGAGCTATATTTCAACCCGAAGGCCATAAATCATACGCCACAGTCAAATGCACACAGGGAAGAAAGGGACAGCCGAAAAAAATTACCGAAGGAATAAGAATGATGAAAAAAAATAATGCATTTGCTGCTGCCGGACCCGAATCCGTACATATATATTTTTATCCCGTGACAGGCAATTTCTTACTGCTCTTTTCATTCCATATCTAAAATACATTCTCCGAAGAACCGCCGTATTATTCTTCCCCGGCGATGTTCGTTTTTTGAGGATGTATAAATATCTTCCCCCTTTGCCTCGCTATGCGAATGATAATGGTTTAAGGGGGAAAATACGCGACCGAAAAATTGTAGATGGGCGACGAGAGATGATGTATGGAGGATGGTTTCTGCAAGAAATAATAATCCACCAGGGTAATAATAAGTATTAAATATAAAAAAAATCCACCCCCCCCTCAACAATAACGAAAAAAAAATCCAACACGAAACGCAATACACTGTCCCCCTACAAATCATACAACGCATTAAAAGGAGATTTTCAATGGTAGGGTGGAATAATAAATGACCCATAGATGGCGCTGTCGGTGAAAAGAAGACTTCAGGGGGTATTGTTAACACTCGAACGGTGACCGAGGGGTCCCTGGTAATACCGGGGATCGGACAAGATTGATGACCGCTGGCCGGCGCGGATAAATAAAGGAGGCGGAGGGATATGCGATGGTCAGTTGCGACGATTGGAGTTGACGAATAGGGAAGCGATACAGGGATTCTTCGTCGGGGTGAGGGAAATATTGAACAAAAAATACGTTTTGGAGGGATCAGGGAAACATTGTTCGCTAGAATATACAAGGTTTCCAGTTTCCTTAACAAAACGATCTTATTTTAAAGTTCTATGAAGACGAAACTATTGGTAAAGAGATAATAAGAAATTTTGTCAGTGACTTTGTAATGGGGGATAATTTTTGTTTCTCCAAAAAAAAAAAGAGTTAATTTTCTTTCTCGCTGACATTACTTTCTAATTTATTTTATAGCCTATAAGAGAAATGGTTATTCAAATACTAAATAAGAAACGTTTCAGCTAAATATGCTAACAAAATGAACAATGCTACGAAAAATTCATAATTTGTCGGAATTGCAGCTTTTTATCACAGATAAATTAAAATTAATTGGCGAGTCTATATACTAACTGTTCCTTATTTTAGGACAAGAGTTTCATCTATCAGAAAAAATATGAACGAATCTCTCTACTTTTGCATAAGCAAATTCCCATTTATTCTATATTTTTCTCTTAAAAATTCTATACATTAATGAATGCCCTGTATTCCCACCCATTGAACATCTCTTGGTATAATTTTCATTGATGAAAAATAATTTCACTAGGTGTTATGTTGAAAAAATAGTTCCGTCCTTAATTTATGAACAGTAGTGTACAAAATGAGGTTTTGGCAAAATTTTCACTGTTTTTTGTGGTTTTTAAACTTTTTTTGTAATAAAAAAAATTTTAAACTGAAAACTTTAAGGATAATTTTAAAGTTTATTTTAAACCACAATTTTTGAGACCATAGTTAAATTTTTACCAATAGTAGTTCTTCTACAAATTGAATTTATCAATAATTTTTTTGGTGTGTCACTCCATTTTTAACTCCCTGGGATTTGGTCTGGGACCCCCAAATCCAAAGTGATTCTGATTCGTCTAGGTGTCTATTATCCCCCTAGAAGTGGGACCCATTATTTATGGGACACCCTGTATAAGGTATACTGATTTTTTATGTATACAGGGTGATTCAGAAATAATCATCAATAATTGGGAGGAGGTAGAGGGGCCCTAGACAAGCATATTTCGAATAGGAATGGTGGGGCGCAGCCTTACCGTTAAAGAGTTAGGACCTAATGTAGTGCAATCGCGTTTCAAAAGGCCATTTTTAGAAGGCCCCGTGTGACGAAACAAAACATAAAAAATGAAAAACATTATTACAAAAAGATTAACATTGCACTTTTGAAACTCACTCCACTGTTTAGAAAGTGGTTCGAATTCTATCGAATTCATGGTTTAAGTAGTAGGGATACTTCTGTACCTCATGCAATAATGTTTTTCATTTTATTATGTTTTGGTTCGTCACACGGGCCTTCTCAAAATGGCCTTTTGCAACGCGCTCGCACTACATTAGGTCCTAGCTCTTTAACGGTAAGGCTGCGCCCCACCATCCTTATTCGAAATATGCTTGTCTAGGGCCCCTCTACCTCCCCCCTAATTATTGATGATTATTTCTGAATCCCCCTGTATAGAGGGTCTTCTTCTAGTGAGCAAGCAAATGTCTCTTTATCTTTCGATCAACTGCCCCTCAACTTCTTCCTTTCTTCCCTCCGAGTCTGCCATAATCACGTGACCCTTTTACTATCGTAGCTGCTTAAAAACTCACTAATAAAATTACCTAAACGTCTTAAATCCCGTGTTTCTGGCGATTTTTATTAATTTTCAATAAATGCAGCTAAACAGTTACTCTATTAATGACAAAGTGTAATATTCATTCCATGTAAAATTTTCTCTTTTAAAAGTTCTTCTTAAACAACTTCAAATAATCAACCAAAAAGCTTTTACATCCTACTACTATTATAATCCTACTACTATTATAATTGCGAATGTTTGTCCGGATGTTTGTTACTCTTTCACGCAAAAACTACTGAATGGATTTTAATGAAATTTTACCATAATGTAGCTTATACATCAGAATAACACATAGGCTATAATTTATAAAGAGAAAATCAGTCCTTCATTCTTTTTTTCCCGTTTTTCCTGCTTTTTTTCACTTATTTTTCCGTGTTTGAAAACCTGTTTTACCAGTCATACAACGAGTTAAAAATAAAACATTGTTTCAAATGAGACACAGATCACTAGACTTTTTCATTTACTAGATCTTTTATTTTAGTTTTAAACACTGGTTTTAAATTTCTTAATTTGTTCACTAGACTTTTTACTACGGTTTCAAATTTGTTATTTTATAAAGGCAACAAGATATTATTAAACATTATCAGAAACATCGGAATTGTAAAAAGTGACAAGAACACCGGGATTGGAAAATTAGCGAGAACATCGGGAAGGAAAAATTACCGAGAACACTGGGATAGGAAATTTACCATAAAGACACCCAGAATACCGGAATATAAAAATTACCGTAAACACTGAGATAGGAAAATTACCGGGAACGCAGCCGGGATTAGAAAAATTACCATGATCACCGGGCAACGGGATAAGATTACCGGGAACACTGGGATAGGAAAGAGGCGCCTGGGATACCGGGATAATTTGTAATATTGCTAATTTACAAAATTATAAATGTATTTTAAGAAATATTTTAAAAAATAAATTTATACACCCCACCCGTGCAAGGCCGGGTATAACAGCTAGTTCACTATATATTTTTATGCAGAAAACTGCCTTCCGGGCCTGAGAGGCCCATGTAACAGAGAGGCGCACGCATCCTCCCGGGTTAAACCCTATTCTAAATCCACCAAGCTACCTCAAACACCTCAATCCCCGAAACCCCTTTTCCAAAACTATTACCCCAATCCTCCCTTCCCAAACAGTCCAAGCATCCCCTCCAGTCCGATTACACTTTTAAGTTCACCCCCTTCAGCTTCCCCGGAATTAATACCCCTCCAAGAAGCAGGTGGTTAGGATTCCCGAAGACACTCCATACGTAATGAGCCAGACCAAGATACTTACATCTGGCCTTTCCAACGTCACATCAAGGGCCGACAACGCGTGGAGGTAATTAGCCTTTATGCGCCCTGGACCGCTTGTCCGCAGCGTAATTCGAGAATCCTCCGTCGAAAATTACTCCAGATTACGTCCCGTTTACGTCTTAAGCGCCGGACCGCTAATTAGAGACGGGACGGAATGGGATTTAAGCGATCCGGAGGGGATTTAACGGTCCCTGAAAATCCGACGAATTACTAAAACATTTAGTTTTGTAAGAGGGGGGACCAATCGCACGGAAGGTTCGGAGTTTAATTAGAAAAATATATTTGATGGTGGGGAGGGTGGTAAGAAGCGATATTTAATGTGGAGAAAGAAAGTATTAAGATGTGTAAAGGGTGTAATGAGGAGGGGGTTGGGGATGGGAATGGTAATTATGTGTTTAGTCGCTGCTGTGGTGATAATTTATCAAATGCAGTTCTGTTTATAGTTTTGAAAGTTGGTGACTGTGATGTGGAGGGGGGTTTATTTGAATATGTTTTGGATGATTGGGCTAGCTTTAAAAGCTTTTCAGTTGTATTTTAAAGACCTTTAGTTTTTAAAAAATGTTTATTTAATAGTTCTTTTGATATTATTTTCAATGAAATATGCTTCTTACTTACAGCAAAACAAACCTTACATTAACAAACCTGTCAAACCAGTTTTTCCTCCATAAGACCGTATATGCAGGAAAACAAACACTACTCTGACTTAAAGCCCGAAAAAGGTTTTAAATTTCTAAAGAATTTTTAAAAAAGAAAGAAACATCATATGGCCAGAGAGAGTAACATCAACCGAAGATGATATATTATAAAGAATAACTTTCATTGTTCGGAAGAAAACACACAATTAGTGCTCGACTTACTTTTAGTTTTTAAAATTTTTTAAATTTTTATCTACTGACGGTACTTACAATTCCCGTCAACTTAAAAATAGATAGAATAACCATCCTTACGAATATACTGACGATACTTTGAAGGAACACTCTTTCAGTTTTTATCTTCCAGGATAAAAGGCAGAATGGGTTCTCTGATGAGTATTTTAGCGGGAAATGTGAATAGATTCAAAACTGAAGTAATTTAGTTCCTTCAAAAGTAGTTAAAGTCAAAAGGAAAATGTATTATTTTTTAAGGCCTATGGTTTTTTGTATTTTGAGAACATTTTAGGATCTAGCGATTATGATTATTTTATTTGCGTATATCCCTTAATTTTTAATTTAGTGACTCAAAAAATATTTGCACGAAAAAAATTGCCTAAATCATAATGCCGTCGATAGAAGGTTTAAAAAATTAATGATGTATAAGAGAAAGTTTCTGTATTTAATGAAGACATGTATGTTGAATACAATTAATGCAAGAATTCTCGATTTATGAGCTTTTAAAAGACTCGGTTTATTTTATTTTTAATCAAGATAAAACCCTTGCCAATACAACGTTACTGAAAATTATTTTGTAGCTTTCATCCAACATTCAACAGTAGCAGATGGACTACAAAAATGCTTTTTCTGTAGAAATATCACAGACACAGTAACATAAAAGTTAAAATACTGAAACCATGCTCAAAGGATCTCACTCTCCTTCTTATAAGCCCTTCATCTAACACGAATGCAACAATCGCTTCAAGTATTTCAATAAACAATTAAGCTGTGTTCAGGATGAAAGTGGTATAAGTCCAAATATGCAAAATTTGAAAAAAAGCATGGATTTGCATTTCTTTTAAGATCTTTTACCTAGTGTTGTCACTAGATCTACTAGGTTGTACTAGGTTAGTAGTAGTCACCTAAGTCAAAAGCTCAAAAGGGGTCCTAGTGGAGCTGCCTAAAAATGCTTTCTGCATAGGAACTGCCGTTGGAAAAACCTTCAATTACTCAAAACTACGTTAAATGGACTTATTCCACTTTCATTCAAACAAGCTCAATTGATTCAAAAGTCCTAAAAAACCCACTTAATAAATTATACCCTCAAAACACTTATTTATCCTCAGAATTCCACCCTCTAAGTACTTCACAATACCTCAAATACACATCTGAAAAATGATTCATTTCAATTGTTGATCACTTTCAAGTCCGATTCCAGAGAGGGCTTTCCAAAGGAATTAACGCCACCACAGCAAACCATAAGAGGCGGAAAAAAAAACCCTAACACCGCCCAATTAATTTCCGACTCAGTGGACCGGCAAACACGATAATTAAACTTTTATTTCATAAATACATCTTTCTCATTTCCATGAGTAAACTAATACACGATCTTTTTGCGTCCTTTAATCCGCACATAAAAGAAGGCCGTTTGCGTTTATTTGCCGAAGTTATTCATTAGCAATTAATGAAGTCTCGCATTACCTAGTTTTTCATTCCGGCAATTAATGATAAGTGGGGGGAAACAAGACAATTTTTGAAACGGTATATGACATTGCTTTTTTCTGCCATCGCCAGTTTTGTTTCTTCTTCTTCTTTTCTGAGGAAACCAACTGATTATAAAGGTCTCGGTATTAAGTGCTGCGGTAATAAGATTTCGGCAAAACACGAATTCATGCATATTAATCAGAGGAATACGAGGTCTGAAATCCTCATTTGGATCTTCGAACCACATGTTAAAGAATTTTATTATTCAATAATTCGAAAAAGGTATTTTTTTGTTTGTGTCTGTGCTAAATATTCCATGTCTTGTTCTATGTGTATGTTATGTTAAGTAATGTCAGCCTTTGTAGTAGTTACAGAAAAATATTCGTCTTATTCGTTTGTTGTTTTGCCAAAACTAATTAACTCGTTGATTAAATGTTTAACACTAATTAGTTTTGTTTTCACTAAATCTTATCCAATTTGATTCTGATTTTCTTTTTTTATTACATTCTGTAAAAGGATCTTGTTTTTTTTTGTTAAAAACAATGAGAAGTTCTTGCTTATTTAAAATGTAGGCATAAGCCTTACGGATGCGTTTATGAATTCATGCAATGCAAACGCCTTTTTTGTGTTGTTTATTCCTTTCTGAGTAAAAGCATTACATCATTTCCTTTTCTTGGAGTTAGGGAATTTATTGCATCTGTGTGTGTCAAGAATTTTAATGTTTCTCTATAGAAGAGTTTTTCACATAAAACGCATATTTTCATTCTTTGTATTTATGTTATTATAATGTTAAACCAGTTTTTATTACTAGTTTCTGTTCGGATCAACACTACTAAAAGAAATTATGAGCGTCCAATCTCACATAGTTATTTTAAAAAAATGAAGCTGTTTTTCTTATACGTATTTTACACGTTTCATTCATTAATATTCATTCCCTAAAATTTATATTTATTAAATGCAATTTTTACGGACCCTAAATAATCTAGCTAGTAGATCCTACTAAAATCATTTTTTATATTAAGATTTATCATAACTCAAATATAGAAATTTTGGATTGATTTGTTTGAGATACACACTTTGTAAGATAAAATATTTATTAGAAAATCCTTAGTTACAAGCCATTACCTATAATGAAATACATTTTTAATGGAAAATAATTAACATTCATGGACTTAGTGTCTTTTGCTGAGAACAGTTGAGCAGGAAATGGAAATTTCGTAACTAGGTTCAACAAGATTAATATTTCAGGCATGAAATTGTCATTTTAATCTTTTTTTTCTATCTTAACTAGTTAGTTATTTTATAATTATGCCTTTTTTATCCATCGCAGGTTGTCTATATTTAAAAGCTGTTTAAAACACCGCCTCATAATTAATTTTCTCATAGAACAATAAAGGGCATAATTATAAAACTCAGGAAATAATGTAGTTTTCCTTGAATGCTTTCATAAATAGTAATACTTAGAGTTAATTGAAAATTAATTAACTTTCCTAATCACAACGAAAAATTCCAAAAAGGAATTTTCGAGCGAAACGTATTTATTTTAATAATCACAATGGCGTCGATTGTTTCAAGGAGCCGAAAAAAAATCGATCTTATATTTAGTACTTGCTAAACATATCGATTCACCCAGACTGCTATAAAGTGTTCCGAAAGATAAAATTCGTTTTTATTCCGAGAAGTCGGTAGTTTTTATAAAGACCGCTTCACAGGGGGGTTGAGGAACTCACTTTCCCCCCGATACGAGCCCAATTCCCTCTCTGTTAAGCCAAAATATTTCTCGCTGTTATAAACATAAAACCATTTTACAGACATTTATGTCCCTTTAAAAAGTTAATAAACTGCAAACGGAAAAGGCTCCCAACTAATTTCGGTCAGGTTGGCCGAAATGGGTCGTAAAGGGTGGAAGAGGAAGCCCGCTGCATCAGCGACATCTACCGGAAGTCGGATGAGTTACTCCACGCGGTATTCCCCGCTGGTGGCGAGAGAACGTAAGTATTTACTCGGGTGGGACTATGCTTAAATTTTGATGGCTGAAAATTTGAAGAGCCTGTCGGGGTCATAAAATATGAGGACCTAAGGGGGTCAGTTTTTGCGTATCCATGGATGAGGAGTTTTTATGGAGGGGTGAAAAGAGGTTTCTTATATGATTATAAAAAGATTTTTAGTGTTGGTTGAGGTGCCGAGAAAAATTGAGTTCGGTCATTAAATTCGGGAATTGATTTCTTAAACAATTGAGGGAGGACGCGCTTGGGAAAAATCGAGTAAAATTTAATCGCTTTATTGAAGAAAGATTCGAAGGGATCGGAAAAGTATTTTGATTGGAACTGGCGAGTGGTGCTCTTTGATTGGTTTAAATTTAGGGTCAGGTCGAAATGACGCATGGTTCGGTTCTTGTTATTGTTATTATTATATTTTTCTTTCTCAGATCAATCTCGGGGGATCGATATGTTTTATTTCGTAAGAAAATATAAGTTTCTTTTTCTTTCTTTGACGTCGTCTTCAGTGTTTGTTTTAACTGCGAACAAACAAAACTATTGATTTGCTCAATTTTTTTGTGTGTAATTTTCCTTGTTTTTATAGGGTTGTCATTTGAAGAGAGTTTTTTTTTGTAAAATAAACTTCATGTGGAAAAATAGTTAAAGTAAATAATTAAAAACTCTTCCCAAAAACGTGGCATGTTTTTACTGTTGATTTATTTTTGCTTATATGAATTGGTTGACATTTCTCGTTATTTTTAAGAGCTGTTAAGAATTGAGGTTTCATCAAGTAATAAATAAACAAAGTGATGTAATCTCACAACTCTCAAGCGTCACCTCCAACCGTGGACATGTTTCGTCCTTTTTATAGGATGGTAACGCAAGAGAGCGGAGGGAAAGTACTAGTCTAGTAGACTATCCGCTTAACCAGCAATAAATGGTGAAATTCTCCTTTCAAAGTGATGTAGTTGTTGTGTAAAATCCTGGGAGTGTAGACTATCATCAAACAAATGCTGGCGTATTCTACATCATTTCTTAAATATCTCCACAAATTTCAATTCGTCCCACACCAATAATTATAAAAAAATCAGTATAAAAGTAAAATTTTGGTACTAACGTATTATACCGTTCAGCAGCCGTTAAATTCAGCGGCACAGCTATAAAACAGTCAATGGGATTTTAAACGTTTTCGGATTCAGCGTCACGGTCGACTGCATAATACGTAAGAACCAAAATTTTTTTCTCAAGTTGATCAAATTTTTCAATTTTGATTTGGTACTAAGAACAAAGTTTGATATAAATTACTGAAGGATCATTCATACTTATTACTTTTAATATTTATTATGGAGGAATAACCCAAAGTGAAAAGAGTAAAAGCTAATTCACTGTTCATCCTGATAGACCATGGGCCCGTGTCAAAAATTGATGGGTCATTTGAACCACCAGAAGACCTATATAGAATGATATAAGGGCATAAAATAATAAAATTCAGCACTATGCCGTCACTTGTAAGCAGTCCAACTGAGTGGAGTTGAGAGTTCAAAAGCACGGGTAGAGTGAGTATATTTTGGTCATGTGATCATGTACGGCATTCTTACCATCAATATATCCATGAAAAATAATGAGAAAACGTGCAGTGCCGTACAAAAGTAGTGAGCCACCAAGATTTTAAGGGTAAATTTGGTCATTTGATCATATACGGCATCGGTACCATACATTTTCAATACCTCTTCTAATCCATAATTCCGCAACGCCGTACAAAAAAAATGCGACAAGGGGAAAAATCGAGGGTTGCAACCCCCTCCTTTTAGGTGCTCTGGGGGGTCATTTGACACAACATAAAATCAATTTATTTTGAAAGTATTTTATGCATAGATAACATTTTCTCACATGCCATACATTTTTATTGGTCCAAAGGTCAGTAGGAGGGAGAAAACTCCAAAAAAATCCATGTAACGAAATGTACTTTATTGTGATTGTTGTTGCGATATTTTTTTTATACGGCATTCAGAGAGTTTATTTGAATTAAATGAAATTGTGCATGAAAAGTCAATGCCGTACAAATCTGAAAGTTCATATTAATAAAAATAATATATTATATAAAAAAGTATTCATTAAAATACTTATGTTTTCTAATGTAAATGTTTAATGGCTACATACAGTGCATAATTTTTAGGTGGAATTTATAATTTTATTTCTTTTAAGTTTTCTCAAAATGCATGTCTAATTTTGTATACCGGCAATTACCAATCATCCCGGTATCCAAGGTTGTCTTTTTCTTATCCCGAAATTCTAGTAAATTAATAAGTCTAGTGAACAAAATAACAAATTTGAAGCTATAAAAAAGATCTAGTAAATGTAAAAGTCTAGTGAACTGTCTCCTTTGAAATATATTTTTAAACCTGTTAATGAAGAAAATTTACAATTTTCTATATATATTTTCAATTTCAAGGCATATCAAGGAATTTTCAGTGATCAATACCATCAATACAGTTTCAATGATCATAAAAGTAAGGGAAAATTCCTTCCCCAATCATCATTTTTCTAAATACTATTAAGGGAACTCCATTCTTTGACTAAAAGATTGATATTACACGTTTCAAAACTCACCCCACGGTTTAGAAAGTGGCCCAATTTCTATCGAATTCATGGTGTAAGTAGTACGGATACTTCCTTACCTCATGCAATAATTTTTTTCATTTTATTATGTTTTGTTTCGTTAAACGGGCATAACCCCACTAAAAAAATTCTGCAGTTTTTCTTCAAAAAAAATCTGCAGACCATCTGCAGTTATTTGGACCCCTTCATTCTGAAGAAAATCTTAAGATAACGTATTTCAGAAAATCTTTAGATTATGGTTTCTAAAGAATTTCTTCAGAAAGAAGGGCCAAAATAACTGCAGATAGTCTGCAGATTTTTTTCTGAAGAAAATCTTAAGACTACCTAAGGCCTTCCCACATGCAACCTTCTAACACAGGGGTTTCCAACTGGCGGCCCGCCGGGTCATTTTATGCGGCCCGCGAAGCTCTCTGAAAACCCTTGTGGCAAGTGCGAGCCACGGGGCGATACCGATCCGAAGGTCATACGACTCAAAAGTATACTTCGGAGTTATAATTACTTCAGTCGGTATTTATACCCCATTTGAATTATTTGACTATTATACTGGTGACTAAGTTCGCCATACCCTCCAAAAGTAGCTTCAAAACACTTTTTAAAACACTAAAATTCAAAATTTTTTCGGGGGTGGTCCCCCGACCCCCCCCCCATTCACCTCTTTGATTATGGGTTGCTTCGATTGTTTTCTATGGTGCAAGAATTAAAAGTTTGAAGTTTCGATAGGTGATTTGTAAAATCTGAAATTCCCCCTGAGCGTAGCAAGGGGGTATGAAGGCTTTTATATAACCTTTATCATGAGGAGGGAGAAAATGGAGTATCAAAAAATTAGGTTAAAAAAACTTCTAAGGCAAATTTACAAACATTTCTTTGAGGAAGACCTTTTCATTTAAGTATAATATTCAGAATATTAAATATATTCAGTATTCCTAGTTGTATAAGAGTAAAAAAATTCATATATCCTCTGGAATTTTGGAAAATACAGTAGTGGATACATATATTTAAACAACCTTCGTCCCTCTTTTGCTGGAAAAGTTTCATATTGAAGACTCTCACCCCAAAAAAATATCATCGTTAAAAAGGAGCCAGATTGTTTTGCGGCCCGCCACTTGACTTGTGTTTTCGATTGCGGGCCGCGAGTACTTAGAAGTTGGAAACCCCTGTTCTAACATATGCTTGCGTTTGCACTTTGCAGTAGTCTTGCATCTTTGAACAAATAAAATTTTCAACCACAATATAAATAAAGGACATTTGGTAAATTAAATCATACTATATTGTTAGGTAGCCCCATAATTATCAGGAAAATTCATAATTCAAATCAGCATTCATTCAGGCACGCAACTAATGTTGAAAACAAAACGTAAACATTGTTCTATCGATTCGATTCTGCAATCGATTCTCTAGGTTAGATTCGATTCGTTTGATCTCTGATGTAGATTCGGTTCCCGAAGATTTGATTACCTAATTCTCTCATATGAAGTCAGATTTAAATGAGAAAGTAGTTTTCTCGCTATGAAATATTCACATCACAAATACAATCTTAACCCTACAATGCATGATTTTTTAGATTCACTTGAAAATCATTTATGTGACTTCTATAATGGTGTAAATTAGTAAAAAAATACTAAAAAAAATTAATTTAATTTTTTTCTACTTTTTATTGGCAAAAAACTTTGTCCTTGAGAAATTAATTTGTGTCTCTTGTGAAATTAATTGTGAAGTGAAATAAAACCAAATGCTCTAAAAATATAAAAAAACAACTTATCTTTTCAAAACAATTTTGTTTCAAGCTGAAATTTTTTTATTTGAATTTATAAGGACCTTTTAATTTGGCGTTTTCTGTCTCTTGACTTTCGTCTCACTAGCTGGTAACAAATGTCTCAAAATAGTTCCCCTGCTGCAATCTACTGGCAGTCTAAAGTGCTAATACGATGAAATGTTATATCTATTGTACTTATTGCATGGTGTTGCCGTTTGGAAATGGAAGATCGAGTAGGAAATGGGGAAAAATGTCGTGTTGCCAAATGGCATCAGTATGCACTGTAGGGTTAAAATAATTAAAATTTTAAATTAACCGTACAATATTAAAACTTTGATCGAGTTCTAGGAATCGATTCTTTTAAGATTTAGTTTCTTTTGAAATCGATTACAAGGCATTCGATATCAGTTTTATTCATTCTGTACGTAAAATGATAAAATTTTGTAAAGTTTAATATATATATATATATTAGGGTGGGCCGAAAAAAACTTTTTATTTTATTTTGAAACGCTATACCGCGGAAAACTTGCCTCTGGGGTAGAGAAGTAAAATACAACAAAAATTTTTAAAATCGGTTAAAAATTGCAATAGCGCATTGCACCTAAAGTTTGAAAAAAATAGGCTATTTTCATTACTTTACAAAAAAAATCAAATTAAATCAAATAACTTTTATAAAAAGTATCTAAAGGCATATAATAGAATAAAAATGTGGAGAAAACATATTTAATTGAAAAAAGTGGTATTTTACAATTAATTGGTAGTATAATAACATCTAAAAATACACGTTTTTACCAGAAATCCACATATTTCGTATGAAACAAAACAAATTATGGAAAACAATTTTTTATTACTATACTACCTTTCTAGCTATCACTCAGTAACCCCCTTAACAGTTAAAACATTTTTTACAGTTCGCTTCGCGATCGGAGCTCGCTCGTTGCACAACAAACCGCATCACTATCTCTCGCCGAAATAAAAACTTATTTTATATTTTGAAACGCTATACCACGGAAAACTTGCCTCTTGAGTAGAGAAGTAAAATGCAACACAAAAATTTTTTAAATCGGTTAAAAATTGCCTTTGTACATTGGTCCTAAATTTTGAAAAAATATGCTATTTTCATAACTCTTAAAAAATCTAATTAAATCAAATAACTTCTATAAAAAGTATCTAAAGGCATAAATTAGAAGAAAAATGATAAGAAAAGATATATTTAATGGAAAGAAAGACCTTATTTTACAATATAAAGTTGTACTATAAGGTTTTACTTGGCATTTCACCTTTTTTTCTTCAAAAATCGCATTTTTCGATTGAATTAAAAAGTTATTATTCCTGATAGCCCCTAGCGGCGAAATTAAAAAGTTAAAAAAATTAATTTAAAAAATAAAGGAGATAGAGCAAAAACCTCAGTGAGAGCATTGTTGCCAACGTCAAGAAGAACTCATTGAAAAAAATTTGATAAAAATATCTTGAATATTCGCGGAGATATTAGCATGTGAAAATAGCACTTTTTCGGGGGTCAAAAAGTAAAATCGCATATTTGCAAATTTTTTTGATTTTTTGATTAAATTTTGTGTTCTTTAAACTAAAAAAACACAAAACTACACAATAACACTGAAGAATTTGCAAATATGCGAACTTTTTACTTTTTGACCCCCGAAAAAGTGCTATTTTCACATGCTAATATCTCCGCGAATATTCAAGATATTTTGATCAAATTTTTTCAATGAGTTCTTCTTGACGTTGGCAACAACACTCTCATTGAGGTTTTTGCTCTATCTCCTTTAGTTTTTAAATTAATTTTTTTAACTTTTTAATTTCACCGCTAGGGGCGCTGTAAGTCATCTCAATGGATTCTCCAGGGTCACTTACCTAGGGGTAGACCATACTTCCATGGCCCTAGGAGGCGTAGGTTTCGAATAAAACCCGTGCAACGAAATTTTGAAACACCCTGTATATATATATATATATATATATATATATATATATATATATATATATATATATATATATATATATATATATATATATATATATATATATATATATATATATATATATATATATATTAGGGTGGTCCTAAGTATAATGGTAAAAAAAATTTTTCGGAATTTTTCAAGTCGCACCGCCTAAATTTTTTCCTTATGGGGTAGTAAATAACTGGTAAAAATTTTATCCGAATCGGTTAATATTAACACGTGCCGCAAAAGGGATGAAAATCTGAAAAAACATAAAAATTCTCAAAAATTTGAAAAATTATTAAATTTATTTAAAATATATAATTCAATATATTTCTATACTTTTTTAACATAAAATGCTTAAACATGAAGGATATTGGCTTTTATAGCCTTTGACAGTTTTTAAAGGTGTTGTATTTTGTCCTCATTATGCGTTAAAATATCGTTATATTCTTCAAAAAGCTTGATTTCCCTTTCTGCAGCATTATTTACAACAGTAAGTTACTGACGACTTTAAACCATTCCTGATAACCTCCAATAATCTTCACACGTTTTAAAGGATCCCTAGAAATAAATTTTGAAGAAAACTTAAAAACCTTTGAAAACAGTTTGCGGTTAATTTTGACACAAAATTGGCTTGATTTTTCTTAGAGTCCTTCCAGTTCTACAAAACTAATTTCCAACCACCCTTACACACGGGTAGATTCTTTCCCTCTAAACTATTTGGAAATTGCTCTGTGGGGACAGACTCATCAAAAAAGGCTAAGGCAACTGTCTCCTCCAAGAAACCATATCCATGACTAATCATTTTTTCTTTGATGCTGCCTTAGATTATATTTTCATTAATTCCTCTGTAGAAAAAAAGGTCCCTCATGAATTTCAATTCTTGAAATGTGGCTTTAGGATCCATTTGCACATCAAACCAGGACTTTATGTATAGCTTAACAATAATACTCATACCTTGTAGTATTGGATTATCCAAATTAACCCTCATTTCTAAATATAAATATCTTTAAGCAATAAATTACTTAAGACATCCACCTAGAATGATGGATAGCACCAGGCTCTTTAAATTTAATCATTTTAGCTTCATAATAATCTAAAAGTGCTATTGTCAACCATAGAAACTTTTGGTAGTAATCTCTCGATTGGTGTTAGAGCTTTGTTTTAGCCAACTTGTGAATTTCTTCTTTGTCTCTTCCATCAATGGGGTTTCTTACATCTTCATTTTTAATACCTGATGGATACTTTGATTTATAGATAACATCCCAAGATTTTCAAAACGTTTAAATAAAAATCTAGGTCCATGGGATGCAGTAACGCAAGCTCCAAAGGCCGCTTTTAACACTAATTTAAGAACATTAAAATGTATTATATGAGCTTAGGCTTATAAAATTCAGTGTAAATTTCAAATCAAACCTTTAACTATGATGAATAACATTTAAAATCTAATTTTCATTGTTTTGAATATTATATTAAAGTTTTGTTTTATGTCCCAACCTTTTCATTGGAAAATCCTCCACTTTACCTTAAAACCTCCATTGGAATACACATATAATAATGAATTTCACCCTAAAATATGTGCAATAATCATAGTGTAGGAGGTTTTCAAGTTTATCATAAAATACATGAAGATACCGACTTTGATGTGATCTTTTGAGAACGCGGCCCGCGCAGCGTCCACTGTTGCGGCGGAAAGTGCGCAACGAGCCGGCATACCTCCCTCAGTGTTACGGAGTCCCGCGCATCTACCGTACTCTAACTTCAATCGCGTTGCGGCACGTGTTAATATTAAAATATTTGAAAAATATTTGGTATACATTCATTTCATACCTTAAGTAAAAAAGTTGGGGGGTGCGACCGAAGAAATTCCGAGTTTGAAAAATTAGGACCACCCTAATATATATATATATATATATATATATATATATATATATATATATATATATATATATATATATATATATATATATATATATATATATATATATATATATATATATATATATATTTTGAAGACAATTTGAAGATTCTGTTCAATCTGAAAAATGTCTGAATAGCCGTCTTAAAAATTTCTGAAGATATATCTTGTCTTTAAAACATCTGTAAATTGTCTGCAAAAATTCTGAAGATAGTTAATAGACAAGGCAAAATCTGCAAAATATCTTACAATTTTTGTAGAATTTCTGTAGAAAGTGGCTTTTTCTGAAGAAAATCTTCAGATTATTTTTAGTGGGGAAGTACCCTTGAAATGGTAGTGTCATTTTCATCAGCTTGGAAATATGGTTTGTATTAAAATGTACGGCATCATTTTTTTTTCTGAATTATTTACCTGAATACTATTTAAAACCACTATAATATGTGGAAAATTTCAAAATTTCATTGATCTATGATTATTGAAACTTTTGAAAATTTAAATTTTTTGTATTTCTCTATAATTTTTTTAGAACAGTTTATTTTGAACGGCAATGCTATATAATAATTGTATTTAACAATATCATGCTGAAAAAAAGATTGCCGTACAGGATCAAATGACCTGCCAGCTTTAATAATCAAGCATATTATGATATTGAGATAATTATTGATTTAAATTCAAATGAACAATAATTTTTTGACGGCATTAATTTTAATAGTACTTTTGAGTTCTAGATAATGTTTTGGAACCGATGCCGTACTTTTTCAAATAACCCCCCAGACCACCTAAAGAAGGGGGTTGCAACCCTCGATTTTTTCCCCTTGTCGCATTTTTTTTGTACGGCGTTGCGGAATTATGGATTAGAAGAGGTATTGAAAATGTATGGTACCGATGCCGTATATGATCAAATGACCAAATTTACCCTTAAAATCGTCGGAAAATAAAAAAAAATTCCGACTTGGTGGCTCACTACTTTTGCACGTTTTCTCATTATTTTTCATGGATATATTGATGGTAAGAATGCCGTACATGATCACATGACCAAAATATACTCACTCTACCCTTGCTTTTGAACTCTCAACTCCACTCAGTTGGACTGCTTACAAGTGACAGCATAGTGCTGAATTTTATTATTTTATGCCCTTATATCATTCTATATAGGTCTTCTGGTGGTTCAAATGACCCATCAATTTTTGACACGGGCCCATGGTCTATGAGATATTCACTCTTATGAATCTCAACACTCTTAAAAAGATTGTATCAAAATTGAGTAAAAAGTACTCAAAAAGGCTCCGATTCAATAAGTACTCAAATTTGAATACATGAGTATACTCATTTCTGAAAATGTGCAAACTCAAAAATGAAACATCTTGAGCTTGAACTCAAAAATGAGCTCCCGATGTTTCATTTTTGAGTATGCACATTTCAGAAAGAGTATATTCATGTATACAAATTTGAGTACTTATTGGATCGGAGCCTTTTTGAGTACTTTTTACTCAATTTTGATACAATCGTTTTAAGAGTGAAGTTTGAATAGGAAAGTGCAGGAGTAAAGAGTGAAATCTCCTTATTCACACTTTTAACATTTGAGGATTCATCCAAATCGAAGATCAAAAGTGAATAGTCGGAATGGGCTTCAACTTGACGTTTCACTCTTTACTCCAGTGCGGATGATCGTTTACTCATACCCACTCGCAATTCCAATTTTCCCACTCCTTATTCATCAGTATAAAACACACCCCTTAACCCTTTCCGCCCTAAGCCACCAAAGAATTTTGAATCCTATGGAGAATGGGATAATAACCTGTTATATTAAACTTCTTTATTTTCATATGCATAAAAAACTGACCTGGTTTTGTTCCACTTAAAAGAAGTAAAAATATTTTTGTTCATTCGATAATATAATAAAAACGCCACCCCAGGGCCCGATCAAGACAAGTTGGTGCCCAAGGCCTGGATTCTTTAGGGGACCCCTTTCCCCTAATGTTAATACAATGTTCCCCCTAATGTTAATAATAATGTTTTTACAAAATGTCAATTGTAACGAATTTAAAATTGTTATAATAAATTGTCACCTAAAGAGTAAAAGAGGAAAACTTTTGTTTTGTATATCATTTCAGTACAGCACAGCTTAATTATGTACAGCTCAAAGTTATAAAATTATAAGTATAGTTTTGAAACACAATTTTTGGTTTTCAGACGATTTGGGGACCCCCTAAAATCATGGGCCCCATGCATGGACATTGAAATCAGGCCCTTCTTCACCCTGAAACCACTCACGCATCCAATATCCTGATAAAATCCCATTACACTCATCCACCCTTCCAAACCTAACCACACATAAAACACCCCCCCAGAATTTATCAAACCGCATTTAAAATTCGCGACTCACCACCCACAAACCCGTCACCCCATCACGACAGTCGAAACACAGCACCTCCCTCCAAAACGCATGTTTGATATCACTTAGATCCCTCACACACACTTTGATTAATAGACTTCATCTCTCCATAGGAGTCAAACGAATTCCACTGTGCGCCGCTAAATTCATGAACCATAGCGCTATAAATCACGACACTCGCGGAGACTGTGATGTATTAACCTTTTAATTTGTGGCTGAATGCTTTTAAACCGTGGCTCCGTCCATTCCTCATGCTAAATTCATATGTGGCCTCTCCTCGGTGAGGAAAGGAGGACCCCTGGAATAATTTCTCATTAATATTGATTAGGGGAGAATGCTAGAGAAGAGGGGGGTTTATGTAACCCAGGTGAACGTTACTTGTTTACGGGGTGTATCGTGTTAGCGGGGTGTCCTTTCGCAGTCGGTGCTTATTAGGATGGAGTTTTGATGCTGTGTGTGGAAGGGGGTGGGAGTACTATGGGGGGTCGTTATGGGGCAGAAGTAATGAATTTACCGGTGTCGTTTGGTGTGGTGTGGGGTTCTTTGGGGGGTTATGAGTATTTTTGATGGTGTGTGATGAGTATTTTGTTGGTGTTAAGAGGTTCAAAAGAGATCAGTTTACTTTTAGAATAACAGGTGGTTTTATGTTATCAATATCCTGAAGTGTATTAAGTTTCCATCAAAGTAAAAAAGAAGCTAAAATCTTATGCTTTAAATGGAAGATATTAAATATTTATGAGAATTCAATGTGTCTTAAATACTACCTAAAAATAAACATGATTAAAATTTTCTATGGATATTCATTGTCTGTTGCTATAATGTTTATTTTTTCTTTAATGCTTGAAAAATCCTGGTATTGTTAGAATGTTAATGTAAAAGGTTGGTAATAATTGGTAAAGGGAGACTAAAAATAAATGACAAGAAAGGGTTATTTATTGGTAGTATATAGCAGACCTAAATAATGAAGATAAATTTGTTAAAATTTATGGAAACTCAAAACATAATAGATCCTGTAGTAACTTTTCTGAAATTTAAATCATATGTGAAAGATTCTTACAATGTTATTTATTGTTATATAATTGTTAACTTAAACAATGTACCTTTTGGAACATAGGTACTTGTTTTATCTGTTGCTCCAAATCTATATATATATATATATATATATATATATATATATATATATATATATATAATTCTCTTACGTGACGCTGCAATTTGGAGGTATTTGTTTTCTCCCGTTGGAAATGGTTGTTTTGTTTTGTTTACTTTCGTAAATCCAAAAGCAATCTAAGGATGGATTTAAGTAGAGCTAGAAAGTATTATTCCAATCTGTGACGGTTGTAACTCCAAGCAGGAGTATTTACAATTGTGTTTACAAAGAAGTGTTAGAGGAGTAATGAAATAATGGGGTAAGTAAAAGCACCTATATCAATTTTTAAGTATAACATATACATGTTAACAGTACTTATCTGATATATTATTCTGCTTATGGTGGTTTTTCTTGGCTAATGCAACAGTATCCATGAATTTTATAAACACTGTATACATATTTTTCATACACTGTATTTAATGTTTCCCTGCTGCATATTACAATTTATAAAACTCTATTTTCACCAATAAATTTAGTTGCTAATGAATCTCATTTAGGCTGTAATAAAACATATTAGTTCAAAAAGTAAAGTAAAATTAGTCAGAAAGTAAAATTTGACTTAGAGAATAACTTAATGAGTAAATATTTATTGCCATTTGTCCTACAATAAATTGGACGAATTTAATGATAGAATGACAGTTCGTGTGATTTGACTCTTATTTTATAAATCATATGATTTACAATGCACATAAATAAAAATTACACATTCTTTTTTAATGTGCCAAACACTTAAAATTAATAGGGATTTTAGGAATAATTAAAATGTAATTCAACGATAGAATTCTGTTTATCCTAATTTAATCCTAGCGTGAAATATTTTTCATCGAAATCCCCCTACTTGATGATATATTGAACAGAAGAATATGAATTTTCTTATTAGATTTGCACATTTTCTTTTACAAAACAAACCCTTAATTAAATTATCATTTCCCGTTAAGAACATAACAGATTCCACTTCATCGGAAATTCTATTCATAACTCCGGAACCCAAGCTTTTCAAAAACGAATCGAACTCAACCATGGTTACCGTGCAACCGTGTCCACCGCTTGTGTATTAGTATTCTTTAACAGCCAAGGAGATTTATGATTCCAAAAATTGCTTTTGTTTCAGCTGAAAGGTGAAACTTCTGCGAGGCAGCTCTTATTCATAAATTAACCGAACTCCACTGCGTTGTCATATCCTGTTTATTTATTTTGTTATAAATGTGGAAACTCTGGTACTTTCCGTTTAGTCAGAAAGAGCAAGGACCCGCTACGGGCAATATTTATCACAATAATTGTGTCCAACCTTAATTAAATTTCGTCATTTGTTATGTTATTTGGGACGGATGATGTCCCACGCAAGAAAGTTCCTTTTGGTATTCCGAAAGAGAGTCATTTATTATTCGTATAAAAGTTATTCCTAAATTGCACTTTTGAAAATCGCAATGCGCGTTTTCCGGTTTTCTTATGAATATTCTTCAGTCTCAAGATTTATTTGGTTATTTCTCGAAATTAGTGGAAGGTAAAGCTCATATTTCTTTAAAATCATTTGTTTCCGTTTTTAATTGGTATAAGGTTTTCGTTCTTTGGATGTTCTAAGGAAATGCAAGTATAGAAAATAATGCATTTATCTTTTAAAAGCTAAACGTTGAATTGAAAGTATTTAAAGTTATCTTTGAGAAAAAAATTATTTGTGATTTTTAAATACCCTATGCCTTATACAATATCAATTTGATACATGCAAGTCGAGTAGACTTCAAATATTATGCCTTATGTAAGGGAAATGAAACAGAAAAAATCAAGCCAAAAGTATGAATACAATTACAAAGGGTTGATATTTCATTTATAAATAACATACATACATAAGTTTTGAGAAATCCAAATTCATCATTTGAAGAACATCTACCACTTAGAATATCTAGGAATCTTGGATACGTTTATAACAAAATATAAATTTAGCGTTTATTAGCAGAGACGTATGAAAGAAAAATGTATGGCGTTCATAGCTTTAGTTTTTTTGTAATTATATTATGGCATGCTCATAACTTAAAACAAACATACTATTCTTTAAAATCCTCTTTTAGTTTGTGATTTTTTGAGGATATTTGAGCTCATGGACTTGGTCTAGCCTGAGGTCGGACCAAGGGGAATAAGTCAACAACAAACATACTGTGATTTTTCGTTATATTTGAAGACTTAAAGTATAATCAATTATTAGATACACCAACTATCTATACTTAGGGTAATATTAAATGACATTTTCAGTATAATTTAAACTTAATTTTAAGTTTTATTTATACCAGTGTATCTCATATTATGAAAGTAAATAAATACTAATAATGTATGTAAGTATAATCTAATCTTAAGTTTTAAGCGCAGAAAAAGTAATATTTTAAGGTTCTGTTTGATCTCGCAAAACTCAATTTTCCAATAAAGTAATTAATTTTCTTAAGTTGTCAAAGCAATGGAAATTGCTTCAAGAAACTTTAATTTTCCATCAAATTGGTAACGATATTTTCGATTCTGCCCTACCCTTTCGTTTAATGTAAATCACCTGCAAGATTTGAATAAGGAATTCATTTTTAAGACCTCCAAACTGAAAAGGCAATTAGAAACCGCGAGTACCTTCACATTTATTTCATAAGAACCGTCCCAGGAAACATTCTCATTATCCGAGAGAATCGTAGATATATTTAATATATATATTTCCATTCCCGATCATTACAGGGAAAATATTCCTTCCCAAAATTACATTTTCCGGGGAAGAAAAAAATCCAGAAAAAAAATTAGCCCAGAGGATGACAAAACTGATTAAGTACCATTAGTAAGAATCCATTCCTTTTTCCCAACTTTTTATTTAACCTTATTTCTTTAAATAAAGACCCGGCTTGCCATACAAAGTCCCAGATAATGAAATCAAAAAGTAAAGCAACATCGGACCAGGAGGGTAAAAAAGAAAGACATCAACGTAAAAATTGAGTGCCGTATTATTTTTTCCGTCCCCTTCAGTTTGATTACCATGCGCTCGGCGCCGTAAAATTGACGTGGAATGAATTTTCGATGCTGTCCCAATGCGCTGCTTGTAATTACATCTTGAATGCTCCGTCGATTCAGCCGGCGACTGCTCGTGCAAGACCTTCCTTTTGCTTGCTTACTCCGAAGTCTTGTCCAGTTAACTTTGATTCTTCGGGATTTGCCTCTCCTTGATCCCGAAGAACAAACATTTCTCTCTCCCTCCTGGAAATCGAATCAGGAGCCTAGTGAGGCGTCAAGAGTTTAATGAATTCTGATATCGCCTTCGCACTTGCTGTGTATGTCCGAGTCAATTTTCTGCCGGCTGATCAGTGAGAAAGAAAATAATTGAATTCTTGCGACTCTCTCTCGTTGTCTGTGACGGAAAATTTCTCAAAGGACTTGCTTTTGATGTAAATCAAAGGTGGAGATCTCTTTTCGTAAGGGAGTTTCATTTTTAAAGAATCAAAGGTGCATGATGTGCTTCGTAGATTCTATAGTAAATTAAAATTTTTTTACTTACATGTTGTTCGAGCACAGATGGGAGGAAACTGTGATAGAAACTAGCTATTTTATTATTTATCCAAGACATAACTTTCAAAACTTTTTAAAGAATATAGTCATACATTTAAAATTGAACAAGTAGATAGTATTTGATTGAATACGTTTATATGTAACTTGATCGCTTAAAAAATAATAGATTCGTTGTTCAACTTATTATGTACAAATTATTATTATTTTATACTTTAGCTTTAAGCAGGGACTATCTTACACCATCAACTTTTTATTCAAGTGTTCATTTATGAAAAACTTAAATAGGTCAATACTAATTTTCAAGATTTAGGATCGACTTTGAAATAAGTTAACCATAGGGGAGAGTGTTGTACCTATGGACAAAAATCACGTTTGGATTTTTCCAAGATAGGTAAAATCACATTTTGACCATTTAAAGTCCTCAACCTATAGCCCAAACCTTTGTGAAAAGGGGGATATTTTTTATTAGCTAAAATCTTCAAAATTGGATTTTTAATTAATTTTAATAACTTGACAAAATTTGTGTCCATAGGTACAACAACGTGCTCTCCCTATAGACAGACCCAGTTGTACCTGTGGACACCCGTAAAAAGAGAAGTTTTAGCTGAAAAAACCTAAAAATGAACATTTTTATTGATGCATTACCTTTTAATAACCTATTTCAAACCTTTTTAAAATTGGAAATATATTTTTTAAAGTAATGTAGTTTTAGATCGTAAATGATCATTAAAACGAAGTTAAATGATAAAAGTCTTGATTTTTTACCAAAAACACATAAATCACAAGGGATTTTCAGATCAAAATTTAAGGTAATAGTTTCATCAATCATGCTGATTGATCTGATCACTTCACTGATAAAAACAATTTGATCAACACTTAGTTGTGCGAGCATTTGGCGGTAATAACTTCCGCAAATCTTCTTCAGTGGAAATTTAAAGTTTTTTAATCATCATACTTAAATGCGATAGGGTGCTTTAGATTTTACACCTTGATTTTACACTAAATGTCAAGTAGAATCAATTTTAAAAAGTAGATTAGATCACAAAATATTTTATTTTTTCATCTAACGTTTTTATTAGGTCGCTTTGTTGTCTGTCTGTCTGTTCGGGTGGAATTTAGAAATCGATTTTTAACTAACTTCCCGAAGAGGTAGAGGCTTGAAATTTTGACCACAGATCAGATCTGGATAACAATGCAATATTATCTCTTTGTTTCAGGTAGAGACTTGAAATTCTGAACACAGATCAGATCTGGATAACAATGCAATATTATCTCGTTGTTATATTTATTTATCTTTAAATTATTCGGTTTTATTAGTTCTACATTTTAACAGGGGATTCAAAAAAGTTTTTCGAAATATCAATGAACCTATCTACAAAACAAATGGCCAAAGAGACACCACACAACGTAAACGACGTTTAGAAAAGAAAACACAAATTTGCTTCCCCTGAACCCCCAGGGGGGCTTTCGGGTGGAATTTATAAATCGATTTTTGACTTTCCCAAAGAGGTAGACTTGGAATTTTGGACACAGATCAGATATGGATGACAAATGCAATATTATCTCGTTGTTTCGGTTAAATTTGCTTCCCCTGAACCCCCAGGTTTTTTTTAGTTTTAATAGATTTATATAATCTACAAAACAAAAATAAAAAGCAGAAAATAATTTATTAAATAAAAAAAAACTTTTTAAAAACCACGTTTTTATAAAATGCACTAAAAAGTATAAAATAATTGTTTTCATTAAAATGCACTAAAAAGTATAAAATAATTTTTTCTAACTTCTTGTAAAACGAAAAACGTGGGGAAAACGTTGAGTTGCATTTTATACTAAAATTTTATCGAATCGGTAGGCAGGTTTTTTAACTGGAATTTTGAAAGTATTAAAATACACCGGATGTGCATGTAATTAGGCTAATTAAGGGAATTCCCATAGAGCTAGGACCATAAATTTTGATATACTGTTCATGGTGGGAATCCATACAATCTATTAAATTTTCAGGGTCCAATTTCAATTAGGGGGTCGTATACATAATAAATACCGTAATAAACTTGAATAATCCAGAACTAATTCATCAAACTCTTAATGCGATACATATTTTTGTTCTTCTAAAGAAAGGTCTACTACACAACTCATTAAAATATATAATATTTATCTCAATATTTGGGGAAAAATTTCAAGTAAAACGAAAAATTTTTGAACCTATATTACAAACGCAATATGCATATATTCCCCTTAAAATTTCCAATTCCTGGGAAAAAAATTATGAGCTTTCTAAATATGTTAAGCATTAAAATGTAACTTTAAGAGTAAACAAACCGAGAACTCAAATCTGGGAAATATTCCATAGTCATTTGCTTTAAGGACCATGTAGGATCCATTCTGTTTTTAAAAATCTCAATTACGCCATAATCACCATGGGAACCCGTAATTCTGGAAACACTTTGCCATAACGGTCCTTTACTCATATGTAAAATAAAAAAATTTAAAATAATATTTATCGATTTATTAAACAGAAAGTGGACTTGTGTTTTTTAACGATCCTATATATTTTTTAGTAAGTCTAATAACTTACTAAATTATAAAAATATATTCATGAAAATCAGATATGACGTGCATCTCGATGTATATTTTAAGAATCAATCACCTTTTAAACCATTATTAAAAATTAAATCGATTTATTTAAGAATTAAGCCTATACATTTCGGACTTACACGCTGAATACCTCCTGATCAATTAGAAACATAGCTTAGTGGTTTATATTTTCTGAAAGCATTTTAAAAAAGGGATTTCAAACTGTATGTTTCACTAAGAGGTGGTGTAAAAACTGTGCAATCTAGAAAATTTACTTAAAAATCCGTTTTTTACCGATCTCCTCCTAAATAATTGTTGGGGAACTTAGTAGTAACCATATTGTTAAAGAACTTTTTGAGATCTTTAAGAATAATGCAGAAAGACTGTACCTTTCCGGGAAAAGGTGTTAGGGCCGTTAAAAATTGAAAAATTGAACCTGCACATGGAAGCAAAACCTCCAAATTTGGATAGGTACCACCTTTTAGAGTCATATATCTTTCAAAATAAAATTTGAAGGAGTTAAGCATACTAAATTTTCAGACCCCAAGCTCTTTCCGGATAACGTTAGAATCTACATAGCAACCCAAATTTCTAGAAAAAGCATCCCACATTACTTTGCGATAATAATAAAAATTCAGGCTTATCATGTAGAGGAAAACGAATTAGGGTGGGAGTTTTTACAAAAATAAATTTAAATACAGGCAAGTCAAGCTTTATTTCAACCCTGGAACATTTATATTTCAATTACGTTTAGATGAATTTCACTTATGGATTTCCTCACTTTGAAATGCAATGCAAAAATATTGGCCCACATTTTTTATTATTTTCCTTAATGTTCATAACGAAACTGAAGATATGTTGTCAAAAGAATAGTTAATATAAAGTAAAAAAACTTTCTTATAAATTAGGCAATTCACAATGTTTTGGAAATTTAAGATGAAGTGTTTTTAAATTAACAAGTAAGTGTTTGAAGGGGATGGGGGTTTCTTCCTTTAAGAGGTTAGAAAAAACACAGAACTCTGAGTGCTAAATAACAGATAGATAGTAATTGCGGCCTGTACTGAACATTTCTGAAATAATACTGTAGAGGAAATATTGATTACATCTCACAGCATCTACTGATTTGATAGCTCCTTTCATTTGATTTTTTGATCTATTTTATACTTTTTAAGAAAATCTAATAAGTTATGCTGAAACGATAAAGCCATACGTGGGTGATAAAATTTAAATCGTATAAACTATTGCTCTCAACTGGAGTTTCTACTGATGTTATTTTAATGCCTCATTAACCAATTATTTATTATAAAAATGTGTATAATAATGTGTATAATATACTGTGTGTGTTTGATTTTTTTATAATTTCAGTGGGACATTATTTATGTAATTTCTAAGGCTAACCCGTTTGAATGATTTCTGTTACAGTTATTTTGTGGGTTTGAGCGATGTTTTTATTGTTTCACTTAATTAATTTTTGAAAAAAAGCAGTTATTTTTATTTTCCTTTAAAATCAAATGCAGTATTGGTAAAATTGAAAAACGACGTTTGAAAACGCAGTATTGATATTTAGCCAGTTATCCGCTCCGAAAAAATCTGTTTAGTAGGATTCGATTTCAGGATTCTTGGGATCGATTCTTCCTTCACAAATCACAAGGTTTGATTTCTTCAGGGGCGTCATTTAGGGGGGGCAGGGGGGGGCAACCGCCCCCCCAAGGTTTTCACTTCTATGTGAAAAATAGCTGCAAGTCCCTTGAAAATTCTGTAACTTCCACAAAGAACATTGGTTGTAACCCAAAAACTCTCAAAAGGAGTTAAAACACTACCTCTAAGGGTCAAATTTCAAAAAATTTTCTGGGGGTGGACCCCCAGCCCCCCTCTAAAATTTTAATGTCTGTTATTCAGTGTTTTCCCACTTCTTCTGCTTCTGCTGCTTGCAAGACGTTTTTCCTTTGTTTCCTCTATTTTGTTTCCCTTATTTCCTCCCCAAAGAGTTTGAAAATGAGATAAAACACTAGTTTAAAAGGTAATTTCAAAAAATTTTACGGGGGAGGATACCCAGCTCCCACGAAAACTTTTTAATGTCGGTTATACATTGTTTTTTCCTTTAGAATTCTGCCACTTAAAAGAAGCTTTTCCCTTTAGGTGCTCCCCAAAAAGTTCAAGAAAGAGATAAAACACTAGTTCTAAAGGCAAATTTTCAAAAAAATTTCTGGGAAAGAACCCCTAGCCCCCCTTGAAACTTTGACGTATTTTATCAACTTTTTCCCAAGAAAATTCTGTGGTTTACAAGAAACTGTTATCTTTGAATGATAGCTGAAAAGGTCTCAAAAAATGAGTTAAAACACTACTTTAAGAGGCCAATTTTCAAAATTTTCCTGGGGGTGAACCCCAGACCCACTTTTTTTTTCACATTGTCAAATTTTGTAATAAATATCATTCAAATACTACTTTTCAGTGCTCGTATATAAATTTGCTCTTTAGGGGATACCTTAAAAATGAAGTTGCGGCAACCCCTCCAAAAAAAGTATAGTTACGGCGTGGGGCTCGGGCCCCCTTAAAAATATCCTTGCCCCCCCCCCAACCAAAAACTGAAATGACGCCCCTGGATTTCTTGGCATCGATTCCAATGCATTCGATTTGGTGATCTACTGATTTGATAGCTCCTTTCATTTGAATTTTTGATCTATTTTATACTTTTTATTTTATTTTATTTATTATTTTTATTTTCCTTTAAAATCAAATGCAGTATTGGTAAAATTGAAAAACGACGTTTGAAAACGCAGTATTGATATTTAGCCAGTTATCCGCTCCGAAAAAAACTGTTTAGTAGGATTCCATTTCAGGATTCTTGGGATCGATTCTTCCTTCACAAATCACAAGGTTTGATTTCTTGTCATCGATTCCAATGCATTCGATTTGGTGATTTAGTATCGATTCCAAAGCATTCGATTAGGACGTTTCGCCGTCAAAATTCCTACAAGGAAGAGTAAACAGGAAACCAGCAGGAGTTCAGGGTAGGAAATCTCCGTGTCGGCGAAACGACCGAGACACCAGTGGGGGTAGGAAATTTTCGTGTCGGCGAATCGATCGTAGCACCCTCCGATGGACTCGACCCCCCAATGTTTATCTCTAATGGGGGATTTACAGCACTACTGTAAAAGCGACAATTTCGGTTTGCTGTAACAGCGACGAAAATTTTTTCAAAAGCACCAATAGGAAGCCTCGAAAACTATCGCTGGGAAAAAATCGCTACGACATCAGCGACGTAATTACGATCACTGGCGGCCATTTTCTTGAGCCGGCGGGAGATCTGGGTTGACTTGATTTCTCTAATAGAAATGCAAAATTATCTTCTAATATCAATATCGTGCTTCCTTGAAATTCAAAGGATGTTGCATAACCAGAGCGTTCCGATTAATTGAGGAGTAATGAAATCGTAGTCGCAGAACATGTGCTGCCATCTAGTTCAAATGAGAAAATTCATCAGTTCTTCAACAGCCAAAAATATTTTTTATCAGCCTCAGTTAATTATTTAGGCTACTTGTGAATACATAGGCTGGATTTTTTGTTTTCAAATGAAAATTTCAATATTCTGTTTGACATAAAGTCACATAGAAAGGGACTAGGAAAAGCACAAGCAATGTGAAAGAAAATGCGGGCCGCCATTCCTGCGGCTGAAAGCGATTCAGAGGGAGTCGCTTTTCCCGCCGAGCGATCAAAAAACCTGTCGCTTTTCCCGCTCTCGCTGGCAACGCCATCTTTTGGGAGAAATGTCGCAGATGTCGTTTTTACAGCAGTGGTGAATCCCCCATAACTCGTACATCACCCATGACAGGAGAAACCTCCCCCTGTTCAGACACGCTGGAATGCACAGTGCACACTCCAAAACTCCAATATGTGTCCATTTCAATGCAATGTTGTTTTAAGATACAGTGGGGTCATGATAATGGTTAAGATTGAAAGGGTATGAAGTAGGAATAGGAATTTTAATTTGGTTGGTAAATGGTAAAGACATGTCTAGAAGGATTTACGGACTAGAAGCCTAGTTGAGGAGGTTAAAGCTTGGCCCTACCCCCCCCCCAAGTCCTGAGTGATTTACTTTTAGTTATGTTAAAACCCAGTTTTTTTAGGTTGAAATTTTAAAAAATTTTCTGGAAGAGGGCCCCCCCTTTCTATTAAAACCTTTATCATTCACACTTTTTTATAACAAGTTCATTGAAATCAAAATTCTACCTAAAAATGTGTGTCCAAATTTGGGTTTACGTGTACCAGAAAAACAGATTGAAAAACTCATCTTAGGGTCAAATTTCCGAACATTTTCTGGACCGGGCAGTCATGCACCCCCTTAGTAAAAACCTTTATCATCCATTTTTTTTGTAAAAAGTTCATTAAAATTGAAATTCTACCTAAAAATGTTCTATTATGTTTTTCATTTTATATAAATATATTATTTCACCTGTATGAGGTTATCTCACCTCCTTGAAACCTCCTCAAAAGAAAATGTCTTCCCTTTTTTGTTTTCTTTTTGTATTATTTTATTCTTTGTTTAAATTGAAATAAAGTTGTTTGTTTGTTGTTAAAATGTATGTCCAAATTTGGGTATATGTATTTAAAACCGCGTTCTTAGGGTCAAATTTCTAAACATTTTCTGAGGGAGGAAAGCCAGTCCTCCCTTTAGTATTTAAACCTTTATTATTCACTCTTTTTTATAATAAGTTCATCAAAACCAAAAATATACCTAAAAATGTTTGTTCAAATTTGGGTTTACGTTTACTAAAAAGCAGTTTAAAACTCTGTTCTTAGGGTCAAATTTCCAAATTATTTCGGTGAAAAAATTTTGAATTTTAGTGTGCTAAAAAGTGTTTTGAAGCTATTTTTTGGAGGGTTTTCAGAGAGCTTCGCGGGCCGCACAAAATGACCCGGCGGGCCGACAGTTGGAAACCCCTGGTATAGGCCATAAAATATTTGAAATTTTATATCGGGAATTGAAAAAAAAACTTTAAAAAATGGGTTAATAATATTAGTGGAAAATTTAACAGTAAAAAATTAATTATTTTCAAAACATCATTTTTTTATTTAAAAAAGCTAAAAATCTTAAAAATTTCAAGTTTTTTTAAAAAACAATTCTTAAAATTTTATTTTTTAGTGTGTGATACATACTACACTTAATTGCTGTTTATGAATATCAGGCCAGTTTTAAAATAAACTTTAAAAAATTTGAGAAAAATTAAAATATTTGAAACAAAAGTAACAAGAGCAAGATATATCACACATTTTTATTCTCAATTTCTTTCATAAACAACATTTAATTATAAGAAAATAGAGATGTGTTATAATTTAAAACATATATTAAGTTTTTTTTTAATTTAATTATTTTTAAACAAATATTTCCAAAATACAGGGTGTCCCATAAATAATGGGTCACACTTCTAGGGTGGATAGTAGACACCTAGACGAGTCAGAATCACATAGGGTTTGGGGGTCCCAGACCAAATCCCAAGGAGTTAAAAATGGAGCGACACCCTGAAACAATTATTGAAAAATTCAATTTGTAGAAGAACTACTATTGGTAAAAATTTAATCATGGTCTCAAATTTTGTGGTTTAGAATTCCGCGAAAAGTGGGTAAGAAAAATAGGTGTCCTGAGGAATCTGGGCAGTTGTGCTTACAATAATTGCCCTTTGACTACTCTGACAGTTTTATAACAAGCAATTTTCCACACCAGGGGGGAGAGTGTTCACTTATTTTTAAATGGAGAGGTGCATTGATACCACAGAAAAGACCAAATAACCGACCGCGCGGCCATCTTTCACGCCTGCCCCTGCGACGCAGCTGAGCGGGATTGTGTTGTTCTAGGCGCCAACGTTCCACTAGTGGAACATACTCATATTTTGATAAATATTTGACATATTGATCCCAAATTTCGTTCACAGCCTTAGAATTGTCCCTTCTTCGAAATGCAAACATAAAATCTACTCCCGCTGGATGTATTATAGGTGCGGCCTATGAAAGGTTAATGTACAATCTTTAGACCTTAAATGCACTAGAAAAAACTAAAAAAAATTAAACATCTAAATTTTGCGGCGTCTTAGGAGTAATAAGGAGGGCCCTAACATCACAACTACCTAAGTCACTTTCAACACAAAATAACCTAAGTTAAGAAACAATAGATAAAAACCTACTTTTATTAATTATTTTAGCTAATAATCGCATACAAATGCATTTATGATATTTTGTGAAAACTTGAGGTAGGCGAACTGGATTTTAAAGACGTTGAAAATATGCACTTCTTAAAATATATAGGTAGATGCCAAATTCAATGTAAGCAAAGGATATTACAGTTTATGTGCACTTTATTTAATGCATGTAAGCAAGAAAAAATTATTTTAATTACTTTTTTAGGTTGTAACTTAAAAGTCTAATTTCGTAGTTAATAAACGACGCAGGAAATTAGTTTTCTACCTAATTTACTCTTATATTTTTTCTAGCTCTTTGCACTTATATTTATTGAAAATAATTAGGTGCTAAAAGCTTAACACGAACACAACAGGAAAATCAAAAACTAAAAAAATATCCATTGAAAGTTATTTGTAATTAACTTTCTTAAATGTGTTTGAAGAATGCTTCCTTAATGTGAAGCATCTAAAATCAGGGGAATTATTAATTATCTAAGTGTTTGAAAATTTATAAACAAAATGTTTTAATACCTTTTAAGTGTTTTTAAGGAAAATATATTTTCCCTTGAGGAGACATGTTTATAACAGGCAATATATTAAAGAAGGGTTTTTTAACATTCAATGCTTTTTCTCTGTAAAAATAATCGGGCAAATGCAATCTTAAATACGTACAGCGTGGGATGTATCATAAAACTTTGTGAAGATTTTTTTTCAGTTTTTAGCCACGCATTAAAATATGTTAATGGCTGGCTTAAATGACGTAATTTTCTGTCTCTGTCTCAAGTAGTTTTTAAAATCTTAATATTACTTCACACTTAATAATTTGTGTATAAACGTAAGAATCATGAAAGCGTTTGTGTAATAACTTCAAACTTACATTTTCTATAAGATTTAGTATGCATTTCTTGTTTAGTGTTGGCATTATATCTTACATTTACCATGAAAAGTATAGTACATCATCTTAATAAATCAATAGCAGATTTCGGAATATTACGAAATAAAAAAGCTAGTCATTGTATCCTGTCGATCACTCTGAGTTCCTTTGTGATCGCTTATAAGCTTAATTCTGTGAAAATCACGGAGCACATGACATATGGATTGATTTTTACTGTCTTCGTGCTCTGGCATCTACTCGTGATATTTAGTGCCATGATACTGCATTGTAGGTACACTTAGTGTAACTTAATATTAAATTTTACCTGGGAAATTTTCGACTAAGTTCCAAAACCTTATTTTATCTAAATTTAAATAATCAAATAACGACTGATGTCTGGATATTTTTTGAGAAATGTTGAAAAAAATCCAAATTTACTAAAAGAGGAGAATAAAGTATTGTTGAGAGTTAAAAATAATTAATGTAGTCCCAGGGTTAATGTTAAGATTGATTACATAATATTTTTATACTGCAGTTTTTTACATTTATTAAACTTATCATATTCTCATTAAAACTAAGAAAAGGTTTCTTGATACTAATTTAAAAAGAAAGAAAATACTTACTTAAAAGCTTTATTTGACATGATTCAAATAAACAGCTAATTTACATACCGAAATACCGACTAATTAAATCTATATAACTATATCCTAACATGAAATATCCTAACATTAAATGCTAAAAAATACCATTGATGGTATGTATGTTATGATCAAAGAGACAAAGTGTTGTTGTTGTTGTTACTAATTCCCATTGGTCTAGTCGAAGCTAGACCAAGTCCAAGAGTTTGTAAATCCCTAAAAAATCTTACACCAAAAGAGGAGTAGTCAGAAGGTCCCTCACAGTTAGTCCCATGCTCTCTAGAAGATGTGAAGAGGAGGCCTGAGCTGATGCACATTTAGTGCAGATCTGAAAAGTCTTTTCACCGTTTAAAAATTTGAGGCTCCCAATATGTCCACTCCTAAGTCGGCTGAGTTTGACCTGGGTGGGCCTATCCCCTCTGAGGGCAAGGGCATCGCCTGGTGACTTTTCAGGTTCAGTAAAGAGACAAAGTATTATTCATACTGACAGAGCCATATCTGGACATTATTTATAGTGCCAGGATTTATAGCATTTCCCGTATAATTTATAATCCATTTTAAATTAAAATATATTTTATTCCAAATAAATTTGGTTAGCAAAATAACTAGATTTATTATTTAATTTGCGTCATTTCATTTGAGATAGTACAAATGACAGCAATATTTAGTGTGTTATTTAAACAAATAACTTTTTTAAATGAAAAAAAAAATTCTAGAAACTTTCATGATTTAAAAGAAGCACACGTTTTATTTTCAAAGCTTGAGCTTAACCGTAATTTCCCTGTAATATTTCAAAAATTAAAAAAAATTAAAACAGAAATGAATTTAACTTTGATGTAGAAAAACATGTTTTACCTTAAATCAATAAAACAGTGGATTTGGATAAGGCATTTTTTATAAAGTCCTGATATTCCACCTATTTAATTTTTTTTGTAATAAAAAATGGTCTGTTAAGTTATACAGAGACAAAAAATGGTTAATTTATATTTGTGCAATATCCTTTGCCAGTTAACTTTATTATTTATCTTGAAAATGTATATTTATGTATTTTTATTGTAATTTGATTTCTAATTTAGTGTATAAATCTTTTTTTTGTACCATTTTTTTCTATTTTTTTTCTTTTTACAGATATGAATTTGATATGTTCAATGTTTTCACTTGAAAGGTCCCTTGGTCCCTTAGTGAACAATATGTATACATATATTTTCTATTTTCTTTTGTGTGTTGTTTGTAGTTGCTAAGTGTTAATTTGTTGTTAATAAATTTCAAATTTCCAAATGAAGCGCAATAAATGTTTATAAAAATCTATATTTCAGCTAACTTTCATTATAAAATACATTTCATTATACTTCTGTTTTTATGAATAATTAAATCAAAATGCCCAAAACTCGTATAAATATAGCAGTATGAAAGAAACGCAAAAACTCGATAAAAGAAACTCTCTCGACTCCACAAAACGCACTTTAAAAAACACCATAACCAGCCTCTAAAACTTCCGTAATTTTTATGGAATTCGAAAGTGTGCAGAGAGCCCTGTCAAATACCTCCTCATCTTGCAAGTTTATACGGCCTTTTTGTCAGGCCGAAAAGCCAGAAAAATGAAAGCAATGGCCCTTTGTCGGGGTAAAATGCCCAACAGCCGAAAAAGTGGAAAACTTTCCCCCATAAATGGAACAGCAAACAGTCACCTTAGAAGTTTCCTTCCCAACTACTTCCACCGGAGATGCGGTATTTTATGGAGCACAGTGAAAGCACCGACTATTTGCTCCATATTTAAATGCTAATGCCTGCGAGAAAAGAGAAATATTATTTGTGTCTTTTGCCTATATGACTGTGGGCTCGCAACTTGGGATTCTACGACTTTTTTCATGGCGGCCAATGGTGAAAAACGCCCTTTCGTGAAAACCCGGCGTTGAATATCGGGCGTTTCTGATTTTAGGAGAGTTTAACGCTCCATATATTCCGGGGCAAAAAGGTATTTGTTTGTATTTATGATCCATGAGTACAGGCCTTGCAATAGTTTGTTGCTTAACAGCTGTAATTTGGTGAGGGGGAGGAATATTTTTAACTCGGTCGTGTAAGATGTGAAGGAAGATTGTGTTTGATGTGTAAGAACATAGTTTCTACGGTTCATTAAATGTATGTGTAAAAATTTAATTTTCTTTAGGTGTTCAATTTTGTACTGAAAATTTTTCCATTAAATGTTTTAACAAACACACGAATAAATAAAATTTTTATTTGAAAATATAAAATGTAGTCAAAATTGCAATGCTTGAATTATTTGAATTCACAAAAATCAACATAAGTTGAGGGCCGTGGGGAGCCTAGTGGTTAAGGCATCGCCTTCGGCATCGGAGAGTCCCGGGTTCGATTCCCGACACCGCTAAGACCCACCGAATATATGTGGAGTAAATCGTTAAATCTGTGGGTCCGAAAGTCCTGTAGTCCGTCATGGCGCAGTTTACCACGGGTCCAGGTGTCTAGAGACTATTTCCCTCCCCTTCAGTGGCAAAATGTTGGAGGTGGCGATAGATAGTGGTGGTATCTATCATATCTCATGAGGCAGAAGTCAGACTCCTGCCATTTATGGGCCTCACTTTCGCAGGAGCCACACCCCCTTTGCCCTGAAACCCTATGGAGCTTAGGTATTCCAAGTGGCACACGGCAATAACATAAGTTGAGAATATAATAGTTGTTAGATTTTAAGTAGTGTCAACAAAAACTTTAAAAAACTACAAAAATGAAGAGTGAAGCAATATTTTATTTTATTTTTCAACAGCTTAAGTAAAACGAATCGGAATAAAATTATTACTTACATTACCAAAAGAACTACAAACCGCAGAGGTAAAAGTATCAGCTATACGAGTCTTTGTACTATCATACAAGCTACTATTAACAATGTTTTTATGTTTATTTTCAACATTTCTAACCAGTTAATGAGTGTTTGCTTTTAAATTTAAGTTTTATAAATGCAAAAATCCATGTCTATAACATTATCCAGAATTGATTAAAAACAATGAAACTACAACAATGAATTAATAGACTAATTACAAATTTAAAAATACTCTATACCCCAAAACAAGCCCAATCATAAGAAAATGATCATCTCTTAATATGTATTTCTATAAAAACAAGATTAAAATACTTTATAAGTCCCCATTTCTTTTCATCTATAGTACAAAACTTTTCTATGGAGCCCAAATAACACTATATATACCAAAAGAAGCGTCGAAGTTTTAGATTTACTTCCCCACCCACCACTGCTCTCCAGTTGTTGGTTTAAAATTTTAAAGCTCCAGAACCATTTTTTCTTCCAACGGATCTCTCCCAGTAACAACTACTACCCAAGTTTTTCCTTTCAACAAGAATATCCCACGCAAATCATTTGCATGGCATTCAACAGAGACTTCAAAACCGACGACGGCCTTCCTTCGCAAGAGGAGCAAAAAGCAGCAGGACATTCCTTTCAATATCCCATCCGCGAAGATCTTACAACGATTCCTCGGCGAAGATCACTATTTATTATTAAAGGACATTCCGAATGTGTCCTATCCATTTCCATTAGAATGAGAACATCCAGAGCTATATTATAAATATTTTCAGGGTGTAGAAAAAAAAGAAGTTTTTCTGCTGCTTCTGCTTTTTCCATAGTGCTTTCAATGGAAGTTGTGAGAAATTTAACGATATCGGAAGCACTGGTACTCTTTGTGTAGTAGTGGGACCGGATTTTATTTTTACTTAGCTCCTTCCCTCTAGGCGTTCGCAACACATTCCCTAAAATCAATATTCAAACACATGACACGAGGGGGTGTTTTTGATCCAAAAATCGGTCTGGGAAAGAATATTTTTTTTCTCTTTTCATTTGGATTGTCCCGAAGAGAATAAATTTTTAGTTGCGTCTGAGGAAGAAATGGATTTGGAAATCCATCAGAGGCACATGCATTCTTTTATAAATAATATTTTATTATAGTGGAAATTCTGTCAAATATAGATTTTTCTTGAAAATGTGATTAATTTTGATTCAATATTATCTTCGACATATTGTCCTCGTTCTGTGTTTTTGTTTTATTGAAATTTGATTAATATAACTAGTTTTTTTGCGAGCGAAAATGTGAGGATGTATTTTTTTGTTTCTGATGCCATTTGATGATATACATTTTTAATATACGTATACATAATTTACGTTGTTTAATTTCAGTCCCCAGTTTTAAATTTAAAAAATAATAATGAATAAAAATATGCCAATTTTTTGTAGCATCTTTATTTCATTTGGCCCCAAACTAGATCTATACCTTCGGATTAGAAAGGTTAAAAGTAAAATTAAGAAAATAGATACAATTAAAAAAAACTACCAGTGTAAAATATTGTGTGTATAAAAACTACTTAAAAGAAACCATTACAGTGTTAAGCTCAAATAATCAAAAACCAGAAAGACCACCATCCAAAAAGAAACTATTGAAATTATGTTGCTAACTAATATGTTGAAAAAAATACCGTACGTTAATATTTCACAAAACTATTTACACATTATGTTTCCCTATTTTTTACATAAAATAAAAAAAATTAATCTAAATACTTTCCCATGTACTGTTTTTTAGTTTATAATTTTTCCACCCATAAAAATCGCACAATGTGAGAGTCTTAAGTCAACAAAATAAAAAAAAAACATCCTAAATATTTTAGTATATAAAACAGCAATAAATTGCCAGTTGGGAATTGTAAAAAAATACTCTCATCATAATATAACATATTTTTTTCTACCCAAAAACTATCATCTCGTACCGTTTGTAGAAAAATACCAACAACTTTGAGTTAGTATAAAAAGTTAAGTACTATTCCTTAGTTTTTTTACTTTATCATTACAGTTCCAAACCATGCCGGTATTTTTTTCGCTAAAAGAAGATAAATACAGGAAAATCGTAAAAACTGATGCTTACGTTTAATTAAATTTTGGTCAGTTAGGTTTTTATTCCGGTTTCTTTCCATAAAGAAAATAATTAGATCTCGTGATTTGAAAAAGAGTACTAAGGGTAGCAAACTTAGACCAAATGCGCAATGACATAGGTTCTATTTATTTTGAAGTATAATAAAACGAATAATTTCTTAGTGAGTTACTTAAATTATTCTTAATGTAAATGGAGTTAAAGAAAGATCATTCATTCTCAGAGCGTTTCTTTTTTATATTTCAAAAGATTTGGATTAATTTTATTTGGAATGAAATTCCTTGTAATATATCTTTAAAAATTTTCCCATCATATTTTTTTTTTGGAAAAATACAATAAATGTTTTACTAAGCAGAATGATTCAGCATCAAAGCAGTCAAACAAAAGTAAGTTATGAGGAAAGTGGGAGTAGATAAGAAATATCGTTAATATTTGAATGCTTTTATTTTCTTTATTGGTTTTTATAGAAAATAAGAATAAGTAAATTTTTAAGATTTTTTCAATTAAACTGATGAATAATTTTTGCATTTTAAATATGCCTGCAAGTCAGAGAGATTTTAAGCACATGCGATGTTTTTGTTTTTATTTAATTGAAAATTAGATTACAAAGAGTTAAAAACAGTTATTTTCCAAATTGTGTATATATCAGGCAAATTCCTGTTTTAATAAATTTCAATTTAATATTTTTGGCACAAAAATAATGTATTTTTAATGGTTATACTTGTTTCACATGAAACATTACTTTGAATTATAACCTCAAACTTAAAATATTTGAAAAAAAACCACACTTTGCAGATTTGAATTAATTTCTAATCTTAAGTTCCTTTTAATTCCGTAAAAATAACTATCATTAATGTAAATTTTAAATTACTAGATAGATCTCAATTAGCTTGTTGAAATTTAATTCTATAATGTTCCTTTTATGCTTTTATTACTTTAAAAGAAACTTCGAAATTATATTTTGCACATAGTAAATATAAAGTCTCCATCATGAAATATTCCATTGGATGCAAAAGAAAGCTGAATATGAAGGACCGGTTGTAACATATTTCATTTTAATATTTCTTTATTATTATCTACCTTTCACGAAAGTAAATTAAACTGAAAATATTCCTTATTAGAGTATACTTCAATAGATACCAATTTTTTTTAATATCATCATCCTTTCATAAAATCGGAAGTATAAAACATGTAAGGCATTATTGTACCTCACGAAATTTATAAATTGAAATTACATGAATTCCCATACTCTTCACTGTAAGAAGGGAAATAAGTATGTTCGAACTCTTCAACTCATATCTACGAGTAGCTACTCAAAAGGACAGTGGCGTGAGTATAGCCCAGCATAATTTATTTCAGAGCAGACCCAAAATGTCTTCGCCATAGGAACAGTAAAGAAAATTTTCAGTTACTCAGAACTGTGTTTGGTCCTGGACACCACCTTAAACTCATAAGGCGAGGGATTCTCAAAATTGTGACGTGTGATATAAGTCCTGACATAACTTTTCTTTCTAATGGAACGGATCAACTGCAAATAAAGTAACAACTCTTATGCCTTTATTTAACTAAAAACACCCTGCTAATATTATTTAAAATGCCTCGAAAGTTTGACCTCAGAGACAGAAGCTTCGGTCGCTTAATTTTTTAGAAGAGGAAAAAATCTAAAATCTTCCGTTTTGAATAGAAATATCGAGTTATTATTTAATTGAATTTTACATAAGTAATTTCCAACTTTTATTACATTTATGTACTTTTACTATATTACAACTTTAAATATTCGAATTAAAATCTAAAATTTTAGTTTTACTTATATTCTGTAGAAACAAACTGGGCCAAAATACCTTTTATTTCTGAAATAAAGTATTATATTTAGTTCAGAATGTTGAATTGCTGACCAAGAGTGGTCAAAATTGACGTCAAGACTACTATCACACTTCACAACTCCGAGCTTCTCTGGGCCTTATGTTTGGTTGACTTACACCCCTTTCTCTCTAAGCAAGTCATATGAAGCCTTCCCAGTTTTAATCTCACGCACTATTAGCCCTTAATACACCTTACCGATTCAAATATCGATCCTCACCGTATCAAAAGATAGCCGCTCATATATATAGAAAAGTGAATTAGAAAGCTCCTATCCAAATCACATTCCTAAAACGGCTCGACTAAAGAATACCCAGATTTCCTATTTACCCCGAAGAAGATGAAATCCCACCCTTCCAAAAATGGGAAGTACTCCTTATCCTCATCGTCTTATCAAAATAGATATATAACAATTTCCATCGATATATTCCACGGGGAGGATTTTTTTTAAAAAGGAGCAAAATGAAATATTTAAATATGGCGGGCATCTTGTATGGAGAGAAATGCGTTAGAGGATCAGCATTCAGCTAAAAAAGATCGCGGAACTCATTGTTGCTACTGAATATGCATCAGAAATGAAATTTTTCCTCCTTCAGTCCGACTCCTTTTCGCGAAACTATCTCAATTTCGTGTACAAAGTGCAGAGGCCAGATATATATCTATATACATATTCATGTAAGAGAAATTCAGTCAATCTCTAGTGCAGATGGAATGCTCTAAAATGCTTTTTCTCTTGCACCTTTTTTTTGGGAGGGGGGATAAGGAATGGGGAGAATTTTTTTCATTCTTATATTTTCTTCAATCATTTCTGGAATGGGATAGAGTTGTCCGGCGAGAAAGGGGGGGGGCTAAGATAGAAATTTTCGATTTCCGAACAATCTGGAGATGATAGCGTTTGTGCTTTCTTTGGGCCCTTGACGCAGACTTGGAATCGAAAGGAAAAGTGGTTGTCTGAGGATCTTTTGGGAAAACCCCAAATTTATAACTTTGAGAGAATGTGGCATGAAATATTACAAAATGTATTATGCGATCTAAGAAATATTACATAGCCCCATCTACATTTATTAGGGGTTAATTTTATTAAATAAAATATCAAGTTCAGATACTTCCCTCTAATATTTGTATCTTTAAATTTCCCATCCTTAAAATTATTATCAACACTAACTAAAGGAGGTCAACAACTAGTATTAGTCCATAGTCCACCATCCATTTTTTTAGTGATTCGATTCAGATTGTGATTTTTTCGAGTGAGTGGTTTTGTGGGAGAGATTTTTTAGCGACAGGCTGAATCTCCATGGGTCTTTTTGTTTCGTCGAGATGCCCAACTTTTCTCAGCGGAAAAATCTCGAGAGAGAGGTAGCTAACAAACTGTGCATGCGGGAAACATGTCGATTGGGTGATTGAAAAATATTTATAAATAACAACCTGATTTTTCTACAGTGACGAGGTAAATATTTATGAAATTAAACATGGCCACATTGTCCTACAAAAATGAGTATGCACTGCTATTCCCACTAGAATTGATTGAAATATGAATTTTGTAATCGAATCATTTCTGAAGCATGTTAAACGCAACTTTTTTTGAAAAATGAGTTATTGTTGTCATTGTATTTTGTAGGGGTAAACGCACATTTTAGTGTAGGAATATTAAAAATAACGGGATTTTAAAATAATTTTCCTACATGTTAAATTTCAGCTGCGCAGAAACAAGTCAAACGACGCCGCTTGTCAGGTTTCTGAACTAATCTGCGGGGAATTTAAAAGACTTAACTGCGGGGAAAATAAAATCCTTAACACTTTCATAAAAATATAGTGAGATTTATAATTTTTGTTGTTTTTCTCAAAACAAGAAAGTGGTGTTTGACATGTTTCTTCTGTAAGCACTTTAGTTGTAAAAATGGAATTTTAATCAACACACACACACGTACGCGCACGCGAAAGCACACGTACAATTACTTGTTTTTACGTTAAAAAGATCAAGTCAGCTAAGAAAAAATTAATTTTTTCAATTTGATTGCTATCTTGTACTTTGTAGATATCTTTGCTTAACACTTTCAATCCTAGACCACCCGATATTGCCCTTTAATTCTACGGTAAATTTGAGACTGTAAGGGTTAAATCTGTATTTTTAGAAATATTTACGTCACTTTATGTGGATTAGCTAAAAATGTGTACTATCAATAGCGTGGTAGAACGCTATTCCGAAATAAACATGTTTGATTACGGAATTTTGTTTTTGCTGTTCAGTAAGAAATACACGAAAACATAATATAATCCTGAGTGTATTTTTCATCAATTTACTAAAATAGAAAAAATTAGAAATTTTTCTTTAGAGCACAAGTAATAACATAAAAAAGATCCTGTCTATGTTTTCATTTGTTTATTAAATAATCCCTTCTGGTTGTTAACGAATTGCAAACATTTAAAACTGTTCAGTATAAGTTTTTTATTCTGGTGCTTAAGTTTTATCAAATGAGAATACTTTCTGTGATTCCTTAAGGTTTTTCATATTTTTTGTTGTCTCTTAGCAAATCCCCTCGTGAGCATCAAACTTTAAAAATAATTAATTTTTTTTATTTTGAGAACAATAAAAATTAATAAGCTTAAAAGTAAAATTTTAAGCTCAATAATATTTAAGAACATCGTTGTATTTTCATCGAATAATTTTAAAAATTCAAAAATACTTTTATTGACATTGTTTAGTTTAATGAATGCCAAAAGATTTTATGAGAAAGATAGTCTACCCTTAAAAAGATATTACTAATTAAAAAAACCTAGTTAACATAGCAAAAATAAGACATTTAGATTTTTTTATTTGTGACTGTTTGTCTTTGAATGACTTAAAATAATAGTTTATCGCTAAATTAGAGACTTGGCTTACATACGGTATCATTTTATTTATTTTTGTGCATTTATATCGCTAATTATAATCTCATCATTTTAATTTTATGTGATTAATAGGAATATTTCAATAAATTTTGATGTATTAATATTTATTAGTATATTTAAATCTCTCTATTCTAAAAAAAAGTTTTTGGTGAACGGTTTCTAGAGAAAGGCTTTTTAATTACTGAACCGAATGACACGTATATGGTATCGAAATGTCCGAATTCTTTTCGGATTCCCGAGTAGGCCCTTCGATTTTTCAAAAATATTCTCAATTTTAAAATATTTAAGTTAAGCGAGTTGGAATTTGTGGAAATTGCGAAGTAATTCCAAAAGGTCCTGCGTAAGCAGTTTACGGGGGTTGGTGAGCGATAGTGAGCAGGGGGCGGTAGCCTTCTAGTTTTATAAACAATAAGAATTAAAAAAATAAGTTACTCCAAAGCTTTTCAAAAGTAGATGAGAAAAGAGAAGGGAATGTCACCTTCAAGCGACCTTAATTTTCTAATAAAAACTGAAATGGGCCATTTAGGTACTTTTGAGAAAACACAATACATGTTTATTTCTTACAAATACAAATATTGTCGACCAGCTACAGGCTCGATGCCCAACAAAGCTGGTCCATTGTTTTTGTATTCACTAAATACAACTGACTATCAAATTTTAGCTTAAACTCATACACACCCCTTTGAATTTTCTATATTTTCTGGCAACGCGTTCCATATATCTACTAAAGTAGTAATATTTCCTTAAATTATTGAGTGTAATTAAAATTATGATTGCAATAAAAATACAGTCGTTTTGAACCGCTGTGTTTTAAAGAAATTAACACTTTAAGTACTCAAAAAGAACCTAAAGCCATTAGTTTCATATTAAAACGTCAAAAAATAATCTGATATCCGAGTATAACAAGAACGGCAAACTTAACACAACTCTGTTCCACCAACGAAAAAATCAGATTAGTCCGCAAAAATTCTGGAACAGTACCTTTTCAGTCCCTGCTCTGTCAAGAAAAGTTCTCGTGAATACTTCATGCGAATATTAAAAGTCACGCTGAAAACTTCTGTTCTGCCCGAACTGATCAAATATTTGGCAAACTGCTTGTTTTCATTCTTATGGATTTGCGAACAAATATTGAATTCCCGCTCCTTTCTGATATCCGGAACAGCTTTGGGATCTTTTGAGAGATCCCTTCCTCTCAGTTTAATACCAGGGATTCTCTTCGACGTCAGTTTTAATGTAGAGTCTTGAAGTGAGACATCAGGTGATTTGTGTAGGAGAGGGAGAGAGTTTGAGGAATTGCGACGTGTAGCTTCTCTCTTTCATGTCGAGATTAGTTTATTTTGAATGCTGAAGGGGATGTGCTGGGATTGTGTTTAATAAAGCGAGTGGTGTAAAATCCTTCTGTGTGTGAGAGATATACCGAGAGGTATGAAAAAGGAGAACCTATTCTCAATTTATATCTGCTCCATTGTGAATGCTTATCTATGTCATCCAATGTATCTATTTTTATTTTACGTTCAAACAATATACTTATATTGATTTAATTCCCTTACCTTCTCCGTTCAATAACACTAATATGGATTTATTAGTCAGATATTGCAAAATTTTATGGTTGTCATTGCTAAATCTGCACGTTTTCTTCAATAAAATAACAACAAACGGTTAACAGTTTGAACAAAAACACGTATTGGTAATTTCCACAGTTATTAACGGTTCTATATATCTACGTATAAACTTTCTTCATTGACACACGTCCCATAAAATATGAATATTGAAATAGTAATTGTCGGATAACTCAAAAATATAAGACAAATCCGTGAAAAATTTAACATTAAGGACTAATAAACTTACTGCCTCTTATCTAGTTATTACATTTCTTTCTTAAGTTTAAATAGTTTACATTTCAAAAGTTTTTATTTAACCCTACAATGCAAGATTTTTTAAATTCACTTGAAAATCATTTATTTGACTTCTATTATGGTGTAAATTAGTAAAAAAATACTAAAAAAAATTAATTTAATTTTTTTCTACATTTAATTGACAAAAAACTTTGTCCTTGTGAAATTAATTGTGAAGTGGAATAAAACCAAATGCTCTAAAAAAATAAAAAAACTACTTATCTCTTCAAAACATTTTTTTTCAAGTTGAAATTTTTTTTATTTTAATTTATATGGTCCTTTTATTTTGGCGTTTTCTGTGTCTTGACTTTCTTCTCACTAGCTACTACTAGCTCACTACTTCTGAAAATAGTACCCCTGCTGCGATCTACTGGCAATCTAAAGTGCTAAACCAATGAAATTTTATATTTATTGTACTTATTGCATGGTGTTGGCGTTTGGAAACGGAAGTTCGAGTAGGAAATGGGGAAAATGTCGTGTTGCCAAATGGCAACAGTATGCACTGTAGGGTTAAGAAAAATCCATTTTACATTTATTTATTCTCATTTTTTGCTACAAGTAGAAATATAATCAACACAAATGTAGTTGTATTAGTTTAAGTATAAGTATTTTAATATTTTAGTATTTAAATTGCTGAACTCAATACAAGAGTAATCCAGATCCCTACAAACTATATCCCTTTTAAGACCTCAAGGACGTTTATTGTAACATATTTCACTCAGATGAAAAAATACAGACAAAGAAAACTTTTCCATATTTCATCTCCACAACACAACAACAGATAAACACCAATCCGTTAACTTCCACCTAATCATACTCAATACATTTACGACGGCTCCCAAACGTACTCCCCATTGGTCCTCACCAGTATATTTATGTAACAAAAGCCCACACACCCTCCAAAGAGACCCTATTAGGCGCGGGACGCAATTTGCCCAAGTACCCACTCCAGGCCCCTTTCCCCCAACAAAAGCTTCTTTCTCAAGTCCTATTTTGAGATAGATTTCCAACTCTAATATTGACTCATCCCGTCCAATATCTCTGATAACTTCGGCAAAAGCCAAACAATATCGCCAAAAGGGCGGCCTCCTTCTGCCTTTATCTCTATGGCTAGCTTTGTTTTATTTGCCCTCCGGAGAAGAAGAAAAAATACCATTTTCGCGACACATTCATCACAAGGCGCTGATGCTCTACGACTATGATGTCAGGGGGCCCGGTTTTATGACACGCACGGATATATCCTGGATATATCACGCCAAGGGGCGATTATGCGAGACAAGGGTTTGGCGAGGTGGAAGATGAGGTCCGGCCAAGCATGAGTCGTGTGTTCTGCTGTCGGACGGATTTTTTGTTGTGTCGTCTGGGACCTTGAGATTATGGTAGTGTAGTTAAGGCGGAGGGGTGCTAATGTTGGGAGTAGGGAGGCTAAGTGGTTCATTTGCGATTTGGAGGGGTTGTTTTTTGCGGGAGTGTTTTCCGGGTTATCTTTGCTATAGGGTAGCGTAAGCTTGGAGTGTGCAGGAGTTTGGAAATATAGTCAAAGAGAGGACGAATTTTTCCGGACGGAAGGAGAGAACTTTATATGAAACTTTTAAGCAGCAATAATGGTGTATTAAACTAACAGGCTAGTTTTTCAAGATGAATAGGGAGACATCCTCGTTTTAACAAATACTGAGGTAAAATAAATAACATAAAAAATAATTTTTGAAATTAAAATGTTGACCAATTTTTATCATGCCAAGGTTTGATCTATGGGTGCAAAAGGTTGTGTTTTATACACTATTATTAACCCCTAAACGGTGACATTTATTTCAGAAAATTGACCAAAAATAGAATTTTTTATGACTGTTTAATTTTGTTCTTTATATTATTATTAGTGTTTGAAAATAGTTTTTTATAACAAAATCAAAATTAAAATAAAATTGCAAGTGTATTAATTATTTTAACATACACATAAAAAAGTATTGGATTACACACACAACTTATTCAATTAGGAGGAAGATCTCTCTCATCCAAACATAATGTCTCCCAATCTCTAAACGAAGAAAAATCACTATCATCATCGAAACAAACTCAGTTCGGGCTTCACAAAACTGAAATGTTAATTTTTCTCCAACCCGAACTCAGTTCGGGCATCACAAATTCTGCACGTGTTGAGGGGTTAACACAGATAGTAAAAAAACTTTGATTGCGAGATTTCGTTTGTCTTCATTATTTTAAACATTACTTATTCTTAAATTTTAGGACCTATTTACATTTTTAATTCAACTGGCAATAGTTGAACTAAAATTTTTAGATTTCGAAAACAGTTGAACTCAAGTAGAATTTTTTGCAAAGTAGTTCTTATTGGGTATTCATTAATTTTTACTGATAATTCAAGTTTTAAATTTACATTGCATGTGTACGCTTTTTCGAAGAAAGTAACTCAAACAATATGCATTTTTAAAATTATTTTTAATAATCTTTGATGTGAATAAACTATTTTTATAACTTAAGTATAATGTGTTATTTTTGCAGTTCTTATTATACTTACCTTAATTTAATTTTAGCCATTTTAAAAAATTAAAAATAGTTTCTTTCAGATAAAAACAAGAAAAAGTAAGCATATACTTCCTTCAAATATTCCTCCAAATTTTAAAAAAATTGTTACATCTATTATTCTACACAGAAGGTTGCAAATTAAACACACAAGCCAATTGAACTTAAAATATTTCAATAACATCAGAATGAGCAATATTATACTCTTAACATCCCTTTTACAAACAATGATTTTGTAATCCTTGCAACTAGGTATATCACTTTATCCTGAAACTTAAACAATGTAACTTACTCAAAATCTCTCAGACGAAAATATCCACGGGGAAATCTTCGCAGATGTGATCAAACTAATGCAATCTAGCTAAATTATTTAAAATTTACGGTTCAGAACTCTCTTGTCCCGTAGCATAGCAGATTAATATGTCAACCCTCAACGTTGATTGCATTCATGATCCATGTAGCTATTAAAATGAATCTTTTCCGGTTCTGAGTTATTTGAATGTCTACGGAGACAAATATTACATAGAAATTCAAATGGGGTATCTTGTTTTATCTTCTCAAGGCTTGTCATCTCAGCAAAGTTTGTGGAAATTTTGACTATTTTCGGGGATATTTATGTATAATTTAAATGTATCCATATATATTTCGACAATTTATGTTTGATATATATTCCATTCATTTAATGTATTCAAAGATGAAAAGTTGGCTACATTTTAAAACATCAATGGTAAACAAAATAAACTTATAAAAGATAAGTGTGTTCTATTTTTATGCCTATTTTATATTTCGTATAATAAATATTATATTCTTGTTTTATATATAAATGCAATTATAATAACGCATGCAGTTGATATTTTGTGTTTAATTTTGAAGTTCATTGTTAAAGCACCTAAATTAATTTAAATTTTCAACCAATTTTTCATAAGATTTCTTTAAGTATTAGTTAATAATGTCTTCTCACAAATTCAGCCTTTCAGATGTATTAACATATTTCTTTTATTATAAAATATATCTTTTAAATTGTCATATGGATGAATTGGATTGTTCATCACTTTAGTGTCTAAATTACATTCATAGGAGGTTAATTACAGATGTTTAATTTTCAGGACGTAATACTTGAACTCCGATTTTATTAAATTTTCTGGTGAAACGCCAAGTTCAACCTTAAATTACCGAATTTTTTAAAGTGCCACCTCAACTATTTAAAAAAGTAAAGTTTCAATTAAATACTGAAAATTTTGGAATGACTAGGGCAGATTTATCTTCCTAGTTAATCCCAAAGCTTAAAAACGATACATAACTATCCATCAAAACTACGGGACTGGGTGGAATCTGTTTTTGGGTTCTGGGTTGAATCTTCACAAAGTTTCCTTTTCTAAGTATAATAGAAGGAAGTACAATTTATTGTGAAGAAAGGAAAAATATAGGGGAAACTGAGCTTAGTCCGACCGCTGCGAGAAATATTTTGACTGAAAAGCAAAACTTTGAAAAGAAGTTCAATTCTAAAAGATAGTCACAGAGATTTGACTGAAAATTTTTTCCCCGTTGATGAATTATCATTACCCCCCAAAACTTAGGGGAATACCCCGTTTCCATGACAACCTCTCTTCTTTCTCGTGGCATTCGAACTATAGTCTTCCAGTGAAAATGTACGCGTTTTTCTAAATCTTAAGACAAACAAAGCAGAAGAAAATAAACATCTCATTAACTACTTTCCTCCAAACGTAACGAAATAATACCCATTAACCCAAACTAAGTCACTGCTCAAACTTCCTCAAACCTACGCCTATTCACCCACGATTATTTAGACACATTTCAACTCAAAAGAATCTGCCTACGACAACACTCTACCCACCCCCCGACTCATCAAGAACTAGACCCTCCGAAGCGTTACCTCTCCTAACTGCCTGGGCCTTAAAATGCATTAGAATTTCAAGGGAAAATCAGCTGCGAGCTCTTCGTCACCCATTACTATTCCTTAAGCGATGCCGGTCCGCGTTTCATTTAAAAGTCAAGAATTGGATGGCAACCCCATAAAAATAATTCACTGGCAAACGTGCCACGCTTGCCGAATCGGGGGGACCACTTGGCCTTTATCTCGCAGACGGGCTAATGCCTGGGCAAAAGTTCCAAGATGGTTTCAAATGAGTTCCGAGCCGGCTCCGCTTTAAATGGGTTCATTTGCATGTTAAAGACTATTGCGGGCGCCCCCCAGGGATCCCGCTTCGGTAAGAGTGCTTAAAATTAAAGGGTAAAAATAGCAGTTTCCTATTTCTTGCGTAATTGGAGAAAGGTGAGGGAAGAAGGTTACGGTAATAGGGATCATAGTATTATTATTTGGTCTGGGGGTAACGCGATTTTATGAAGTTCACGCAGGGAGTATGATTATTTAGTTGGTAGTGTTGAGCGGATAATTGGGTTTCATAAAGTTTATATTCAGTATGTGGAAACTTCCATTGCAGTTTTTATGAGTATTTTACTTATGAGTTTAGAAGTCATGGCAATAAAAACTTATTTAGCACCTCTCAGTAGTTTTTGATATTTTCATGAAAATCGTCTTACCATTGTGTTTCCCAACGTGGGGCGCACGCCCCACTGGGGGACAATATGGTTTTCTAGGGGATCCATTTGGAAATTTTCTTCCAAATTTCCCCCAGGTGGGGCATGGACTACCAGATATGATTTGATTTACAAAAGGGATTTTCGAAATAAAAAAAAGATTTTAAGGCATTGGAAATTTAGGAAGACTTTGGTGAGGTATGGACCACAAAAAAAGTTTGGGTAACACTACCTTAAGATCTTAGTGTAGATTCTTCACTCCATGCAACATTTTCGTGCAGTTTCCTATTATCGTACGACGTGATAGCTTTGTTTCCCACGTTTTGTGGAAGGCAATTGAGCTGTTTCGAATGAAAGCGGCATAAGTCCACTGAACGTAGTTTTGAGTAATTGATAGTTTTCTATAACGATGCCTGTAGAGTTTCCTATAGAGTAGAGTTTCCTGTAGACTTTCCGATGTTTTCCTATAGAGAAGGCAAATATTAGGCAGCTATTACGAGCAAACTTATGATTATGACATTGGTGACTTTCACTCTAGGTAAAGAACCCTAAAATAAATCCCAACTCACTCTGATTTCAAATTTTGCATTTTTTGGACTTATACCACTTTTATCCTGAGCAGCTCAACTGACTCGCGCGTTCCGAACCAGTCATTAGTTCACCGTGTCAATCAAATCTCATAAAACATAGAAAAATTTAACTAGCGCGTTAATTCGCTCGGGATCAGCACGGCGCGGCGGACCCTGACATTAGTTCTTCAACTTTGACGTAATATCAGTAAAACAAATGACAGAGCATAAAGCATGAATAGCATGGAGCCAAACAGTTGGAACGCACTTGACGTAGTCCAGACAATCTGTAACTTAACCGGTAAAAATTGATACCTTTATTTTTTCAACGGTTTTAACTTGAGAATGACCTAAATAATAACATACTAAAAATCAGCTCTCCGGAAGTTTAATTTTTTTTTATTTTTAAAAAATGGCTGAAAATTAAAAAAAATCAAATTATAAAAATCGAGACTTATGATACATGTTTATAGGCTATTTTTCAATGTTGAATACGAATATACCATTTAACCCGTAGCAGGGGACGTGGGTCTCAAAGACTCCGCATCATTTTCCTTTCCTCCCCTCCACACGCTTGGATTGAATGAATTCTTCCGCTAGCTTCACTTTTCGTGACCTTGGCCCTGACCCCTTACTTATCAGCATGTTGACAAGTGCAATTGTATGGAAAATTCACTTCTATTCCCTTTTTTGGAAATTCCATTTTTTAACCTCCCCTGTTACTGGTTAAATTTTAAAAATTTTTAGATTTCAAATTTTAAAAATTAATTCAAAATTTGGAAAGTTGAAAAAATTAAAACATAGCTCAAAACCACAAAATAATTGCAAAAGAAATAACTTAAATGGTTTTCAATTAGAAATGACTTAAATAAAAACATACTAAAAATAGAAGACAATCGGACAATAAAAAGTAAAATTTTTTTCAAATTTTAAATTTTTTTGGCCTCAAAAATCGACCTTTTTAAAAATTCTTGTTAAAAAGGTTATTATATATATACCAAATATTGTCAAAATATTTTCTGTATTACTTGATTGAAAGATTTTACCTGTATTTTCAACGTTAATTTTTATAAGAATTTTTCTTATTTTTTATAAATTAATTGATAAACTAATGATTTAATCACCAATTGTGGTTTTTTAGGTTATATACCTACAAAATCCATGGAAAAATGACCTTAGTAAATGCCTCAAACGTTTTTAACAAGAACTTTAAAAAGCTTGATTTTTGAGGCCAAAAAAATTTTAAATTAAAAAAAATTTAATTTTTTATTGTCCGATTTTATTCCATTTTTAGTATGTTATTATTTAAGTTATTTCTAATTGAAAACCGTTTAAATTATTTATTTTGCAATTATTTTGTGGTTTTGAGCTATGTTTTAATTTTTTCGACTTTCCAAATTTTGGATTAATTTTTAAAAACTGAAATTTTAAATTGTTTTAAAATTTAAATGGTATATTCGTAGTCAACATTGAAAAATAGCCTATTAACATGTATCATAAATCTCGATATTTAATCTCCATGTTTTAAAAATTAAAAAAAAATTAATATTTCCGGCGAGCCGATTTTGTCCGATTTTTAGTATGTTATTATTTAGGTAATTTCCAAGTGAAAACCATTGAAAAACTAAAGGTATCAGTTTTTTACCGGTTTGACCCTTTTTTCAATACTGGACTAACGCGTGAATCCCACAGCACGAAAACCAACCTCTTTTCGTCATTTACTCGACTTGTACAGGGCTTCTCTGCGGTGCTGAAGAGCGCCTGTAGAACCCGTTTCACTGTGATAATAGTATTGTGGCAGAAAACACAACTTTGAGAACTGAATCCTGGTCTCAGCGAAATCGGGGTTACGTAAATAGCATGGACATCGGTATCGTCGGTTGTATTATATCAATCAATGTAAACAAAGAGTGGCAATAGTAAATGAAGAAACTCACCTCAACTTTTCAACAATGCAGCAATTGATATTTCTTGCGCCAGTCCCAACCAACTATAAGAAAACATCATATGTCTTGCTCTAGACTGATTGGGTGCCATTTAGAACCCTGATAGGAGAAAATATTGTTTAAATAGTTCTTAATAAAAGATGCTTTATAAATGCTAATACAATATATTATTCGCTATAATATAAATAATGAGAGCTATAATTTTTACATGCTTATGAACATAGTATTTCAGAACCAAGTCAGTGATGCCCCCAGACTAATATTTTCTCTCTATTCTAAAAAAAAGTTTTTGGTGAACGGTTTCCAGAGAAAGGCTTTTTAATTACGTAACCGAATGACACATATATGGTATCAAAATGTCCGGATTCTTTCCGCATTTCCCGCATACTTCCCTTCGATTTTTCAAAAAAATTCTCAATTTTAAAATATTTCCATTTTTTTAGATAACGGATAAGGTCGCAGTTACAAAGCAAGTACTGTCAATCAAATTATTATGCAACCAATCACATCGACCAATGGACGCTATATTTTTAAGATGAAACATGTTTTTTCATCTTTTAAAAAAGTACTTTCTTGATCAAATATCACTTAAAGGCTGACAAAAACTTATTTTAAAAACTTACATTTACGCCATTTTATACTAAAATTTCACACTTTTTGTCCAATATTTATAATTTTTAGTCTGATTTTATCGAAATTAATTGTAAACAATAGAGTGATGTTTTATCTCTTATTATTTTCAATTGATTAAACGGTATTGTTTAACAAGCCTGGGTTAAAAAAATATGAATGATAAACACTAGGCATATTATAATAACGAGTTACTTTAAAATAATGGTTTTTGTTTGGTCCGAATATTGATAAACAATTAGAATTAGTTATTTTTATAATCATAGATTAAAAATAATTATAAGATAAATATTTTAAAAAAAATTTCGTTTAAATTTTTGATAAGTTCAAGTTAATTTATATTCAAACTTTTAAGGGAGATTTATTCATGGAAGGGATTTGGTGACGTATTTTTAGAAAGTTGGTTGACGTTTTTTCTGTAAATTGTTTAATTGTTTTATAAAGTGTATTAAGTTCAGCGAGTTGGAATTTGTGGGAATTGCGAAGCAATTCCAAAAGGTCCTACGTCAGCAGTTTACGGGGGTTGGTGAGTGATAGCGAGCAGGGGGCGGTAGCCCCCTAGTGTTTAAAAAATTACATTGATTTACCACCCGGATTAAAACATGGTTTTCAATTTATTATAGTATGTGTGAATAGAATATGTGGCTCAAGGTCTCACAATTTTACCTCTTCCCATTTTATGTTTTCCCATTGTACTACATTGTCGTTGCCATGACAACGAGATAATAATTACCTTCAGCCGCTTATTCTATATCACAGATTATAAAAAAATAATCCCAACCCCTCTATGTCCGGTAAAAGGATGGCCAAATTCCTCCTTCAAATCCATACAGCACTAATGGGAGGAATATAATTTTCATTCTTCAACGACTTGTCAGTGTAAGCAAGACTCCATTTAAGTTCTTCAAACCTTACTACTTAAAGTGACTTCAATTCCTCTAAATTGCAACACTGAATTTACAGTATGACAGACACATTACAAAACCCATAAAACACAACCAATTCTCAGCCCTTTCACTAACAAAAAAAGAAGCAATTTATTTCCCGAACGGCCATTTGTAAGAACGTATCCCAAATCCTTTTAAACTTCCAAACAGCAAATGGTCCCGGATATGAATTTCCCGATTGCACACAAGACCCTACGGAACTCCCCCTGGTTAACTCGAGAATAGTGGGTCACGTGCTTACGTCCCATAAAATCTCGAGAAAGCCTCTCACTGTAACGCAGTGAGAAATTCATCTGTTAGTTTCCCCGTTTTCGCACTTGGACCCATTTGGACTTGAGGCACGTAAGTGGTATAAATCCAGGGGCACTCCAACTTGGCTGGAGGAACTCACCTTAGCTAACCTGCAATTCCACTCGACCCCTATATCTAAAAAGGATTTGAGTAAAGTGGATACCAATAAGAAGTAACGGGATTAGGTTGAAATAACCGGTTTAAGTTTAACTGGAAATAGTTTTAGGCTAAGAGCGCACTAGAGACTTTTGTCACGGTGACAGTGACAAAATTATCACCCTGGCTATTGCAAGAAGCTAGAGCGAGCGCACAGGCGACGAGACTCTTGGCCGATTGCTAAAAATCTCTCCATAGAAATGCATTTCTCTCGAGTAAGTGTTATAAGTCGCCGTGACGGAAGTCTCTAGTGCGCGCTTAGCCTTACTGTAATTCATTGTTGTAAAACCTTCGAAAAAGAACGCAAATCAGTTGTTTAGTGAAACTAACAAGAAATACTGTTGGTAGGGGCGTTCAATAGGAATAGGAACAGCAATACTTTGCTGTGGCGTATGTGATGTTCAATAGGAATTTTAAGGATGGTTTTGTTAAATCGTAATTTCTGAAATTATGGAAATAGTTAAAAGTTGAATCATGTGTTTATGTAGCCCATCCTATGTTTTCTACTTACGCTTCACTACTGACTGTTTGAGTTAAGTGTCTTACTCTTGGGAATAAATGATAGAAAATTTTCCCTAAACATTTTATACAGTATATAATGATATAATTGGGTAAGATCGCTACAGGTGAAGAAGCGTTTGCCCGAGTGCCCCGGACCTACGGGGCGAAACGTGTGATCCTAACTATAACAGTGATCCTAAAAGTATAATATACAGGGTGTCCCAAAAGGTCTAGTACAAACTTGGAGGGATGATAGTACTCATCAAGATGAACAAGAATCGGTATAGAAAGGGGGGTCGCAAATGAGTTTTAAGGGGTGAAAATCAGCCAGAAAAACTTGCATATTTGTGCAGGAAGAGACACAATTGTTCAACTCCGTAATTTTTTACATAAAAATAATAAAACTCGTACTTACAAAACGTAATTTTAAGTAATTTAAAGTAACTTCCTTATCTTTAAGTTATCTTTTCGTAGCGAAAGATTTATTTCGATCAGTATTCTTTAAAATAATAACTTCTTTTACCAAATTATTTTACAAAATAGCTACCGGAATCCAACCATTGTGTCTCTTCCTGCACAAATATGCAAGTTTTTGGTTGATTTTCACCCCGGGGTTTCACCCCTTAAAACTTAGATGAAGATTCCTCACTTAAAGAACCTACCGTTCTGTCTCACCATTTTTGTTTTCCAACATATCATAAGATTTTGCTTTAAAATATAATAATATAGAAATGGAGTATATGGTTTTACCTTCAATTATCGTAATTTGAGTCATTGGGGCAAATTGTCATATGCTGAAACTACCTATAATATAATGCGTATGGAATAAAGTCAGAGTTTCTACCTGGATACTTTTCAATTATAATAGTATAATTTTCCCCTTTAAATGATGTACAATATTAAATTTTGGTTGACTGATGCGTCATGAAACTCCAGAAATTAAATTAACGTATGAAACTTTTACCATTTACTAATTTTGTTTAAAAAAATAATTGCGTTCTAATTAGTATTAATGTAATATTTTATGTAGACATAGGCATGCTTACCATATGAAATGCAACCTAATTGCATAGAAGTATATCCCTTACAGCATTAAACATACCATGGCATCGATATTTTTTTTCATAAAAGTATAGAATTTCAAACATTTCATCCAATCCTTCCCCAATGTAATTTACAGGAAGTAAATATCTTTAATATTCTTCCAACATTGATTTTGTCACAATAAAAATATGAAATCGCTTATTGAAGGTAGAAATCCTTTCATTTCCATCGCCACCGCCTACTGAAACTACCTATCTTTCCCTGCCTATGTACTCAAGCAAAAGCAAACATTTGCTTCCAATTATCAAGCGAACGAAAACAAAATTATTGACAAAGAAACGCCATCCCTCGCTCAATCTATCTTAACTCTCACATCTTCCGATTATGGAGATACTACTCCCGAGAAAAGAATTTCATATCCTCCCTCAAAAATGGAAAAAGAAGAGAAAGACTTCCTTTCTATATAAATATACAAGATCTCTCCTTCCCCTTTCAAACTTATTCCAACTCGGGCTGCATACATTCCTTCCGAAGAATCTGCCACATACATCCAAACAAGACCTGATGATGAGAGAGAGACCCCAACATAGGGGAAAAAATTCCCTACAGAAATTGAAATCGAAGCCGTAAGGGAATTTCATTTTGGAAATCGGATACTTAACGGCTCTAACGTGCTCCCCTTTCACAATAGTAGCTAATGCTCCGTCACATTCGCCCGTGTAACAATCTGAAGGAGAAGAAGGGCTATGTAACAATCTGAAGGGTCGCCTATCGGGTTTCCTTCCCTCCAAATTTTTTTCCCTGTGAAAAGAAGGGAGAAGTCAAATAAACATTACTTATTCAGCCTTCTTCCCTCAGCAGCAGCCGCACCAAAAGAACTACATTATGGGAAATGGATGAAATCTTAGGATTCTTTTCCCTGCTGGAAAGGGATCTCTTGTTCCCGGGAGAAACCCCGCTTTCCCATTTTCGAGTGCTCCCGGAATCGGGATAATTATAAGAGATTGATTTATTCCGTCGAGCGGCTTTCTTTCATCGGTGCTTCCGTTTTAAATGGATGCTTGTCAAATAGTTTTTGGTAGAAATGGGGGAAGTAAAAATGTCCGGGCTGGCGATTTTTGTTTGTGACCGAATTAAAGAGCTTTGCGTTGTAACTTTTGCGATTCTTGGGGAGGAAATATTTTTTGGTTTGAAAATAAGGATTCGGAGTATCGGTTGTGTTGATATTAACGTACATTTTCTCTCGTTTAGAAAAATGTTGTTAGGCTTGCTGGATACGAAATCTAAAAATCTTATTTTAGAGAAAATAATATATGCAATAAATTTAAATTCAAAAGAACTACTACAAATTTAAAATCTAATAAGCTTTAGGATCGTGCGCTAATAGCAGCATCGTTCCATAAAGTTATTACACCAAGTTAAATTAAAGTTAATTTAAAAATAAAATGAAAGATATGCACCGGAAGACCCTCTCATCAGGGGGCACGGATCCCCCGGTACATAGAGGACTTTTCTGAGAGGCCCCATATCGTAAAGAAATGGGACCCCGTACCCCAAAGTCCTCCCACGCGAAAATAGAGTCTAGCACATCAAAAAATAAATTTATAAAGAAAAAACACATCAAAATTCTGAATACCTTACTCTCAACTGCACCCTGTTTTTAAAAAAAACAAATCAGTATTATATACCATAAACTATACGTTAAGATTACAGTTAAACAGCAGAAAACAAGAAATGAGAAAAGCTCTAGCAAACACTGAAACCAAAATCAAGAACCCACTTCTCCACAGCACCACGTGTTCGAAACCAGCAAAAAACATCATTTTTCATATCTGTTACAGAAACCAACAGGAAACTCACAACCTGTAAGATCTTTATTTAACACTTCCAAGGCGTTGGTTGTATCCTCTATATTATTGCAGATCTTTTTTATTCTATTCAACTGCCCAAAATAAATATTGTAGAAGATTTTGGGGCTCAGATTGCTATAAAAATTGGTCAAGACTCTTACTTCGAAATTAAAATCTTTTCTTTTGTCATAGATATGCGTAAGAACAGAATTATTTTTTATGACTATACCTAAATCTAAGTAATTAGCACTCGTAACCACCGAGTTGGTCTTTTTTAAGCTGAGAACATTTGGATAGCAATTCAAAAAAACTTCGTACTCTTCATTAAATACAATAAGATCATCTATATATCTGAAAGCCCTCAAATTATCGGCATATTGCCTTTCATAAAAATGTAAGAACAAATCAGCAAAAGCACTAGAAAAGCAGGTTCCCATGGGAATTCCCCTTGTTTGTTTGAAAAATGCTAAACCATTGAAGAGATAATTTTCAAAAATATTACATTTGACCAAATCTATCCATTCTTGTTTACATAATAAATCCTTTAAAAAAGATTCGTAGTAAATATTACAAATTTCAATTAAATTATCATGAGGAATGCTTGTATATAAATTCTCAAAATCAAAAGTATTAATAGTAGTTATATGTTCGCTCCTCAAAAAATTAAGAACATCCATGTTGTTATTAATAAAAATATATCTTTCACTTTCCTTTATTTTCTTTAAAATTAATTTTAGAAATTTGAAAAACTTTTTTGCCATCAATGTATTATAGCAAGAAGTGCTACAAGTAACAAATCTGAAGTTTGTCGGATTCTTGTGAAACTTTACTGTAGGAAACAAATAGGGAAACCTGATTGAATAATTTTTCAGTTTATTCCTCTTGTTCAAAGCCAGTATTCTGCTCACCAATTCTCTTTTTGGCAGTAATATTTTACTGTAGGTAGTATTAGAGTTATACTCATTTAAAATTAATTTTTTGAAAAAAGCCTTACACATAAAGCAAAAATTGTTTGCTGCTTTGTCCACCACAGTGATTATCCAGTTATTCTTCACTTCACGTATAGATTTTAACAACCAATAATTCACGAAGTTCCCCTGATTGGAGTATTTTTTTGTTTGACAATTATTGTAATTAACCCTTATTTTTAGCAAAACCTTTTGTTTCCATTCTTCAAAACCCTCCTCGGGCCAATTGTATCTCCTTGAGATTTTCAAAATAAAGATATCAAGATCTTTTTTCATAGACACAATTATGTCATTTAAATTTAAATGTTTTCTTAATCTATATTTTGAACCCTTCTCCAATATTTTTCTCAGATTGTGATCCCCAACAATTTTAAGATCTCCGGTCAACACATGGCCATGAACAGGATCAACAAAACTACGAAATTCCTCCAGATCACAATTACAATCATCCTCACAGATATTGTTTAGATTCCTACTGAAGTAATTATAATTACATATAAGTTTTTTCATGTTATTAACATATCTGTAAGCTATCTTAGCTCTAGTGAATTTTCTCAAAAGAAAATTAAGCTCATGAAAAATCTCTCCAAGCCTCAAAAATTCAAAATCTCGATCCAAGTAGCTAATTACACAGTAATCAAATCTATCATCACCACTTCCATAATCATCCAAATCAAGATCCCTGAGTCTATACTTTAGAAGATCATACACTATTAACTTGTTTATAAGTAAATCAAAAGTCCAATCTTTAAGGAATTTTTTTACTAACCATTTTAGATTTTTTAACTTTTGTGAAGAAATAAAGATCTTTATCTTTTTTATATTAACACTATTCAACTGCAAATTACAAATTTCTCTAAACTCTTCTAAATCAAGCCCTCTGGATCCTTTCCCTCTACCTCTTTTACCTCTTTTATGAGTTATACCAAAAACTCCAAATTTTCTATAAATACAACCCCTAAAAAGGTTAACGCTTCCTTCACCATTCAGTTTGTTGTTCAAACCATAGGGATATAAAGTCTGTAGTTGGCAAATAAAGCGATTTTCAAAGTCCAATCTCTTATCATAATCACAAATCTCCCTCAAAATATAGATTTTTGCTTCCTTGAAACTATGTTTCTGAAAGTGCATTAATTCGTAATCCTGCTTGTCGTTTTCAACGAATTTTTTAATGCTGGATCTGTGATTATTTATTCTCTTATGCAGTTCACTGCCAGTCTGTCCCACATATCTTAGACCACACTCACCACATTCAATTACATAAACTAAGCAAAAGCATTTACAAAAAACATCAACAGCCTCTGTGCACAACTGTTCTTCTCCGGCCATAGGGCAAGTGAGACATCTAACACTACCACATTTTTTATATTTTTTTAAAACATTTTTAAATTTAGTGAAACGAAACATTTGTTGGGGTAACTTGTTAACCGCTGCACCCCCCCCCCAACAAGAGCAACAGCAGGACTCCTTGTTAAAGAACGCGACGAGTCAGGTCCTATGAAGTAACTATCGATTTTTGTTTGCATTATTTATAAAATTAAGCTGTAAAGGAAATAAGGTTAATATACTATTTTCATTGTAGGAGGAGCACCAGAGTAGAATAACCCCAAAAAACTTTAGCCTTTTAATTGATCAGACAAGAAAAATTAACTATACCAACACCAAGACAAAAATATCCAACAGAGATGAGCGCACATGGCAGCTATCATCCCATGTCAATACAAAGTAATATATGCAATAAATTTAAATTCAAAAGAACTACTACAAATTTAAAATCTAATAAGCTTTAGGATCGTGCGCTAATAGCAGCATCGTTCCATAAAGTTATTACACCAAGTTAAATTAAAGTTAATTTAAAAATAAAATGAAAGATATGCACCGGAAGACCCTCTCATCAGGGGGCACGGATCCCCCGGTACATAGAGGACTTTTCTGAGAGGCCCCATATCGTAAAGAAATGGGACCCCGTACCCCAAAGTCCTCCCACGCGAAAATAGAGTCTAGCACATCAAAAAATAAATTTATAAAGAAAAAACACATCAAAATTCTGAATACCTTACTCTCAACTGCACCCTGTTTTTAAAAAAAACAAATCAGTATTATATACCATAAACTATACGTTAAGATTACAGTTAAACAGCAGAAAACAAGAAATGAGAAAAGCTCTAGCAAACACTGAAACCAAAATCAAGAACCCACTTCTCCACAGCACCACGTGTTCGAAACCAGCAAAAAACATCATTTTTCATATCTGTTACAGAAACCAACAGGAAACTCACAACCTGTAAGATCTTTATTTAACACTTCCAAGGCGTTGGTTGTATCCTCTATATTATTGCAGATCTTTTTTATTCTATTCAACTGCCCAAAATAAATATTGTAGAAGATTTTGGGGCTCAGATTGCTATAAAAATTGGTCAAGACTCTTACTTCGAAATTAAAATCTTTTCTTTTGTCATAGATATGCGTAAGAACAGAATTATTTTTTATGACTATACCTAAATCTAAGTAATTAGCACTCGTAACCACCGAGTTGGTCTTTTTTAAGCTGAGAACATTTGGATAGCAATTCAAAAAAACTTCGTACTCTTCATTAAATACAATAAGATCATCTATATATCTGAAAGCCCTCAAATTATCGGCATATTGCCTTTCATAAAAATGTAAGAACAAATCAGCAAAAGCACTAGAAAAGCAGGTTCCCATGGGAATTCCCCTTGTTTGTTTGAAAAATGCTAAACCATTGAAGAGATAATTTTCAAAAATATTACATTTGACCAAATCTATCCATTCTTGTTTACATAATAAATCCTTTAAAAAAGATTCGTAGTAAATATTACAAATTTCAATTAAATTATCATGAGGAATGCTTGTATATAAATTCTCAAAATCAAAAGTATTAATAGTAGTTATATGTTCGCTCCTCAAAAATTAAGAACATCCATGTTGTTATTAATAAAAATATATCTTTCACTTTCCTTTATTTTCTTTAAAATTAATTTTAGAAATTTGAAAAACTTTTTTGCCATCAATGTATTATAGCAAGAAGTGCTACAAGTAACAAATCTGAAGTTTGTCGGATTCTTGTGAAACTTTACTGTAGGAAACAAATAGGGAAACCTGATTGAATAATTTTTCAGTTTATTCCTCTTGTTCAAAGCCAGTATTCTGCTCACCAATTCTCTTTTTGGCAGTAATATTTTACTGTAGGTAGTATTAGAGTTATACTCATTTAAAATTAATTTTTTGAAAAAAGCCTTACACATAAAGCAAAAATTGTTTGCTGCTTTGTCCACCACAGTGATTATCCAGTTATTCTTCACTTCACGTATAGATTTTAACAACCAATAATTCACGAAGTTCCCCTGATTGGAGTATTTTTTTGTTTGACAATTATTGTAATTAACCCTTATTTTTAGCAAAACCTTTTGTTTCCATTCTTCAAAACCCTCCTCGGGCCAATTGTATCTCCTTGAGATTTTCAAAATAAAGATATCAAGATCTTTTTTCATAGACACAATTATGTCATTTAAATTTAAATGTTTTCTTAATCTATATTTTGAACCCTTCTCCAATATTTTTCTCAGATTGTGATCCCCAACAATTTTAAGATCTCCGGTCAACACATGGCCATGAACAGGATCAACAAAACTACGAAATTCCTCCAGATCACAATTACAATCATCCTCACAGATATTGTTTAGATTCCTACTGAAGTAATTATAATTACATATAAGTTTTTTCATGTTATTAACATATCTGTAAGCTATCTTAGCTCTAGTGAATTTTCTCAAAAGAAAATTAAGCTCATGAAAAATCTCTCCAAGCCTCAAAAATTCAAAATCTCGATCCAAGTAGCTAATTACACAGTAATCAAATCTATCATCACCACTTCCATAATCATCCAAATCAAGATCCCTGAGTCTATACTTTAGAAGATCATACACTATTAACTTGTTTATAAGTAAATCAAAAGTCCAATCTTTAAGGAATTTTTTTACTAACCATTTTAGATTTTTTAACTTTTGTGAAAAAATAAAGATCTTTATCTTTTTTATATTAACACTATTCAACTGCAAATTACAAATTTCTCTAAACTCTTCTAAATCAAGCCCTCTGGATCCTTTCCCTCTACCTCTTTTACCTCTTTTATGAGTTATACCAAAAACTCCAAATTTTCTATAAATACAACCCCTAAAAAGGTTAACGCTTCCTTCACCATTCAGTTTGTTGTTCAAACCATAGGGATATAAAGTCTGTAGTTGGCAAATAAAGCGATTTTCAAAGTCCAATCTCTTATCATAATCACAAATCTCCCTCAAAATATAGATTTTTGCTTCCTTGAAACTATGTTTCTGAAAGTGCATTAATTCGTAATCCTGCTTGTCGTTTTCAACGAATTTTTTAATGCTGGATCTGTGATTATTTATTCTCTTATGCAGTTCACTGCCAGTCTGTCCCACATATCTTAGACCACACTCACCACATTCAATTACATAAACTAAGCAAAAGCATTTACAAAAAACATCAACAGCCTCTGTGCACAACTGTTCTTCTCCGGCCATAGGGCAAGTGAGACATCTAACACTACCACATTTTTTATATTTTTTTAAAACATTTTTAAATTTAGTGAAACGAAACATTTGTTGGGGTAACTTGTTAACCGCTGCACCCCCCCCAACAAGAGCAACAGCAGGACTCCTTGTCTCCATTTTCAATCTCCGGTGGTATATTTATAAACAGAATGGGATAGCTGGATTGGATGTTTTACGCCTTACCGTGTTTTTAAGCAATTACATAATGAAAGGATGCCTTTGTGGCAAGTACGAGCCACGGGGAGATACCAATCCGAAGGTCATACGACTCAAAAGTATACTTCAGAGTATAATTGCTTCAGTCGGTATTTATAGCCCATTTCAATTATTTGACTATTATACTGATGACTAAGTTCGCCACACCTGTTTAAATCTTTCAGTACGGGGCACCACAAATGTTCTATATCTATACTATTTAACAGACATCTTAGAGTTCTAGGTTTGAAACAGCGGTATTCATAAACATATTGGAATGGTTTACCATTATCAAAAGTCATTTTGTTGGAAACTACAACATACTATGTGTAATTTTTAAACATGAAACACATTAAAAAGCACTAGGTACTGTCTTAATGTTTGAGTATGGTGCCGAATAATTTATGTGACTAAAATTTTTTAGGTTATTTTTTGAGAAAATTTAGCAATCCAAGTTTTACCGTTATATTTTACAAATAAACAATGTTTATTCGTAAAGTATAAATTGTGTATATCATTAAAAGTTTTCATAAAATTGTTTACGCATAAAGAAGTTTCATTACTATATTTGCTTTTGGAATATAAAAAGACTTTAATATATAATCCTTAGAAGTATTCCATTATTACCTTAATTAAGATTACCTCTTATATGAGTAAGTATTTCTTATCAAGCAATTTTATTCTTATATAATAGCCGCCTCATTAAATATGTGATTCATAATTTTCTGGGTTAAAGATAATAAAAAAACAAAATAACAATGCACGGCATGTAAAGTATGTTGCTTTCAAAAGCCGAGAACCGCAAAAAATGCATGTTTGATGTACGAATTGAATCTGGAATTTTAAGGACTCAAATGTATCAAATTCAATTCAACTAGGTTTATAAAATGTAGGATTAAATCTCGTATTTCTTAGAAGAAAGTTAGTTAGTAAGGTTGCATTCTTCAGCGTTTTAATTGCGAGTAAAATATTCTGAACTCCAGTAACGATTAGTCGATGCATTTTAATTATCCTTGTCATTAATGCTGAAAATCGATTCAAGGTTTCAAATCCAATCCTTAGGACAGAAATGAGTAATGAATTCTTAGATATGAAGTACACAGTATGCAATTAAAGTAAAATTGTAACTGAGATAGCATAGATCGTAATTAATACAAGACTGAGGTTGTAGTATTGTTACTTGTTGGATATGTGGAGGTAATATTTTCTGGAAAATCATAACTTTCATTGTATCATCCGTTGTAATTATTTCTCGACTATACAACCAATATTTTAAAATTTTTACTGGAAGCTCTAGGGAAAATGAAGTAAATTATATCAGGTTGTTTTTTTGACTGAACTATTTTTTGAGTACAACAAAGAAATAAGCGATTAAATTTTTTTAAATTGTTAACACCATTCCTCTATTGGTAGACTTCAACATAAAAGTCTTATGAAAAGAAGGCCATTCATAAAACTTTTGAATAAAAAAGATTAAATTCGGAATAGAAAATAACTTTTGCATAGTACCTAATCAATTTTAGAAATTTAATAATGCTCCAGAGGGTAAAGTCTCAAAAACAAATTTTGTGTGCACAATACTTAAGACTAGAAACAATATTGTAGACCCCACCAAAGGTTCAAGTTTAATATAATATGTGTTATATATGACAAAATTTAATTTACTTCTAGTTGAACTTACCTAAAGTTGACGTTTTTTCTATGAGCTGTGCTACTAGGGGGATGATACCAAAGTACACTAGTGGAATGAATTTGTGTTGCAGCAAACTTCAAGTAATGAAAGAAATAGTGGCAAAATCACAAGGGAAATTTAGCAAATAAATAGAAAATTACCTCTTCCAAACTGGTATAGGCAGAAGGCATTGAGAAAAAAATTACCATTGATTTATTATTGGATTTTATTTCGCTATGTTTTGAACTATCTTCAACTTTTGTAACCTTTCTTAACCCTCCGTCGGTCGCAACTGAACTTTTACGCACACCTCATACATTTTCGTTCGCCTTTCCGTTATTTATGGGTTAGAAGTCTGAAATTTTTGCTAGTCTCCTATCTTTACCAGATGTATGGCGCCAACCAATTCATTAAATTCGCGCGCTTTGTTTAGTTTGGTTTTCATCATAATTTTACTGTTTGACATATTGCGCTCGATCGTGTAACTCGTCTTTAAGGTATGTAATATTATTTTTTGTAATCTCCGATACTTTTTCATTAATTTTATGAGTGCTTACGCATCAATATTATTAAATTTTCCTCAATATGTATGTAATTTTTCTAATTATTTTTGGTTTATTGCGGTTGAACATACACGTACAAAATCATACCTTATACACTTACCTCGCCGAAAACAATGTTGTGCAATATGCAAATCTACGTTTACTACCTGTAAGTTGACAGTTTATAGCTACAATAATGTATTTTGGAATTATTTTACAATAGCTACAGGGACTGTCAGCGGTCAATTTGCCCAGCCTAGTACTATATTACCTGTAAATTTTTGTTTGTGAATGGTAATTATCTGGACATGAGTTCAAAAACAATAATTTAGAATTAATATCCCTCAGGTTTCATATCATTAAGTATATTTTTTGTCTAAGATATTGAATTAAACTTAATTTTATGCTATTTTTAATTTTTGTTCTTAATTATTTACAACAAATATCAAATTTTTTATGTCTGAATAATACTATGAATATCTTTTATTGTTTTCAACACCTTATCATTGAAATTAAAAGGTAGAAAATTGCGATTCTTTCGATTGTGCGTTTTGGCACATTGCGACCTAGCACGTCAGTTTAATATTGCGACCGACGGAGGGTTAAAAAGCAGTTTTATCTTCTTGCTCGGCCCAGGGCCGGAAAAATTTATGACGAGAAAATTGTGGGCTTAGCGATATAAAAAAGACATAGCTTTTAAAAATAAGTGCACGGAGAAGACAAGATCCTAGAGTATATCTTCTTCCGAAGCACTAAATTTCCGGTCAGCTCTCTTTACCTCCTCGTGGTCTGGGCCGGGCAACAATCGAGTTATATTTAAAACGATTGGCTAAATTTGAGAGCAGAGAGGGAGCCTTAACATGACAAAGGATAAGGAAATTGAGGAAGTCTATCCAGCTCTTGCCGCGCCTCCCGTGCCGGCGAGCAGCGTGGATTTGCCACAGAATTACGATCTGGTGGATGAGATAATGAGCGCTCAAGCGCGACTTTTGACTCTACTAAATTCTAGTAAGATAGGAAAAGAAGCCTTTGGCAAGGCAGTCAATGAAGTGACACTGATCGTAAAAATCGCGACTCAGTCAGCGATAGACTTAGAAAGAGTGAAAGGGGAAGCCAAGACCCCGGAAAGGACGTATGCAAAAGTCGTCAAGGAAGTTAAGTCCCCTAAGACTGACCATGTGGTCAATCTAAGACCAGCAAAGACTGCAACTGCAGAGCAGTTTGAAGCAGCATTAAAGTCTATAAATCCCAACGAAAAGGGAATTAAGATTCGAAAGACTAAGAGAATGAGAAACGGAGGAATTGCGGTGCATACGGGAGATTCAGAGGACATCGAACGCATTCTCAAGGAAATAGGGGATGCGGAGAAAGGGATCCATATCTCCGCACACGCTCCTAAAAAGAGAAATCCAATGGTCCAATTGAATGTATCAACGGCAGATGTGGCAGAAGACGAAGTAGTCAGTAGATTAAAGGACCTAGCCGGTGCGGACGACTCGGTCATTACGATTCGCAAATGCGTCAGGCGCACTCGTTCATCCATCTTCTTAGTCGAAATGGATCCGACCGCTTTTCGCGAGGCGATGATGGCCGGGAAAATCCGTGTCGGTTGGGAACAAGTGCCCATCAAGGAATGCCTAAAGCCGACCCAGTGCTACTGCTGCGGTCGGAAGTCTGTACGCAATGTGGAAAGGAAGGACACCGCTGGAAAGAATGCAAATCTCGCCCTAGGTGTGGAAACTGTAGATACCATAACAAGACGTTTGGTACAAAATTTGAGACTGCACACTCATGCATGGAGACCAAAAAGTGTAAGATACACGACATGGAGGTCAAAAAGCTAAAATCCCGTATTAACTATGGATAGCTTTACAGCCTACCACATAAATCTAGGAAATAGTAGGGCAGCAACTGCCCACCTGGAGCACGAGCTACTGCAGTCTAGACCTAAAGTGGTTTCATTAAATGAACCCTATTGCAGGGACGACTCGGTGCAGATGTACTGCACTGAGTATACAACTGTACAAGGGGTAAATCCCCGAGCGGCTCTTCTCGTTCAGCGGTCACTGATCACGAAAGAGGTCCTCAGACACAGAGATGTCTGTGTGGCAAAAGTCACACTAAAGGACAGTGAGATGTATTTAGCAACTCTGTATGCGTCACCTAGTGAGAATTTACTAGTGACGCTGGGAGTCTTGCAGGAAAAATTAGACGAAGCAAAGAGCTCCAAGTGGCTTATACTTGGGGACTTTAACGCTAAGAGTGACATTTGGGGTGGAGAGACGACTGATCTCAGAGGAGAGCAGACTATCCTCTTCTGTCTCGAAAATGGACTCACTATATTGAACGACCCAGCCAGCGACCCGACTTTCTCCTGCTCGCGCGGGGAGAGTTGGATCGACTTGGCGATGGCAAAGAACATGGACGTAGTAAGCTGCAAAATTAGTGACTACGACACATTGAGTGATCATAACATGATAACGGTGACCCTGGGAGAGAAGGAAAAGCTGAAAAGCTTCAATAGAATTGAACTCTCAAGATTAGACTGGCAGAAGTTCGAAACTGAAATCTCAGAATTCTTGGATTCTGTAAGTGAACCGAACTTGGACTCATGCATGAGTGTTGAAAATTATGTAAATATTGTAAATAGTAAAATTATTGAGATTTCTGCCGCTTGTATGAAGGAAAAGCGACAGAGGAAATCGGCGGTATGGTGGACGAGAGAGCTGCAAGAGCAGCGGTCCAGAACTCGAGCCACGAGAAGGCGCTACAAAGGACTAAGCGGCCCCACACGTGAAGTCTGGAAGTTAAAATTCAGAGAACAAGCAGCTCTTTACAAAAGAATGATCATAAGTGCGAAGCGGAAGAGCTTCAGGGAGTTCATAAGTAACACCGGAACTTCGAATTTATTCGAAAAATATGATACTATCATGGGCAGAACCCGACGGTGCAGAAGGATCGGAAGCATAACTTTGCCCACGGGCGAGAGTACTAACAACGAAGAGGACAGCATACGAGTTATACTCGAGCATCACTTTCGAAGCGGGCCCATAGCTTCTGCAAGGAACGGAAACACACAAGTTGTGTTGGAGTTTACGCCAGGAGAACTCCAGTACGCAGTCAAAGAAATCAAGAGAGGGAAAGCGCCCGGACCGGATCATATACCGGGAGAGATAGTAATTAAGCTACACGATCTCAGGCCAGAGATCTTATTGAGACTCTTTAATGGATGCCTGAAGCTCCAATACTTTCCCAAAGTTTGGAAAGTAGCCGAGATTGCGTTGATACCAAAGCCGAATAAGGCACATGACAGGGCAGCAGATTACAGACCGATCTGCTTGCTCTCAACTCTGGGAAAATTATATGATAAGCTCCTGACGAACCGCCTCACATACCACTTGGAGACGAGCGGTCAAATCGATGTGAAACAGTATGGCTTTAGGAAGTTCATGGGAACGACCGAAGCGCTGGAAAGACTAGTCAGGACAATCAGGGGCACACTAGAACGAAAGAAAATACTGACCTGTGTCTCACTGGACTTGGAAAATGCATTTAATTCTGTGCATTGGGATGTATTGGAAAGGAAAATAAGGAACTTGGACGTGCCTAAATACCTAAAAGACACTGTTCTGGATTTCCTCAGAGACCGAAAAGTAAAGTGCAAAGGGGTAGCTTTAAGCTACTCAGTTGGAGTGCCACAGGGTTCAAGTTTAGGACCCATACTATGGCTAGTAATGATAAATGACCTATTGACGAAAAAATTTGGAGAAAGTGTTTATATCCAAGCTTTTGCAGACGACTTGATAATTGCTTTCGAGTCGACCAGAGCATATCTAGTGACCAATATTGCTCAAGAGGTGCTATTAAAGATTAACCAGTGGCTGGAAAGTAATCAACTCAAAGTAAACTTTGAAAAATCAAGTTATACACTATACAGTAAAGGGACAATTACTAGATACCCAACTGTCATCATGGGTGGAAATCGAATTAAACGTTGTGACTCCATCAAATATCTGGGAGTACATATTGACAGCAAATTAACGTGGACTAAACACCTGAATGAAACTAAGGATAAAGTCTTAACTCAGTATTATGCATTAGCCCAAAAATGCAGAATCGAATGGGGTTTAAACCCCGAAGTAAAGAAGCTAATTTATACCAAAGCAATCGAAAAAATGATACTATATGGAGTTGAGATTTGGTACGAAAACAAAGTCAAGTTGAATTCAAAACTGGGACAGATACAAAGAGGTCCCATGAAACTAATAACGAAAGCGTACACCACAGTCTCAAATGACGCCATGAATGTCCTAGCTGGAGTTTTACCACTAGAACTCCAAGCGCAGAAGTTAAAAACTTACTATGAGACAGCAAAGCTGAGAAGGAATTTCGAGTACGAGGGGCAAGTCTTCGAGGACGAAGAGATAGAGAAACAAGATAGATGTCACTATCCACCATGGGAGAGAAAGCATATGGAATGGAAAGTCTACACGGAAGACGAGAAAACCAACGATGAAGTCTATATCTTCACGGATGGTTCCAAGATGAACACGAAAGTTGGCTATGGAGTTATAGTAAAAAGAAATGACGTCACTATAAAAGTGATTAAGGAAAGGATTTCCGACTACGGCACCGTCTTTGAGGCGGAGCTACTAGCCATAGAAGTGGCTGTGGACGAAATTAAACACCATACCGGGGAAAGATTCAAGATCGTCTCCGATTCACTCGCCGCTATAAAAAGGGCGACCGGAGCGATCACCGACAGCAGGACTTTAAATCTGCGAAGTAAAATAGCAGAACACGAACGAGACGGAAAAGAGGTTTCTCTCATGTGGGTGAAAGCCCACGTGGGGCATGAGGGGAACGAAGAAGCAGACAAGGCAGCAAAAGAAGCCACTGAACTACCAGTGGTTGGGACGAAAGTGAAACTGCCACTTTCTGCTATAAAGTGGCAGCTAAAAGAAGCAGCCGTGAAAGAATGGAAAGAAAGATGGACTTACTCTGAAAACGGAAGGCGAACCTTTAATCTGATACCGGCGCCCAGTCTCCTTAGAGTATATGGAGATTTTCACATTAATCAAATTGTGACTGGGCACGGATCATTTGGAATATATCAGAATTGGATGCATAAAAGAAGGAAGGAGTGCAGATCCTGTCTGGTGGACGACACGGTGGAGCACGCGGTCTGGGACTGCATCGACGACGTAGACGTAAGGATAGGATTCGGAGGCAAGACATTGATCCAGCTGCTTCGGGACGAGAAAACGAGGGAGATCCTGAAGAAAATCATGAAGCGAAGGACCAACGCCATGATAGAAGAAGCAATGTAATTGAGCGACCATCTGTTGTACATATTTGAATTTTGTGTAAATATTATTATTATGTCTTTTGTAACCTAGAGTTGTCAAATAAAGGCCAGTTTGGGCCCGCGGGCTAGACTGCGAATCTTCCAGTGAGAGGACTCTAAATTTGGGAAATAGGAAAATTCTAGTTTAGGCCTCTCACTAAAATACTTAAATTTCAAAATTAAGGTACCCATCAAAGTAAGATAGCAATTGAATTGAGAATCTAGAAACCCGCTCGGAAGTCTTCTTAGGCTGGGCGGGGTGACTACCGTAGCGTAGTCGTTAGCCGAGTGCCTCGAACCAACGAGGCGGTACGGTTTGCAATCGAAAGGATCTTCTTGCTCAAAGGAACATCCCAGAGCAAAGGCATACCATATTCTCTCACCCCTTTCAACAACGTCATATCTCAAAAAACCTAGTTTTTCAGGAGAGTGATTTGAAAGTTTAAAAGTAGACTGAAATGCATTAAAAATTAATACTAATAGGTATCTGTATAATTTCTTTACAAAGCAACATAAAGATATGACGGTTTTGCAGGCTTATGCTACTCTTTCAGGGCTTTCTGAAAAAAGTCTTAACTAGAAATTGTTGATTTTTGAGGTATGACGTTGTTTAAAGGAGTGAGCGATTATCTGCCAAAAATAATGTGCCCTTTGGTCCTACTGTCTTGAATACTAAAGTACTTTTTATGCTGATTTTTGAAATTAGAACCCTTTTGTTTTACAGCCAAAAATATTTTTCTTATATTAAAAAATACGAGAATTGTCCATTCGTACATAATCCCGCTCGCCCGCCTTTCCAGATTTATCCCTCCAGACCCTTTACAGCAAAAAAGGATTTCCAACTCGATGTCGTTATTCGGTCAAACATCGGCTCGAATGTGCTGACCGCCGCTTCCCCACAAACGACCTTTCGCCGTGTCCGTCAAAAAGGAATCGAAAATGGCCTCCGCGACGTAATGTCCCGTGAGTTTTGCATCCACTTTCAGGGGCAGAGTTTAAAGAAAAAAAAAAGAAAGAACGCCGGGGCTTTATTTCTTTCTCTCTCGTATCGAGTCGGTTAAGTTTTTGGAAGTAGAGCCCGGGGCAGATTTCGTACTCAAGAAGTGTATTTGACCGAAGAAAACCCGATAGACAAGAATGCTGAGTCTCAGATCGAGGAATTCTTTTTACTATATATAGGAATATGCAACTATGCTGATATTCCGGAGGAGGAGGAGCCGTTTCTCTGCTACTGGACCGGCCGAGTGAGAGAAAAATGGCGTTTGTTTTCTTTTGAGAATGCATTAGAAATGGAGTTGGGAAAATGTTGCAGGGGGTTCCTGTAGAAAAAGCGATCGCTCTCTCTCTTACTTGTTGGGTGCAGTCGGAGGGAGTTTTCAATATTATCTCGCGTTTTTATTCATGCATTTGGAGGGAAAATAAATATAAACGCTTAAATTTTCCTTCCAGTTCTAGATGCTCTCTTGTCACGGAAAGTTGTTTCGTAGTGGTAGGTTCAACTCCCACCAATCATGTTTAATGTATTTATGTAGTCGTCAAGTGTTTGCATTGTTGAAAACAAATATTGTAATTTGTTTTCTCGGATAGGTTTTTTTCGTTGGAGTTTTATACTATATTGTTTTTCAGTTAAGGTTTTAACCCTCTCAAATCTACACCACTCCAGGTTACCATTAAACCCTATTGGAACTTTGGGGCGGATAGGAATGAAAGGGATAAAAGTTTAGTAGTAACTTTCCAAGTTTCAACCAAAAGAGTTGAAATAACTAGCCAGCTCCCTTAAATATATCCACCAAACACATCCTGAAGTTTATATAAAAAAACTGCATTATTTTTCGTGTCAGGATGTCGTTTTTTTTAAGCGTTTCTCAAACTAGGGTAGGATAACAAGTTATAACCAAAGGTACTCCAAAAAAATGACCAATGTTATCATTATTTACAAAAGGGAAATTACGGATAAACATCACTGTGCTTCACTTTTTACCCACTTTTACCCATTTTTTACCACTTTTACCCACATCACTTTTTATACCCATTTTTTATAAAAAAATTCCGTAAAACAATTATAAAAAAATGTGGTAACAATTTTACAGTATTAAATAATGTAAAATATTCCTTTTTCACAAAATAAATCGACTTAACCTTCCTACCCCGCATGGGGTCTATTTCGACCCCAAGCGCACTTGGACTCTTGATATCTCCCATGTATTTTTGTTTTGACAATTTCCAATACTAGTATTCCTTAATTACGCAAAGTTTTACAATGGGTTAAAATTTTGGAGTTTTTACTAAATTTTTAAGTGTCGTGGGAGTAATAGTCACATATTCCCCCTCTGGGGTCTTCTGAGACCCCACGCATGAATGGCGGTAAAAATATCAAATAAAGCTTAATACTTTATTTTTTTGTCATATTATTGATAAAACATGGTTTTTATGTGTGTTTAAGTTGCTTAGAGATTTATTAGAAGGACATTTTCGTAGAAATTGTCATTTTTTTACAAAAAGAAGATTGCGTCAAAGTACATTGAATAACTAGCTATCTCTTAAATTTTTCAATCCTATTCTAAGAAAAATATGATATTTATAGAAATCTTTTGAGGATCTAACAGTTTCAGCAAAAAAAACTCAGACAACTGTCGCCATGACTTCCTGTTCAACTAATTCCTTACAAAAACAATTTAAATTCATGGCCTGTAAATAGGTTTTTGTATTCAGTTTTCTTGGAAAAACAAGAATGCTTTCAGCGATTTATGAGTATTTACTCAATTCCAGAATATGATTTCGAAGAATTATTACGAAAAAGAATCAATTTCGCGTTGAAACTTACATAAAACAAGCGAGATACTGTGATTTCACTAACATATCTGAACCGATAATTTTTTACATTATTTCAATTTAAAATATGAGAGTCCACATTTCACATGTTTCATAATAGTAAATAAATTAATCGGGGGTGACAGGTAGCTGATAATACAGAAAAGAAAAGATATGGAACTTCATAAATAGTTTAAAATAAACTAATCAAATCTACCCGTGCAAGGCCGGGTATATCAGCTAGTTTATTTTAAGCACTGTGATTATAAACATTTTAAGTAGAACAACTTCATTATGGTTCATTTCTGTAGTTTAATTCTTGTTTGAAGGTTCAGGTGTTATAAAAAACGAGTATCAAAAGAAACCAAAAAACGCCGTAATAGGACAAAAAAATGAGATAAGTACCAAACAAATTAGAAAAATTATTCTGAAGGATTTTTTTAGAAGTAAAAAATGAAAATTACTTTCAATTTAAGGTATTTTAACCCTTTATTAGAGCCATAGGCTCGTTTTACGCCTGGGGTACTATTAGACCCCACGAGGGGGAATATGTGACTATTTTTTCAAGAGGGTAGGAAGGTTAAAAATACATTTCTGTGTACTTTAAATGTTCATAATACATTTAAACGTTCCCTGATAACGATAACGATTTAGGAAATACTGAATGTTTAGAATGGAAAACGTTCAGTGGGGCCTGACAGACTCCACGCCACGCACGTTCCAGTGTTCCTCAAAGAAGCGCTCATCCCCCGAGTGAACTGTTTATTTATTATAAAGAATATATTTCAAAGTAGAAAACATAAATAGATGTATGTTTATACTTGTAAATTGTGCATTGGCTTTCTTTAGTAACGGGATTTTGTTAAAATTATTACCAAAAATCATGCAATGGAGAAAAAAGTAAAAATCATAAAACTTATGCAGATCAGGTGACAATGTGATTCAAAGTATTAAAAGAATATAACCTGTTCTATGCGTGTTTGTGTGGTCTTAAAATAAATCAAAATTTCGTTCAAGTAATTTTTGAACATTTCCCCCATATTTCGGCAATAGACTTTAATAAGATCACTAGTAAATTGTGTTTAATTTAGTCATTAACAATATTATTACACGTCAGAGTCACGACTCAACATCATAAAGTTGTTAAGAGATCAGGATATTCAGGGTTTGAATTTGATGGTAATGTTTTATAAAAAATTAGCATACAGATTTTAATTGTTTTTATTGGAAAATCCAAGAATTATTTTGAATAGAGTTTGAAATTGATAATTGTGAAGACGAAGAAAAAATAGGAATATGATGAAAATTTCCTTTTGCTAGCCTGATAGCGCTTTTAACCAACAAAGGATTATCATTTTGAGATTACAAAAGAAAAATATATCATTTCAATAATATCTATGATCATAATTTTTCAGATATTCTGTGATAATTATTTTCTTAGTAATATTTTCGAATTAAAAAAATAAAAAACATTTTATCACGTGAATGAACATCAATATTCACCAATCAGATATTTATCGATTAGAATTAAAACTACCGAAGATTGCGCATATCCTCGAAAAATTACTGTTTTTTCGATATCTGAACGTTATATTTTGGCGCTATTATTTTAAGATTAAAATATTTGGTACTTATGTATTACTCCGTCGACCGCTTAGCGTCCGTCTAATTCAGCGGCACAGCTGTATAACAGTCGATCGACTTTGAAATGTTTTCGAATTCATAAGCTCTGTCGACGGAATAATAAGTAAGAACCAAATATTTTTCGTCCCGAATTAATCATTATTTATCTGACTAAAATAATATCGCTCGAAATTAATCATTGAATTGTAATCGAAACCAATAGAACTCATGATCGTATATGAATTGGAGTTGTATTATTCAAACAAGACCCGATTTTTAAAACATGAATAAAAATAAGATTCTTACGTACTATCCCGTCCACCTCTCCGTTGAATCCGGAAACGTGATCAAAGCCCACTGACTGTTCTATAGCTGTGTCACTGAACGATCGACGGGATAATACGCAAGTACCAAAAATATAACCCAGATTTTGGAGATAAAACCGTAATCACCAAATTCAAAACCTTCACCTGAGCATAAAGAATATTTGAAAAAAAAATATTTTATCAAAACATAAATAAAGCTAGATCCGTGGAACACCATAACTATGGCTTCTAGGTAAAACTACTTACCCTATAAGAGATCAAGAACAGTACTTACGCCATCTATCTGGTAGGCACTGCTTGGTTGGCACTAGAACAGTTGACAGTCTGAAAGCACCTTTTAAAATATGCGGGGATGCTTAACTTCAAATATTTTTCCTTCAAATTTTAGTGGTGATTATACAAGGTGTTTCAACCCCATATACTACACAGAGATCCCTTCCGTGAAATACACAAAAATGCCCTAAGAACAATTAAGAAAATGTGACGCCACATTTAGGCAAACATTCCTTTTCCCACTGCACACATGCATGTGCAATTGATGCTTTTAACCATATTGGTTGTGTGTGCACAAACACATCCAAAAATAATGCCATATTTTTTTAGCTTAAACCGAATGTGACGTCACAACTTTTCAGTTTCGATTTCTCAAAAACTCTGGGTCGTAGAGCAATACTTCTTTGGGATCCAGGGAAATCGTCCTCTGTTCTCATCTCAGAAATTTCCATTTTTATGGTGTTTCAATGATCAAAACGGAAATTCTTTAAGTGCAATAACAAGTGAAAGACATTAGTAAAAGGGTCGAGACAAAAGTGTGGATGATAAAAAACAGATCCCAGCTAAGGGAGATGACCTACAGCAAGAGTTTTCTTGGAACTCCATTCTGGGACTGAACTCTCAATATTGACCTTTTTTAACTATCATATTCAATTTTGTTTGTGTTTCAATTTTGATAAAATTTATGGTAAACAGCTGGCATACTGCTATGAGTACTTTTTATACAATGAATATTTTCACTCAATTCTGTCTTGTTTATTTAGAAGGGCATTGGGAAATTATGTCATTATTTTTGAAAATGATCTGTAAACTGTACGATATAAAATATTTTATTACACAAAATGTTAATAAATATTTATAAACTTAAACACAATCTTAGCAAATAAGAAAAGAATTCATTCATATTTTAAATAAAGATCAACAAGTGTTGATTCCCGTTGAATCATTCACGAGTGAAGACAGTTATTTGGAAGTTGTTCCGTCGCTTATTTGTTTCATAAGTTAGTTTCACATTTATATGACATGCTTTACAATGCTTCATTTTGAAGATCTTTATATTTAGTAAAAACATACACGTTCATATATTTTCTCTTATACAATCAGAAAGATTTTCAGAAATCACATTTTCATTATTCATAAGCCTTGTTTTCTGTATATAAAATAAAGAGAAGGAGCAATATAGGCTTGTTATCAATGTATATTTTACAATTAGGTACAACCCTAAATGAATTGAAACAAGTATTTATATATAATTTTACAGATTATCCATAACAGTAAGGCTTACTTCATGCGATATACACAATATTCGAGTGTAAAATTAAATACTCTTCAAAAATATTACAATCCGTTTTCAAATACTCTTTTCTCTCAAATAAAAGTAATGCTTTAAACTTAAATAGTAAAATTATGTAGAACCTTTTCAATAAGATTAGCATGCTACATCGAGATTAATGAAAATAAACTTGCCACATATTTTATGGATAAAATAGATTAGAATGGAAACTTGATATTGATATTCATTAATGCCAAACATTTATTCCAAGTTCAAACAAGAGACTAGATAAAAAGATGCAATGAAACGTTTAAATATATAAAATGATAAATAGTATGTTATTTTCAAATATGCAAAACAATTTAAACATTTAATAATGAAATTAACAAATGATTGTTATTTTAAGATTTTTTTATGACTAGATATAGTATGAAAATAATGAAAGATCATGCAAGCAAATCTCCTTTTCTCGTACGTAATGCAGAAAATTGCATTCAAAACAATAGTCATCAAATATTACCTCCGATAAAATCATCACATTTTTATTGCAAATGATTGCACATCTTAGGTATGAAACTTCTCTTATCCGTCTATAAAATCGAATCCCCTCTAAACATGTATTTCGCAATTTTGTTAGAAAAGTTATTTCTTGTCACATGAACTTAAACAAAATTATTTTGAAGCATACTGAAATAAACCCCGTGAGGTTAAGTCCAGTGTTCCTCCAAACATTTTCGAAGTTGAATAGTTACAGTTCGACGAAATAGGATATGAAAGTCTGTGATTATGTTTATAGTTTCAAATTAGCTCTGAGTCGTCTTGTCCTTTTGCTATAATTTAAGATTGATAACAAATCTACTTATCTCAGACAAGAACATGAACACTCTATCTCTCGTTAAAATGTCGAAAAGTTGTTTGGGGTATGATAGAAAATAAATGATATTGCGGATGATTTCAACCCCTCCAGGATCCTCCTCCCCCTCGCTAAATGTATCCTGAGATTCGTCGCGACAGGTGTCATTTTCACAACACTTGGCACCTCAACCGCGCCTTAGAGATCTACTATTCTCGAGATCAGGCAATGATGAAACGCGACTGAAAAATACGGAAAACCACCTTTTCTGCATCTCCAGTGCAGAGCATCCATCCATTCATTCACATAGCACTTGGGCACCTACATCGGCGAATCACCTCTTTCTGTGGCGATCAGAGTTGCTGCTTTTGTGAAACACCACGTTCGAAGGATCGTCCGACAGCTCGGGGTACAGCTCCACGTCGTGGTAGTACTCCCCCCTGTACCCCGTGGCGTACCCCGCGCTCAGAATCTGCTCCTTCTCCTTCTCTGTCCATTTCAGAGGGCCTCTCTGGTTCGAGGATATGATGTCCCGTTCTTGCGACCAGCGCTGAGACACCGCCTGTCGTTTGGCATGCCGGAGAAGTCTCTGCCTTTCCTTCCCTGGGGAGGTTCCATACCTTATGTTCAGTATGGCGTGGTGGGAGTGGATTCTGACGTCCACCTGGTGTTGACCACCCGGGGACTGACCCTCCTCCTGCTTGGACTCGTGGACAGTAGTGTTGACGGCCGAGTTGCCCAGCCTCTGCAGTTGGTTCAGGTCGTCCCCGACCCTCCTGGTGTTGTCTTTCACCAAGTAGAACACGTCCTGTCCGTGGAAGGTCAAATGAAGGTCGAGGATGTGGCAGTTGTTGAAGACCGCCGAGAACACGTCCTTTCTGATGATCTCCGCCCGGGCCGAAGCCCTGACCACGGCACGTCCGTTGACGCTGGACACCGTGATGCCTTTTCCAAAAGGAACGTTGTGGGTGCTGATCTTGGGGAGGGTGGAATCGAACAGTTGCTCGCGCTTCACTTTGGAGCGCTGGACGCTGGTCAGTCTGGCGAAGCGGTGGAGTTTCTGTTGCACGGAGCAGGTCAGGCCCGATATGAGAGGAACGGTCGGGAGGTCAAGGTAGAGGGGTTCGAAGTCCACGTTGCGGGAGTGGTGAAGGCCTCTGTTGTAGACCTGGTCTGCGGCAAGGTCAAGGTGGTTGAGATTGATACCCTGGTACTGGATCCATTCTTTGAGATCTGAAATCCAATATTCGAATGTATAATAGCTGCATAAAACTTATAATTACTCATTATAAAGTAAGAAAAATCAATTGTAATGATGATGAAATTACCATCATTGCATTTAAAAAACAAAACACTATGGCTCTCTCAAGTTCGGTTAAGCAGTCGGGTAGCAACAAGAACCATAAGCCAGATGCTCTCGAACTAACAGGGTGGTCTCTCTCATTCCAACAAAGAGAATCAAAGAATCATGCCGTCATCCCGAGGGTACTATCGCAACAGAGTTTTAGAAGCCGACCATTGTCCACACAACGTAAAATCCTAATAAAACAGTCCCATTGCAGAACGGGGGGTGCCTGTAGCAAAATCGCCAGGTGCGTCGCGGGAGTTGGTTTCGGCGGAAAGGTTTTTCGGTCACCAGGTGGAAAAAAATTAATGATATAAAATTGGAATAAAGGGTTCGGCTTGAATTTATGGTAGGGGGAAGTTTTGACCACTGATATTCTAGAAAGGTGGAGTTTTGGGATTTTGAGCCTGGAGAAGTGGGAGTGGACCAACCGTGATTTGATCGGAGAACTATGGGATAAAAAGGGGGCGTAAAAACATGCAGAGATTGGACGATTAGTTAAGAAAGAGAGGAAGGAGAAATACTCTGACACAAGGGAATCGAGGAGTTGTTCGTTGCTCGCGAGTTTGGGGTTCGTTCGTCTAAAAGGGTCCTTCAAATGAAAATTTATTGATGTGCTAACCGAATTTTCGTAAGAAATGTGACAGCCGACTATAACCGGGCACCGCCAGGCCCGCAACATGTCGGAGGAAGTGAGTGTGGAGACGTAGTTTGTGTTTAATTGAACAGTGTATAAGAAACGAACTATGTCCCAAGGGATAACGCCAGATCTTCGACAGAAAGGGGTGAGTCACCATTTTCCGTCTTACTGCCTAATCAATATAGTATTGCCACTTAATAGATTAAATTAAGAACTAATTTGATAATTATGATTGATGCCGTGTATGATATTAATGTGTATGAAGTACTGTTTAACTAATGTTATTATTGTCCAATTTACTGTAAATAAATGTTTTGTTCGTATTATATGAGTTCGTTTTACTTAAGGGACTGGTTGAGCACGTACTGGGTTAATTGCTACACAAAATAATTGCTAAACTAATCGTATTAAGAAAGTACACCACTATACGATCAAATTTATACTATAGGATAGGTCTTAATAATAAGTATTGTATAAATGTAAATTAACGGTCAAGTAACGTAATTAAAACTAACATTCACATTTAGTAAAACGTATTAATTTTTCAACGTTACAATTGGTGCCGTGTGTGAAGCTCAACAGTCGCTTATAACTTTAAAAATTTGAAACCACCAGAAATGAATTGGACAATAATGGTAAATGATGCATATTGAAAAAATAAGGGTTATAGCTTGAAAATGAATGCCAGTATAAATATATTGTGTTATATGCATACTTAAATATTATGAATTGTAAAATGTGTTAGATATGGTGTAAAAGGGAGAAAATATAGAAAAAAATGGAAATATTTGTCAAGTGGGAAAATTTTGTGCGTTTCAAAAAAAAATATTTTGCTTGAGGAATTGTTAGTATATGTGTTGTTAGTATACGCTGAAGAAGGGGCGAATAATGTGTAGCTTATAAAAATGAATGATTAACTAGTTATTTATGTTGATAATATGGAAAGTAAAAAGTAGAGAGGGTTTGAAAAAAAAGGGAATAGATTATATTGGATATTGAAGAATTAATATGGATTATAAAATGATGGTATTGGGAAAAGATATATCGAATTTATTTTTGTGATTATTACTGAATGGGAACCAGAGAGAGTTGCTTATATTTTCATATATGTAAGATATGTCATTCATGTATGTAATGCTATAATTAGAGATAGATATGAAGAATATTGATTTTGAGTATAGATAAAGAGGTAGTAAGAATCGGTTATAATTCTGAGCGGAAAAAAAAGATATAATGTCTGGTGAACAGGAAGATTCCAGGCAGCTTATGCCAAATAAAATAGCGGGATACCAGTCTTTAATTGAGATATTTGATGGAGAAACATTCAAAAATGTGAATTTTTTTATAAAAACCTTAGAGAATATTGCTCAAATAGGGGGATGGACCGACAGGGAAAAAATTGCGGTATTCAAAAGCAAATTAAGGGGCCGGGCCCTCCAATTTTTAATAGATGATTCTGAACTTTTAAATGTGGAAAAATATGATGAATTGAAGAAAAAATTTTTGGCTTTCTTTTCTACAAAAATATCCCTAATACAACGTCAGCAAAATTTTTTTAACTGCCGCCAAAATCCCGGCGAGTCGGTTCGACGTTTTGCAGCAAGGGTTTCAAATTTAGCTTTTCAATATTTGCAACCCGAGCAGAAAGAAAATTCTGCTATTGAAAAAATATTAGACCAAACAAAATTGGCAAAATTTTTAGAAGGGTTAAATGTTACTTTAAAACGCTCGGTGATTTTTCGGAATCCGCCAGATTTTGGTACGGCTGTGGACCAAGCCGAGTGGGATGAAGCAAATAGCTTACTTTTGGAGGAAACTCCCGTAAACTGGGTAAAGTATCAGGAAATTATGGGAAGACAAAATGAGGCTATTTCCAATTTAGCGGAGAAGGTGAATCAACTTAGTTTGGCACGAGATGTGCATACTGATAATCAAAATTGGCAAAGACAAGAAATTAATTTTAGGGAACAGCCGCGATTTTGCTCCCCATTACCCCCATGTAGGCACTGCGGACGCAGGAATCATTTAAGTACCCAGTGCTTCTTTTCAAATTCTCCCCAATACCCCCCAAAATATCCCGCAACGCTTGAACGATTCTCAGCACAATGGCCACGGACAACGCCGCCGAGGCGAACAGTTTACCGAAGGGCTGCGAGAAACCCACGCCCAAACCCGGTAAGAGATGGAGGAATATATAATGCCCCATATAATGTACCCTACAACGCCTCATATAACGTCCCCTATAATGTCCCATTAAATGAGGAGAGGAAAAAACCACTGACCCCTGCTACTCCCAACACAAGATCTGCAAACAACAATAATAACAAAGGGTCAGGGGAAATTCAGGCAAATCTCCCCATAATAGAAATTTTCATTGGCAACAAGAAATTAAGAGGCATGATTGATACTGGGGCTAGCTGTTCATTAATATCTAATAATGCATATGAATCTGTCCGGGGAAATATAAGATCATCTAAAGTAGACGCGGAGGTCCGAATTACATCACTCACAGGAAATTCAATTGAATTCATAACTTGCCAAATGATGCCTGTAAAATTAAATGATAAAATATTTTTCAACAAATTCTTCGTCACTCAGGGTGACTTAAATCCTGAGTATGAAATAATAATTGGTTATGATTTTCTTTCAAAGCATGCATGCTTAATTGATCTTAAAAATAATCTGTTGAAATTACAAAAAGATTCCATCCCTATTATGAAGTATAGTGCCGCGACTATTAATGTAACACATATAACAAACTATGCTAAATTGTCTAGAAAAATTAACTTGGCCCCAAATACTTCAGAAATTATAAAACTACTACCTCAACAAAAGTTAAAACCGGGGACAAATGTTCTTGTCACTCCCTTAAATTCCCAATTGCTTTTTGAAATACACAATGCTGTAAGTACTATAAATATAGACGGATCGATTCCAATAATGGTCAATAATTTGTCGGATCAAAATTTGCACATAAATAAGAACACTAAATTAGCCCAAGTTGAGGAATATATAAAAGTAGAGGAAAGTGATCGAGACAACAAAAAGCGCGGTGATATAAAGGAATCAGACTTTAATTTGGAAAACGTGCCTCTCCCAGAGAGAAGAAAATTAGTAAAATTACTGTTCGAATTTTCAGACGTCTTTAGTAAATCCCTGAGTTCAATTGGCAGAACAAATATACAAGCCCCTAGAATCCAATTGACAAATGAATCCCCCATTCAATGCCGCACATATCCTATTCCTTATGCTCTGCGGGATACAGTAAAAACCCAATTGAATGAATTAGAACAGGCGGGAATAATTGAAAAGAGTGATTCAAACTATAGGTTTCCCTTAATAGTGGTTAAGAAAAAAGCTGCGGGAGAGTACAGACTAGTAATTGACTATAGAAAATTAAACGAAGTAACAATATCATCAACGTATAAAATGCCGCTCATATCTGATATATTAAATTCATTAAAAGGGAACACATACTTTAGTAGCCTGGATCTGAAAAGTGGGTTCTATCAAATGCCCTTAAACGATGAAGATAGGCATTTAACAGCTTTTGCAAGCCCCTTTGGAGCATATCAATTTAAAGTACTGTCAATGGGTCTCAAAAATTCCCCAAATAATTTCCAAAAATTGGTGGATACAGTTTTACATGGGTTACAGGATGATAATATAACAGCCTTCATAGACGATGTGTTAGTCCCTGCCACGTCTATAGATGAATCACTGTCTAAACTTAGAGTTGTGTTTGAACGATTCAGAAAATATGGATTAACTCTTAACCCCAGTAAATGTTCATTCCTACAAAAAGAAATTCAATATCTCGGCCATGTAATTAGTTCAGAAGGACTACGGCCCGCTCCTCATAATCTAAATAGTATAAAAGATTTTCCAACCCCAACTACTAGACGAAAATTACAAAGGTTTATTGGCTTGGCCAACTATTACAAATCATTTATCCCAGCCTTTTCTGAAGTCATCGCTCCCTTAACGGACTTGACAAAAATAAAACAAAAATTTAAATGGACATCAGAGGCTCAACATTCATTTGAAATTATTAAAAACAAACTGTTGTCCGACGTGATATTGCATCATCCTGATTTCACGAAACAGTTTTATATTAACACTGATGGTAGTAACATTGCAGTTGGAGGAGCTTTACTACAAAAAGATTCGAATAATATTATGAGACCTATTGCATATTTTTCTAAGAAACTACAACAATTTGAGAAAAAGTGGCCTGCGATTCAATTAGAAGCTTACGCCATTTTAACTACTATTAGGCATTTTAAAACGTACTTGTATGGAAGAAAATTTACAATATTATCAGATTGCAAGGCTCTAAATTATTTAGTAAAGCTAGAAAACCCAGCTGGTAGACTGTCTCGTTGGCTTCTTGAAATTTCAACGTATAATTTTGATTTTGTCCACATCAAGGGCACCTCTAATGTGTTAGCGGATTTCCTGTCTAGAGATGTACATGGGCAAATCAATACAATAAACGTATGTCCACCAGATGTAAATAAAATAAGGGAGGAGCAGGAGAAAGATCCAAAATTAAGTCAAATTATTGATACTATAAAGGGAGAAATAAAAAACAAACGTAACCGTGTAAAGAATGTGGATTCATATTTCTTGCAAAATGACTTATTGATGCATTTGGGAATACCAGATAAGCATGCCGCTAGGACAGAGCTATATGAACAAATTGTAATACCAAAAACCTTAATACCTCAAATCTTGCATAGCACACAAACTGTCCATTACTCCTTTTATAAAAACTATTGCTCAATTAAAGAAAAATATTACTGGGATAATATGTATGCAGATATAAAAGATTTTTCGGATTCTTGCCCCCAATGTATTGAAAGGAAGGGATTTAAATTAACAAAGGCATCGTTACAAAATTTTGAAACTCCTACAAAAGTTTGGGAGATAATTTCATTGGATATAGTAGGACCCTTACCCCTTTCAGAACAAGGCAATAAATATATACTCTCTATGATTGACCACTTTTCCAAATTTACTTTCTTTTATGCAATCCCTGATATGACGGCAAGAACAATATCTGATAAATTACTAGATACAGTGTGTAATTTTGGCTTACCTAAAACCATTTTAACAGATCAGGGAACAAATTTTCAAAGCCAAATTTTTAAATTGTTAGCTGAAAAACTACAAATAACAAAATTGAGAAGTTCAGCGTACCATCCTGAATGTAATGGTAAAATAGAGAGGGTCCATAGAAGCTTAAAAAATAGTTTATCTTGCCTTGCAGAGAAAGTATCAGATTGGGACTCTTATTTGAGGTATTACACTTATGTGTACAATAATTCTTATCACGAAACCATAAAAGAAAAACCTAGCTTCGTCATGTTTAACAGGGATTTAAAATTACCCTATGATCTGTTAGAGAGTGAACCGAGAATTCATTACTACCCCTGTGACGATTTTATTGAGCAAAATTTATCCCGCATGAAATATGTTCATAGAAATGTGTATAATAATATTGAGAAGTATGCGGAAAAACAAAAATCTGTCAGGGATAAAATAGCAAAATCTAAATCATTCCAAATTGGGCAAAAAGTGTATATATATACCCCACATGTTACGCAGGCAGCGGGTAAAGCTTTTACGAAGAAATTTTCGGGTCCCTTTAGAATCATTCAAAAACATTCTGATGTAAATTACTCGGTGGTTGATATCAAAAAGCCTCATGCCAAACCAATAAGAATGCATGTTGACCGTATATATGGGTTTAAAGAAAGACGCCTAGATTTAGAATACAATCCTACTCCCGGGGATGATATTGTGGAAATTCAGGAAAAGGTACAACTTAAGGAAAATAAACCAAATGATAAGAATATAAAACAAAAATCTGTACCATTCAAATATCCCTATGAGGAGGAAAGCGAGGAAGAGGATTATTATTGGCAAACTTTCCCTACATCGAATAATCCCCCTTGCATGCCTACGCGAACAGGAAACTATATGGGTTCGCAATCGGGAAATACGTCCTCTAGATCGGGAAATACGACCTCAGGATTGGGAAACACAGCCTCTGGATCGGGTATCTCTACGGGAAACAATGTAGCCTCTCAGAATGGAAACACGCCTTCGCGTACCGCAAATCCCCCAACACCTTCAGCTAGTACTAGTGGGCAAAATACAAATGCTAAGGTGAGTGATGGGGAAAATCAGGGTACACAAACGCAGCCCTATGAATTCCGAAGTAGGAAAGACATAAACTATTCGGACACAAAGCGTAGGGTGTACCACGCGAATCCATTACTGAACTGGGCCATTACCCCAACCGTTCCCGAAGGTCAAAGGGGAATCATTGATAAAATTGCTGATAGTTTGGCAGGAACCTTTTTACGGCAAGAACTTGAAAGGGAACCATCGGAAAATGTAAACGCTATAATGACAAAAATATACCCAACGCGTGTGATAGTGAATTCAAATTTGAAAGAATACGTATAAGAATCAAAAATGGACACACAGAAACTCCTAGGTATACCATGAGATAAATTGACCGATGATATGCAATTTAAAAAGCCGACGAACTGGATAAAAGGGGCTAGTGTAAGCAATCGAGGAAAGCTGGAAAATTGCACAAAAGGCACCCCTTGGGGTGAAAACATAAACGCAGGAGACGGAGCAGTTAGGAACTAGTTGAATAAAACGGAACGGGGCAGCAGTAAATTGCGGGGTTGTATACAATACTATATACAATACAACCTGTGAGGGGTTGCAAGGATAGGAGTGGTACTCCGGGAGGTAGCAGACTGAAGGATTCGAGAATGGGGCAGTGAGGGGGTTTGTGAATTTTTTTTATGGTTTTCTCTTGAGGTGAGGGGATATATTTAATGGTTGAGTGGATGGCGGACATTGGGACCGAAACGAGTGAAAGTGAAATTCTGATATAGATTGCAAAAAGAAGTTAAGAAAAAGAGAGAGAAAAGGATGTTATAGAGTGTAAAAAGAGGTTAAAAAGGGAGAGAATTTTAAATCCTGGAAGAGATAGTTAATTGTATGCATGGAACACATTTATATGGTATTGGTTTTGGTTGATAACTTAATTGTATATTTCAAGCATAATTTAAAAGTAATATGAAAATTGTGATAACATTATAATTTTCAAATGTAAATTGTAATAATTGATGCTAAACTTTAAAAGATATAGATATAGTAGTTTGAACTAAAATAAATATGACAGTGGTTGGCGGTAATATCGCGAGTTACTTCCAACTACTAATACAAGGTTTAATTCGATACTGATGCTGGCGTTGGTTTTCCGAATTGAACGAATGTACTCTGTCATATTATAAATAATTTTAAAAGTTAAAAAAAAATTAATGGAAATGCTCAAAAGAAAAATATGTTTAATTTATATAAAAATAATTACATATGATTACTCTGCATATTTAAATTTATGAATCATTCAAACATAAAATTTAGTTATAATTTAAAATGTATTGTGTTTTAAGGTTAATTAGTTCTATTGCATGACAACTTTACTAAGGAATAAATAAAGTTAAATTAAAATAAGTGGCATATTAAATTGGCGGTAGATGGAATTGGTTACTCATGCTCTTTCCAGGTCTTGGTGCAAAATTTCTGACTAACTTGCAACACGTACTGATGTATCCTAAATGAAATTATAGACGCAAACGCAAATGCACATGCTCACTCCAGAAAAATATATATGACAAACTTCCTACAAAACCTAGAACTTATTGCTGCCATTTAGCACGATGGACTTCACTGAAACTATCCAGTCATTGAGCCTCCTGAAAACTGGAAAATGTTATCAGGGCAACCCAAAATTTAAACGGAAACATATGAGTTTGTGTTGGTGCTCACTGAAAGGCACTGCTCTCAGTGATTAACCGATCCTGCACCGGGTTGTTCCAGTGCATGCAACCCGTTGAACTTCTCGTACATGGTTGGTAATCCAGCGCAGGCAGCCCATTCGGACTTTGGGACATGTTTTGATGATTCAGTGCATGCAACCCGTTTGAACTTCTTGTACATGGTTGCTGATCCAGCGCATGCAACCCATTCGGACTTTTGGGACATGTTTCGAGGATCCAGTGCATGCAACCCGTTCCAATGCATCTTCTCATCAGATTCCAGCAACTCCAGGGAAACGGTGAATCCAGAAGTGCGCCAATCAGTTCCCTACCATCGTACTATACGTGGGGGACTAGACAGTGGAGTTCGCATGGCTTTGGAATGCCCCGCGGAAAAACTGGGGAAATTCCATTCACGTTCGTCTCAAATTGATGCTCCAGGAAAGTCGTTTCAGGACCCCATCCATAAAAGCGGTTCAGGACAATGGAGGATCGTGAACGGAGCCACTATATCGATCGTGGAGGGTCACCAGTTACCTGGGAGCACCTAAAAGTAACCTGGCGGCTTGACCCGACTGAAAGTGACTGTTACTATGCAACCGATGAATTTCGGACTCTGCTACATCGTCGGTACAGGTATTTACAAGAAATTTTATGGTCAGATGAACTATTGACTCCCAGTGCAAATTTGATAAATTTACGAAAAATTAAAATTTAATGACTGATATAAGAATGGGAACTCACTATATATGTACAGGTTCTATAGATATTATTAGTACAAAGTATGATAGTATATAAGTTGAAGTAATGATATGTCAAATGGAAAGGAGTAAAATTGAATGGAACTAAAGTATTAATAAGTAGATATAGTAGTGTAGATGTCACAAGATAGAAAGGAATTGAGTACGTAAAATTGAAAATTAAATCTTGTATAAGTATATGTAGCCATTATGTATCTAGGTTGGTAAAGGTATGTTATGATTGCTGTGCTTAAGTTAGAATGTTCTTGGTGATAATTGGTATTTTATTAATGCATGCTCTCTAGAGAATATTATGGTACATATTATGTTGAAAAAAAAAATGGAAGGAGTAAATGAAATAATGCTAATGAGAAAAAAAATTCCTAAGCATGTATAAGAATATGATAGATATAAGATGATTTAAGTAATGTGGTAATTCAATTACTTAAACAAAACAAGAGAAATGATAAAGCTGAATTCTGTAGTTGAAATTTTGGTGACATTTGACAATTGTGCATGCTGTAAATATTATTATGTTGTGAGTTTGAGTGTAATTTAATGTGAAAAGATAATTGAAAGGTAGTTAATGGAAAGATACAAATGTAAAAAGTAAATACAATGCATATATAGGAATTAAATATAATATTAATATTAAGGTAAATGGTAATTCAAGTGAAACAAAAAAAAAGAAAAAGAAACAGGGAGATAAAACTGAAGTGTGTGTGTTGTAAATTGAAATTAGAGTATATTTATTCTGTGGATAACTTACTGTGCTGCTCTAAAGAATAGTGAAATAGTGTGTTAAAAAATTGTTGTTTTTAAAAGGGAAAAAGAACCCAGAAAGAATTTAAAATTAAATAAGGTAGGTTAAGTGGTAAGGTATGAAGGATAAGAGAAAAATTTTTAAATAAGGTAGCATTAATTTATGGAAAATTTAAAAGGTATATAATGAAGGAAATGAGAAAATTAAATAGTAAATGCAAAAAAAAAAAATTAAAACATTTAGAAGTGATTGTAAATATCAATTTAAGGAAAGATAGATTATAAACTAATAACAAAGATGAAAAATAATTGAATGTTGGTAAAAATGAATGTAGAATTATGCATAAGACTGATAGGTTAGTTGAAATGAAAGATAAATTGGAAAATAAATGAAATATAAAATGGTATTGAGAAGCACCCGATAGAATTTAGAGGTCACTCTTTAACCATTTTAGAGATCGATTCAGATAGAGGTGAGTTTTATTGGATGTTATAATTTAAACTTGGAATGGTATAATAATATAAGGTAAGCGAAGTGTATTAAGTGATGATTTATATAGTGTTTTAATCAAGCTATTTCTAACAAATTGTTGAGAAATAATATGATAAAGGTTATAAAATGTTGCACAGAGGTATAGTTATTGAAAAAAAAATAATGCAAGCAAAGGATAATGAAAGTATTAGCTGTAGATGATTGAGAAAGAATTGGTATTAGGAGCACCCGAGTAGATTTAGTGGTCACTCTTTTACCATTTTAGAAATCATTCAGTTAAAGAATTGATTGGATGTTGTAAGGTGAAGTTAAATTAAAAAATATATAAGTAAATGTATTCTAGTTATAGAGAAAGCTTTAAATCTGTGAATCAATTAATATAAAAAGGATGTGCATGTATAAGTGTTATATTGAATTGTATTGATGTTTTGTGTCAAAACGGACGTGAAAAAAAGGGTAGTTAATTCAAATAACTAAGAAAGAACATTACTGGTAGGTTATAGAAAAACACTTCGTATAGTAAAATGTGGTATAAGTTTGATGTGAATATTCTTATTGTGTAATTGTGGTAATATATGTCTGTACCTGTATGTTGTATCTTGTTAATTTAACAATCTATGAGAAAAGTAACACTATTGTAATGAAACTATGAATGGCGATACTTAGAAATGAATAGGTTTTAGTATAATTTGAAATTAAGGAAAAAGGTTGGCGGAATATGGTGACTCAAACGAAAAAATTTCACTGGCAACAAGGTTATTTTTTTTCTCGTTTTTTTTTCTTAAATAGTGGGTATAATGTAATGATGATGAAATTACCATCATTGCATTTAAAAAACAAAACACTATGGCTCTCTCAAGTTCGGTTAAGCAGTCGGGTAGCAACAAGAACCATAAGCCAGATGCTCTCGAACTAACAGGGTGGTCTCTCTCATTCCAACAAAGAGAATCAAAGAATCATGCCGTCATCCCGAGGGTACTATCGCAACAGAGTTTTAGAAGCCGACCATTGTCCACACAACGTAAAATCCTAATAAAACAGTCCCATTGCAGAACGGGGGGTGCCTGTAGCAAAATCGCCAGGTGCGTCGCGGGAGTTGGTTTCGGCGGAAAGGTTTTTCGGTCACCAGGTGGAAAAAAATTAATGATATAAAATTGGAATAAAGGGTTCGGCTTGAATTTATGGTAGGGGGAAGTTTTGACCACTGATATTCTAGAAAGGTGGAGTTTTGGGATTTTGAGCCTGGAGAAGTGGGAGTGGACCAACCGTGATTTGATCGGAGAACTATGGGATAAAAAGGGGGCGTAAAAACATGCAGAGATTGGACGATTAGTTAAGAAAGAGAGGAAGGAGAAATACTCTGACACAAGGGAATCGAGGAGTTGTTCGTTGCTCGCGAGTTTGGGGTTCGTTCGTCTAAAAGGGTCCTTCAAATGAAAATTTATTGATGTGCTAACCGAATTTTCGTAAGAAATGTGACAGCCGACTATAACCGGGCACCGCCAGGCCCGCAACATGTCGGAGGAAGTGAGTGTGGAGACGTAGTTTGTGTTTAATTGAACAGTGTATAAGAAACGAACTATGTCCCAAGGGATAACGCCAGATCTTCGACAGAAAGGGGTGAGTCACCATTTTCCGTCTTACTGCCTAATCAATATAGTATTGCCACTTAATAGATTAAATTAAGAACTAATTTGATAATTATGATTGATGCCGTGTATGATATTAATGTGTATGAAGTACTGTTTAACTAATGTTATTATTGTCCAATTTACTGTAAATAAATGTTTTGTTCGTATTATATGAGTTCGTTTTACTTAAGGGACTGGTTGAGCACGTACTGGGTTAATTGCTACACAAAATAATTGCTAAACTAATCGTATTAAGAAAGTACACCACTATACGATCAAATTTATACTATAGGATAGGTCTTAATAATAAGTATTGTATAAATGTAAATTAACGGTCAAGTAACGTAATTAAAACTAACATTCACATTTAGTAAAACGTATTAATTTTTCAACGTTACACAATCATTGCAAAAGTAATCTTCAAGCTTTTGTTGAATTAGACTAAAAAAATCTAAACTATCTGACGAATAAGCATTCAGAGTGAAGGAAGGATCAGGTCCTAAAATGCTTATCCAGGAAATATACAAATCATTGCTATATTTTTTGCTTTGCGATTCTTTCCTTATTTATTTAATCTGTATTTCCCACATTTATATTTAGAAAACCAAAACATTATTTCCGAAACAAAAGTGGGTGCAAAAAATGTTTCTTGTAAAAAGAGCAGTAAACAATAATTGATAAATTACATAGAAAAGCAAAACAGTGCTTTTATTTTATAACAATTAAAATCATGTTACATAAATTAACATATTTTCAATGAATTACGATCTATCAGTTAAATCCATTAAAAACTTATTTTTAGACAAGTAGAGAAGAAAGGTCTATTGGTAATGGAAATTTCTGGAGGTTTACAATATAACATCGAACAAGCGTGGGGGTTGAATGTGTCTTCTGTGACTAAAAGGGAATTTATTTAAAAGGTTTAATTTTATAATTTTATAAACCATCCATTAAATTTAACCTTGTCTTTGATTTAATTAATTTTTTCAAATAATTATACCATTTACTTTACATTATTATTTTATATTTTATGCATAGTACTCATCTCTTCAAATACCGTACGAATATTTAACTAAGTTTTTATTTTTTACGATTATTTTATATATGGAATTTTTATAAACACATTCAAATGAATTGAATCTTTAAAAATTTTAGTTCTGTGCAAAATTTATTTTAACCGCAAAAAAAATCATCTTACAAATAAATAAATATTGTAGTTTTGGTAGAAATAAGCAGCCCTAAGGGCAACTTTAAGTAGGGTGTAATTTATGAAATGCATAGTTATGAGATCATTGAAAATGCGGTAGTTTACATTATTAATTTTTTTAGCCCTCTCAGAGAAAAAAATATTTGTAAACAAGTATTATAATAATAAAAAGGAGCAATACTGAAAGAAGCGATAGAAATTCGAAAATGACAGGGGCATTTTATTTGAAATCCGGCATAAGAAACACGTGCTTTAGTTGGCAGGGGGCTATAACGGATAACTTAACGTTCCTGTAGTCTTCGCCGGAATATTGGAAACCGATATAGAAGCACATAAAGAAATAAGTCAACTCTCCTCTCTCGTTTGATGATGTTGGGGGATGAATTTAAAGCAACGACAACGGTTTCCCGTTTGAATAAAAAAAACAAAGAAAGCCAGAGAGATATCCCGCCTTGTGCATTTTTATTTCCTCCTAGCAGGTTTTTTCTTCTTCTAGGAAGGAATAGAAAGTCAGTATGGTATCGGCTTTTTCTTTCTTTGACACATGGCCGCTAAATCAGGGCCGAATCCTAATTCAGCATTTTTGTTGGAGTAAATGCAATTTATCGAAGCAAACTGAAAATATTCCTGGGCAGGTTGGGAGGATGAAATCAGAGGAGAGTCGGGTATCAATGAATGGCCGACGTTGTTTCTATCTGTGCTCGTTGGCATGAAAACTCGATATTGGTGAACGCTTTTGATTTCCAATGATTTCCGTCACCTTTGCTCAAAGCCGTTTTCTCTCTGATGCAGGAGATATTTTTCATCGGGCTTGTTTACCCAGTTTTTTTTAGTTCTTTTTTCTTCTTATTATGTAGGGCAGAAAGATTGCCGATATGGGTAAGTTAAGTGGAATTTGTAGACTAACAAACAAGGGGATGTAATTTTCGGATGTTTTTGGTACCGATATCAGTTTATTTTTAGACTCAAACTGGTATAGTAGGATTTGATGTTTTTTTCTAACTAAGTACGCACCAAATTTTTCCTCACCAATAAATGTAATAAAAAATGTGCGTGTTTGTGATACTGCATACAAAATTGGTATCACATATTGAACACTTTCAGTTCTGACTGCTCCAAATCAGCAAATTTAATGGCACCTTTGGAGGTCTAGAATCGAAAGTGTTAAAAATATAAAGATTCGTATGGATTATCTTTCACGTTTACCTGCTAGAATGGCGGAATCGATATATATCTCACCATACAAGTATCTCACGACAACTTTCAATTCTTATGGAAGCGCTTAGTGCGCGTGCTCCAGAACTTTGAGCAGGAAGAAAATCCAATTGAAAGTGTTCACAGCTTTAAATTCTGGAGCATGCGAAATAAAGTACTTTTCCATAGGAACTGAAAGTTGTCAGGAGACACTAGAGTATCTCACTATGGGCAATAAGAAACTTTTAAAATAAAAAATAAAAACAACTTTTGATGATTTCTTTGGAAATTTTACTAGACTATTTTCAGGCTGTCGCTTTTCTCGATCCATAACACTGCGCCTGTTATTATTCACAAATCCTGCAAGGATTTTATACTTTGATATAATGCGCATGCGTCACAAAGAAATAACATGTAATAACTAATAAGTTTTAAAGTTATTGAATCCCAGCTGGAGCGCATTGTTATGAAAGTATAAAAACCTTGCAGGATTTGTGAATATGCGTCGAAAGATAACCCAATAAGGAAGAATTTATGATAAATTTAAAAGTTACTGAATCACCACTGGTACAGTGAGTGATATGTGACAGTGACAGTTTCTGGTTTCCCTCCCAGGTTATTATTTTATAAAAAAAATAGTAATAATTTCCAAAAGAAATATAAACCAACCAATCAAAGCAGACGCGGCTAAAAGGGACAAAATATTGAGTAGAACCGTGTAAAAATTTTGAGCCACTTTAAAAATATAGGTTCCTTTTAATTAGCAAAAGGCAAATAAACAATTCAAAAAAGCATTATTTAAAAAACTTACTACTGCCGAAAGTAACATAGTCGAAAGTAAACAATAAATGTAAATCTTTCCATAGATATTTATTTATGAAACCACTCGAAAAGCAAAATCAAGTAGACATAAAAAATCAATACTCTCTATTCCGAGATAATCTCTTGATTCAATTAATGCCAGCCCAATCTCAGCTCAATAAAGTCTCTCCAAAAGAATTAACACACAAACAACCGGTCCGTAATTCCACGTTAAAGAGTTTAGCAGCGCTACATAAAGAAAACGAACCCTGTTCCTCCTCCAAAAACGGAAACAAATTAGGCATCCATTTCCCCCACTCTCGATTCTTGTCTCGCATTACGACCGAATTGATTAAACAGGGGACAACACTTGACGGATTAATAAATTTTAATCTTCGGCGGAAGGGGTAAAAAGCGAGAAAAGGGAGCAAACTCCGCGTTAAATTAAATTAGCATCCTCCAATTCCGACTTGTCAAAGAATCCTAGATACATCAAACAAAAAGCTCTGATGAAGTGTTAACATCGTCTAATTACGAAAGTTTCATCACTTCCTTGTGTCCCCCTTTAAATGCCTTTATCTCCGGAGCAAATAAGGGCACCCCCGCCAAAAAGAGGGGAGAGGTCCCGGGATTTCCTAATTTGCGCGACCTGGTATTTTCCGCTAGATGAATTAAGGCCGAAGAACTCTTTGATTCTTAATGGAAGTGAGATGCAAATTGCACTCTGTGACGCTCTGCATTTCATAATTGTGTGATATCAGATTTGAGTTAATGAGATGAGCTTTGCTGTGGCATTGATATTCATTTACTTGTTATTATTGCGTGTTGGTTGGGCCTTCTTTATAAGCTTGAACTGAGATTTTGAATACGTTTTCTCTGAAAAATTATTATTATGATTGAGCGCATTTTCTTCGTGGATCAAGTAAGTTGAGATTATCGGAGTTGTCTTTCCCAGCTTCCCCTTTCAATTTTTCTTCCTTCCTTTTTAAGATGAATTCTTACTTGGAAATTTACAGCAGTGAAACCAAATGTTGCTAACAATAATTTAATTGAATTTACTCCTTGAATAATACCTAGATTATACTTCTTATTTAAGAATGAAATATTTATGATAATTTATTAATTGATGATTGATATTTTAATTGCAAATTATATCATACAATACATGAATACATAGTTTGAAGTTGTTACTTTTCAACTTCCTTTGATTTTAAACCTAGATTTTCAAGTAATTTTTGTTTAAAATTCCCCTTTCTTTAGAGTTTCACACAATTCTACCATTTAATGGAAAATGAGAACATGTTTAACCTTCCAGCAGGCGCTCGTATCTGAGAAATACACTAGAGATGGATTTGGTTGTATACATTACGTTTAGATGGCTGTGCGAACTTCTGCCCTTAGCTATTTTATACACTTCATATCAGCTACTTCCAGTCTTAATCTGCAGTTCTAGCAGTTAATAAGTCTCTGCAAATCTGCTGTTAGTGTTTTACAGATACGAGCGACTGTTCAAGGCAGTTTTTAATATTTTTGATTTTTTTTTCAGTAATTATAATTTTTTGTGTTTTGGTCCTAAACCTTGTAACTAAATGTATTTCCAGTTCAGTCTTTCAGTTATTTTCATATCATGAAGCTTAAGTAATAGTTCAGCCAAATACCAGCAATTTAATTCTTCACATCTTTCAGGTTACTTCATATTTCTCTGTTAGGTTGTTTTTGTGTATTATAATTACTTTTGTTCAGCTCTTTTTGAGATAATACTGATTTAAATAAAATAACTCATTAACCAAATACTTATTACAACTTTATTTTTAAATTACATGTTTAAAAATTTGCATTTTACAATTGTGTATTTAAGAGATACGAGCTCCCTTTCGTGTTAGTATAGAGGGTGTGTCCGCTGGAAGGTTAAAAATAAATTAAAGTGTAAAGCCACTAAACCAAGATACCATTAAACCTTTAGAAAAATTTAGGGACATTCCCCCAATAATCTATAAAAATGACGCAAAATTTCTGAAATAACATTAATGCATTACTATTACTATTTCTTACCTATTTAACCATAACTTTTTAGGTATTTAACAATGTTAAGCAGAAGGGAACCTACCTACCTTCAAGATTTTGTGTGTAAATATGCAAAATCTATAATTTTACAACTATAGTTAGCATTAGGATACTTTCGTGTGGAGAAGTAATGCTCAATTCAATACTATTACGTTACCTACTTAACCCAAAACTTTTCATTTCTAAAATGCATTGAGAACTGTGTTAAGCAGGGGACCAGGAAACCTACCCACCCTCATGAGTTTGACAGATAAATTTGCGAAATCCATAATTTTACAACTCGTTAGTACAAGTACTTTCGAGTGGAGAAATAATGTAATACCTAATTCATCACTTCGCCAATACGACCAAATTCAATACACTCAGTATACAAGTTCGCACTAAACACGTATTACGCAGTTACACCCTGCTAAACCAACCTAATTTCCCCCTCACTCAAGTTCACATCACATCCCCGTGCATAACAGAGACAGATCTGACATAAAACTGATACGAAAGCAACTTGATCGCATTTGAACCGAGCAGTGAACATCGGTTAGCTCAAACATCCAGGCAGTATAGTGTAATCGAAACAACAGTCGGGTCATATCTGAGTCCAAATGACATGCAATTCCCTCAGTAGTACTATTGTTGGGTTGGAGATTCGAGTGATGGCTGTATCCAAATCATTGGCGGTAATCCTGCTATGTCCCCTCCAATGAACACGTATTTCGATTAAGCCAGGCCCATGCCGTTATGGTAACGTCCGAGCTATTGTCGCGCAATTAGCTATGGCCGTTAGATCGTTGTCCGCTGTCGTGTTCGGGGAGCATTAAGGGTGGGTTTGCCATGTGAAGAGTCCGTTTTAAAGAGTTACAGCATGTTTTGGCATCGTTTTGGAGTAGTTTCCTACATTGGAAAATATGCGAAGTGAATTAAATTTGTGTGTAATTATTTTAAAAGCTATAACCATACGAGGTGTATAAACAAGTCCACACTGACTGTGTTTAAAAAATTCCTGGCTTGGAAAAAATCCAAAAGCACTATACCTCTACGAATAATAAAAAAATGTGATGTCATATCGTCTCCTTAATATCAAACACTACTATCCCCGTTCGGCAAAATTCGGGAATCCCGATCCTCTGCGATCGGATCGTTAGAGCAGCTTATTTGATTGGTTCGTAAGCGCTGACAACATCGAGCTGAACAGATCAAAACCACTCACATGAGCAAAGTTCGAACGGCAAGGATTGGGCTTCCCGAAGCTTGCGTAGATGGCAGTGTTTGATATTAAGGTGACGATATCCAATAATACTTTATCATTTCATTCTACGACTTGCGCATGCATGAGTAGTGGATATTATGTTTTCCATCAACCAATAGAGCATAAACTGGATATGACGACCTACATTTTTTGTACCTTTTTTTAAAGAACTATGGGGGTTAGCAAGGTTTATTCTTCGTGCATTTTTTATCACCTCGGAGAAAAGAATCAGGTTTTGTAGAGTCTGGGCGTACTTGTTTTAACATCCTGTATAACTAACTATGACATTAAATATCTCTAGCATGGGTACTTCTTTCTCTATTAACTTTCCAAATATTTTAAAACCTCTTATTTTTTCTATACCACAAAATAAACTCCTGTATTGAAATTTAAAATTCAGATGCCAAATTAAACACTCGTGTGTTTGTCTTTGTTAAAATTAGGATTTAAATGATAAATGATTAAAAAGGCAAATCCAGTATTCGTATCCAAAGCATTAAAGGTATAAACATACAGCAGTAAAGGTAAAAAAGTCAAACAGCAGAGTTTAACACTGTATAACACGTCGGAAAATAAGTATGTAATCTGTTAGATTTCCTTACACGTTTACTCCATAATATTACAGAATGGACATTGAACTAAAAACATTGACGTATAAATAAGGAACTCTACTGGAACCTTATTTTACTCTTGAGTGCACTGGAATAGTTTTATCGTGACCTCATGAATATTCATCATAAGAACGCGCTAGAATAAGGATATTTATAGCTTCTTTGAGATCATTAATTTAGAAACTGAGAGAGTAAATTACTCCATACCAGAACAATGAAATGGTTTGTTAGAGTTTGTACGGGAATACATACTTTTGGTTTTAGTTCATTTGAAATAAATTTTCCTCCATATGTTCTCCATTTAAAGCATGTAATATGAAGACACTCCTATGTTTATTCCATTTTAACCCTTTCATACATAAGGCGCCCAAGATTACCATTGGATTTTATGGGAAATTTGGGCGGCTAGGCCTGAAAGTGTTAAAAAACATTTGGGAGGCATAACAAGTATTTGCACTAATTTAATGATGTATGAATTAAATATATCTTGATGAATATATTGTTTCGGATCGTTTTTTCCCTTACGAAATGTAATGAAGTAGCTTCAATAGGAATATTAGATTAGTGCTTTATTAGAACTAATAATAGATGGGTTCATAGTTAATTTTAATAGTTAAGAGAATAGTTAAGATAGTTTACTTGTTTTTGTGTAATTTGGTTTATAGTAACGAGACCCCTTGTTTTTCTGGATGATCCAACTTAGTTAGTATAATTAGTATCTGGGTTACTTATTATATATGTTATAAGAAAACAATCGTGACACTAAAAAAGTATGAAATGTCACACAATGAAGTGGCGGAAACAAATTGAGACCACATGATTGAGAGACGTTACACCATGACACAGAGAGAGGTCTCATGGTGGAACGACCTCCCACCAAGTCACAGGGGACCCTCTCTTCAATGATATTTAACCAATTTCTTTCCTCCACTTTATTTTGTAAAGTTTCATATATTTTTTACAGAGAAGAAAACACATCATACACTTACCTAATTTGTTCTTTAGTCCGTGGTTTACATTGACAGGATCATTCTCGTTGAATCTATACAAGTGAAGTCTCTTCGGGTTCGGCAGGGACTGCAGAATATCATCCCATCCGGGAGTCATCCACTGACCCACCAGCGAATCGTACACCCGATCTCCAAAGTGTATCAACCCGGTCATCGGGTCGAGAAGTCCTCCTTGGAAGTCGACGGGCAGGTAGAAGTTCGGGTTCGAATCGAACAGCACGTGCCCGTACGGACCCCTGTGTATCTCCTTCATGACGTCACCGTACACGTCATACACCAACAACGGACTCCCGGTGTGGTCCGTGGCCACGTAGAAAGTCTCCTTGTTGAGCAGGATGAACATCGGAAAGTTCCTGTCGTCGTACAACAAGGTGATAGTCCGGCCGTCCGCGTTGTTGTAAATGTGGGTGACGGCGAAGGGCTGGTCAGGGTCGGCGTAGAAGAACTGGGTGACGTTCCCTACATTGTCCTTCCTGACCGACAGCCTACCACGGCCGTCGTAGTAGTAGTCGATGTCGTACCGCCCCACTTTGAAGGCGCGCGTCAACTGCCTCTTGGTGTTGTAGACGAACCGCTCCTCTCCTCGCTGGGTGATGAAACCCCGGCCGTCCAGGACGTAAGGGGTCTCGCCGAAGCTGACGATCCTGTCGCCGTTGTCGTGGAGAATGTCTATCTTGTTGCCCATGTACTGCATGGTGACCATGTTCCCGTTCTGGTCGTAGTGGAACTTCCAGTTGTCTCTCCCCGCCATCTCGATCAGCTGGCCGTCCTCGTCGTAGGAGTAGTTCTGGTTTCGGATCTTGGACACCCCCAGGTGCTTCATGAAGATTTTGGATTCGATGACCAGGTTCCGATTGTCGTATTGGATGTCTACTTTGTACACCTGTCGAATAGAAGTACCGTTTGTTAGTGATTTTGTAGAACACTTCAGGAAGTCATGCATAAAATTGAATCCAACTCATAACTATTTTTTGTAAAATAAAATCAATTGTTATTGGGATTTATTGCAATAACACGTATTATATTAATTGAAATGTTTGCAGCTACAATGAGCTCACTCCAACAACTTAGTTCTTAGAGTTCTTAGTTGGAAACTTTAGGAGACATTTGCATGATCTCTACCACCATCTATCGCCACCTCCACAATTTTGCCATGCCTCTGAAGGGGAGGGAAATAGTCTCCAAAAGACCTGGACCAATGGTAAACTGCTGCGACCGACCACAGGACTTCCAGACCCACAGATTTAACGAGCACGTACTCCGCATATACTCGATGGGTCTTCAGCGGTGTCGGGACCATCCAATCCCAGAGCCGATGCCTTAACCACTAGGCTCCCCACGGCCTCTCCAACAAGTTTTCATTGGAGTTAGCTCCTTGTTGCTGCAAGTACCTGAATGGACTATATTCGGCCACACCCGTATTAATCACGTGATCAGGGAAAACAAACTTAATATTCAATCACATCTCCCTACACACTATCTCTAGGGTAACCAAGTGCTAGCTCACATGAAGGGGGAAATTTGACGTCAGACGGATATAGTACCTTATTAAGGATCTATAAAAATCGTATTGTTTGATTTATGAACGTTGCCAATCGGATAATTCTTAGAAATATCCCCCCGAAAGCACTGGATTTATGCAGTTTGAACCGGAAAAAACTATTTAAAGTCTCTAAAATATCCTTCCGTACTTTTCTTATAAACTGGTATTACGCTTTAGGTGTAGATAACTAATACATACTAATTACATTATCTATGACTAAGCTACTTTTATCATTACTATTAAAGTAATTCATTCATCATGATTTATTTACTTAGTACTGTCATTTTATCAATTGTTATACTACTGCCTAGTTAGTAAACTTTACATACTCGTAATGGTAGTAATGCTTGGTTAAAATTTTAAAAAAATTATTAAAGAAGATTAAGTAAGGCATTTTGTGAGGGTTTTGATATTATATATTGCTGTAGTTTGATGTGAAGTACATTTTATGAAGTCATAAACCAACTGTATTGTTGTTGTGTCCAAAAGAAATTGAAAACTAAATAGCGTTAAAAACAATGGTCGCCAGAAATCAACTATAAACAATTTATATTGACTTCATTGTACTTAAAGCAGTTGGATAATACAGCACAAACAGGCTTCAAAAAAGTATCTATGGGATACAAGACCATCATCCATAAAACAAAGTCCTATTAATGAATTATTTTGGGAAATAAAATACTCATAAATAATAATCAATAGAAATATCCCGTAAACTGAATTCTATGAAGAGAAAAGACAGCAAATGTACTACTTTTTATAAATAAAAAAGTATAATTAAGCTATTGAAATATTAATAGTTTTATTTCACTAAATTATATTTTAAGTCACTCGAGTGATCAGCATCAGATGATTACGTATTTTCAGCAATTCGCAACTAGTTACATCATGGTGATAATTATGATCTGAAACACAGATTAAAATTTTTTTTCACACATTTATTCCCTGAAGGATATTAAAATTGAGGATAAATATAAAACCGTAATTATATCAGAAATGGTTTATTTCTCATAAAAACATCCTTTAATAGCCTTCCTGTAATATCACTAAGATTATTTTCACATTAGAATATTCCTATAAAAATTAAAATTGGGTTGCATTTCATTAGATGATATTTGAAGTAGGAAATGGAATATTTAATGAAGTAATAACCAAACACACTAGAAATTAAATAACATCTGAGTGAATGTATTTTACTTTTATTTTTCTACTTCTAATATACGAGTAAAAATCAATACTGAAAGGAAGTTGAGATTAATCAAATTTCAAAGTTTCTATACACCACTTAATTGCAATTATTTTATTTCTTCTCTTCTTAAAGTCATTTAGATGTATATTTGTAAAGGGAAATATAAATTCTATATTTGAAGTTATTAAAGTATTTCCTGTGATCGTGATACAAATTACATTCTTGTAGCTTCGTCAAACTTCTCAGTTTCTGAAACTAGATAAAAGCCTTATTTTAGGTTTAATTAGAAATTCCTTTGTGAATATGAAACTGGGTATTCAGTTTCAATTTTGTAATTGAGTCTTAACTCGTGAAATTGACGCTTCAACAAAGGAATTAATTAATTTTAATAAGCTTTGTTGCTAAGACAATTCATTTGAATTAATATTATTGATGAGTTTTCCCCATACCATTCGGTTAAACATTATTTTTTTCCCAATTTTTCAGTTTTATAATTAATATGCCTCTATTTTCAAAATCAATTTTTAACCAACCTCAGTATAATTTATAATTGTTAACTCATTTAAACCAAGTATGTTTATCATTAGCGACATAATTTTTTGCACCTAAGGTGCATTACACATTAATTTTTAATGTATAACTAAAGGGACATAAGGCTAATTTTTTTTGTAGTAGCATATCGGCAGTGTTTGTTAAAGCTAGAGTGATGGAGGGTAGCTACAATACAAAAGACCTCAAAAGCATTTCTCTGACCTAACTCACATTCATATAAAGGGTCATTCATTCAGTCATGCCAAATTTTCAACTGCAAATGGTTTCCTTTTCAGTACAGTACATTGTATCATTCTAGAATTCACTGGAATAAACAAGGTGCTGATACCAGATGTATGAAAGGTAAATGTTTATCCAAAACATCAAATCAGACACTTACACTTTGCTCAACGAAATTGCGCACTTCCTTAGGGTTAGTAATTGTTTGAGGTGTCTTATTTGGTAGTTTGAATGAACATTTATCTTTTAGACTTTTGGTGCTGATCCATAAGCCAAGGCAAAATGTTAGGTAAAACGTCATTTATGAGGAAAAAAATTTATAATTTTTCTTATGTTCCAAAAAAATCCAATCCTTTCAAAATACCCTCTTTATAATTTTATATTTTTAGCTATAGTTTCGTCTGTAGATAATTTTAAAGTAGGGTCATTATTTTCTGACTACCCTGCACTCCATTGCAACCCATAATTTTACGGACTATAACAAAAAAAAACACCAATAGTTTATCTACATTAGACTGAAACGCTACTTGACCCTGGAGGAGGGCAAACAAAGAAAGTAGTACCCAACGCGGTGTCTGAATTTTGAATGAAATTAAGAACTTCAATTTAGAAACATGATTAGTTTGTTTAACCTGAATCGCTTGGATGGGGAGCGATGACTACTGGCACAAGTAGAGAAATCCTTTTCCCCAGTGACTCCGTGCCGCTATCGATTTGAATTGAGTTGCAATCATCTCCAAAATTGTGGACAATTGAACTCTTTCCTCACGATTTGCGTACCGAAACTCCTCCTAGCAACCCAACAAGATTTCTGTTTTCTCAGTTTTTTCCATCCACGTAGGGATCAGAGTTTCCCATCCCCATTAGAGTAGGCGCGCACTGAGACTTTCGTGCGGCGACCTGGAACATAACTGTCAATTGGGCTATGTCAATAAGCTAGAACACGAGCATTAGGCAACGAGACTCTTGGCTTATTGCCATAGCTAGAGTGACCAGTCACCGCGACGAAAGTCTCAGTGTGTGCCCACCCTTGGCGCGCGCACTAGAGACTTTCGTCACGGCGACTATTGAGACGAAATTATCACCCTGGCTATTGCAAGAAGCTGGAACGCGCGCATTAGGTGACGAGACTCCGATTGCCAAGAATCTCGCCTTAGAGATGCATTGCTCTCGAGTGACAGTTATGTTCTAGTCGCCGCGAACGGAAGTCTCTAGTGCGCGCCTACCATTAGAGTCACGGGGTTAAGGAAACATTGCAACCAAGTTCAGTTTCTCACCAGTTTATCGCTAATGTTGATGGCCAGGAACTTGAGCCTGTAGAGAGGGTCCATCTGCCTCTTGATGGACGCCACCCCGTCCGTGATGATCGTCTCGTTCGGGAAGTGGCCGTAGCACCTGAAGGGGCCGATCTGGTTCCTGCGCCCCGTCGTGCTGTTGGTCGAGAACTCAA